>JAJEJO010004189.1:299904-321456 GCA_020662805.1 Glaucomys volans
GAGGGGCGGCGCGGGGCGGGGCGGGGCGGCAGTGGCCCCGCGCGGGCGGGCAAGGACAGGAGGTGGCCGCCAGGTACCCAGCCCTGATCGCTGAGGCTGTTTGGGTGAGTCTGAATCCCAGGAGCCCAAACTACCGCGTAAGCGCTGTCTCGGACCCGTAGAGGCTGGGGCTGGGGGCGGGGAGAGGGACGGCGCCTTCCGCGGGGCTCGCTTCTCTGCGGCGACACCCCACCCCCACGGCTTCTCTCTGGGGCAGGGGCCGGCTTTGAAAGCTGTGGAAGCGGCGTGGGCGCAGAGCGCAGGAGCAACCTCTTTGTCCCCCGGGCGCATGGACCTCAGCCCCCTCTAGTGCTTCCTGCCCCTTCCCCTGGGACAGCACAGGTGGACCAACATCCGCCCCTGCCCCGTGTCTCCTTGCCCTAGGTCGCCGCCCGCTTCCCAGGGACCTGGGCCAGCAAGCCCGGCCGAGAAGCCGGCGCGGGGCCGCCAGGGGGCGCACGGGGGGCGGGGACCCGCGCCACGGTTGCCAGGTCCCCCGAGACCCCGCTGCGGTCACCCGGCCCTGCACCCAGCCTGGCGCGCGTTACTGTAGCAGCAGGTTTGGGGAGCCCGGGGTCGACTTGCCGGGTGCGGGCCCGGGTGTTGCAGGCTGGCGCCGCAGTCTCCCGGATCCTGCGGAGTTTCCGCGGGGTGCCCGACCCCTGCCATCCGCACTCACTCTCCCGGGTGTGGGAACCCGGCGGACGCGGGGGAGCGGCCCCCGCGTCCGGCCGCCACCGCGGGTGAATTATGCAGGAGGCTGGCACCGGCGCGCCCGAGTTGCTCAAGTTTCCCTGGCAACTTTCGCCCGGGCATCCCTCCTCCCCCGCGACGGGCAGCTCCGCCCGCGCGCACCCGCCGCCAAGGAACCTCCACCGGTTGGCCCGGGCGCTGGGCGCCGGGCGCGGGAAACACTCCGCAGGACGCCGACCGCGCACTCGCTCCTGGGCTGGGGCGGCCAACTGAGTCCGCAGGTGCGACCCTTGCGACGCCGCGCGGTAAACTTCTCTGTCCCGGTGCAAAGGGTGCGGGATCGCGGTGGATCTCGCTGCCCTGGTGTGGAGGGTGTGAGGGCGTGGTGGACCTAGCGGCTGGGATGCTGGGATTCCAGCCGGGAACCCTCCCGCGGGTCTGCACGTGGACACCCCGCTCAAAATGGGCGATCCATGGCCGGTGAGGTTCGCGTTTCTGTGGGGCTGGGGGCGCCCGGAGGGGGAGGCTGGTTCTACTGACCAGGAGTGTTGACAGCCGAGCTTTTAAAGGGGCCCTGGGCAGCTGATCTAAGAAGGCGCTTAGGTCGGCAGGTGAGGTTCAGGCCGAAGTACTGGGGGCCTCGGGAGCCAGGGATATGGTCACGGTCCTGGGAGCCCCCAGAGGCCCTCCGAAAATAATGATTTCCGCATGGAAATTCGAGGTAGTAATTTGGATAGGCATGTGACCTCTTTTTCGTCTGAAACTAAAGTTTGAACGTTAATGGGGTCAATCAGCTAATTAAGTGGAGCTTCAAGATGCAGAGAGGTAATTTTGAAAGTCCTGTTGGGGGTTGACATGGCCCTCCACCTGGGATTCAGGCCTGGACCTCACCAACCTGGCCAGGGCTGGAGCTGAGGTTCAGCCTGGATCCAGGTCTCCTACTGTGCGAGTTAAATAATTTCTTGTGCGGACCTCCTGGGTGCTGAGCCTGGTCCTGAAGAATGTAGGGTGTGGAATGTCCTCAGTCGCCTGGAGTGGGAGGTGCTTGCCTTTGGAGACCCCAGTGTTCCAATTCCTCGTAGGTGATCACAAGGTGGGGTTTGCTGAAAGGGCTAACCCTGAATTGCCTGGGCCCTGGGAGCCAGGCCAAGCTTTGCACCTGGTAATTAAGGGCAAAGGGATGAGGCTGCTGCTGAGGAGGGTGGATGGGTGCCATCTGTGGGTTTTTATTCTGGAAGCCTCAGTACACCTGAGGGAGACCCTTGGCTTCCTAGGATTGAGGTGGTCTTGATAGTGGCCATATGTTGAAGCTCCTTTTCTGAAGGAACTGGATTCCATTGTTGTGTTAGGAATTCTTCCAAGAAGGAAGAACTGGGAAGCTGGGTCTGGCTGTCGGCCCTGAGGAGGCTGGAATTCAGGTGTGAAAGGAACTCTATGCACAAGGTGATCTTGTCTGTAAAGGCTGATCCCAGGGGCTGTTGACAGCCCTTGGTTGCTTTTGACAAATCGGATCGCTCCAGGTGGGGAAGGGGAATCTGCTCCCCTCTCCGTTACCTCTAGCTTTAGAAAGCCCTGTGCAAAGAGCACTTTTGGAGATTTTCATTCATTCATTCATTCATTTGGCCCTCTGCTGGCGTGTGGGGCTACCTCATGCAGGGGACTTGATCCAGATCTGGAGGGGAGCTGTCTGGATCAGCCAGGGGCCAGGTGTAGCGTGGGAAATTCCTGCCTGGGGAAGGTAAAAGGATTCTGAGGTAGAAAAATTGAATCTTATAGAAAAGCAGTTCTTTCACACGCATGGTTTCATTTCCAAATAGGCATTCAGTTCCTGAATGATACAGCTCCGGTGTCTCCGTCAGCTCCATGAGTCACAGGGACTCATCCCAAGGAGGGCTCAGTGTGGGGGCACACCCTCCAGCCCCCACTCAGAGGAATGCAGGGGGTGACTGTGGATCCTGGTCCCCGGCCAGGAAGCCAGCCAAGCTCCCCTGAGACTGCAGGACGGAGTGCAGCGTGACAGCAGCTGCTTGAGGTGTGGCTGGAGCAGAGGGTTTGAAGTTGGTGGCATCTTCAGGAGCCCCGGTTGTCCTGTGCTGGACTGTGAACCTGCAGGAGGGAATGTTTAGGACCCGGCATCCAAGGGATCTCTGGCTCGCTCCCTGACCTCTGCTGGACAGAGAGGGGTCTGCAGAGGGCAGGGGAGCTGCAGATGAAGCCTGCCCCTTTCATCCTTGGAGCCCAAGCCCTTCACCTGGGCACTCGCTCCTGAGCCAATTATCTATTGTAAGAATGTGCCCAGATTGAGTGACAGGCTTGAAGCCTGGGAGCCCTCCCAACACCCAAGGCCCTGCGACTTCTGTGACTGGCCACAGCAGCAAACCTGCTCGCCCCAAGGAGGCCTGCTGTGTTCTCTGCTGGCCACAGGTGATCTGCATCAAAATGAGCTCGGCGGGCAGTCAGCCAGGGCCTGCTGCTGCGTGCCCAGGGGAGCCCAGGGGAGCCAGGCAGAGGGCAGGGCTGTGCACGTGCTGCAGGCGTTGGGATGGAAGTGGCCATTGGGCGCTATAGGCTGAGAGGGTCCCCAGGGTGTGTGAGCAGGGAGGGAATGTGACCTCCTGTCCTCTCTGCCCCCGCTTTCCTCTTACTGGGCCTTCCCATCACTCTCCTGCTCTCTGGAGCCTCTCAAGTCCCCAAGGAGAGAGGCACCATTGGTTACTGTTCCTTTTTTACAGATCAGGGGCCCATGGCTCAGGGGAGTGAAGCCACTTGCCTTAGGTCCCCCCAGCTAGGGAGTGAGGGGCTGAGATTCACTTGGGTGGCCAGGGGGAGCCTGGTACCGGTTCTGTACATGCTGCCAGGGCTAGTGTGCGCTGCCCGTGGAAGGGCACCCGGCAGAGTTAGGAAATCAGCCTTCCTGTTCCTGGGGTGTGAAATTGAGTTGCAGTCAGCAGGTGATAACTGAAGTTTCTGATCAGATTTCCCATGTGATGTGTGTCTCTGTTGAAAGCAGGTTCATTTCTTTGGCTCTCCAGGAACTGGAGTCCTTTGGGTAGCAGGGTGCCTTCAACAGGAGCCTTCTGTCAGTCGGGGGGCTTTTAGTTTGAAATGGGGGGTGTGGGGAGAGGTGCTGACACTGGTACTGAGAGCCAGCTTGGGGCCCAGGGACTGCACCTGGGTCACTCTGGATGTATGTGCCCTAGGCTGGCACTGTGGCACATGTCACTTTCTGGGAGATTAAGCTCTTAAAAGCCTGCAGGCTGCAGCAAAGAGCAGGGCACCCCCTAATTGGCTGCCAGATGTCAGGGCCAACCCCTGAGAGCTGTCCCTCAGCGGGTAGCTCAGTGGGGACATGGAGTTGAATTAGGCCAGGGACACCTACTCGGAGGCTGCAGATTCCAGATGGCGAGCCCCAGGGGTGCCCAAGGGTTCCTGGCCTGCCCCGGAAGTTCTAATGCCCATGCCCAGTTCCCCCAGGGATTCTGTCCACAGGAATTCTGGGAAGCCACTTTGAGAAAGCACAAGTTTTTAGGTGGAAGGGCTGTTGAAGAAAGTCCTGAATTGCTTAAACCTAAAAGGCCCTTATTTGGGAGACTCCCTGGGAGGTATCCATTAGGCATATAATCATTGCATACCTGAGTGATCCTGCTGGGCTGGGGCAAGTCTCTCCAAAAGAATGGTTTTTGCTTCTCCCTAAAAGCCTTATTTTTTTTTAGATGTAGTATGCTACCTTTCCTGCAGGTATCTTCTGGAAAATTCCAACATGCAGCTGAGCGCGGCACACCACGCGAGGGGCCCCCGATGCCCACCTGCAGCCGTGCTGTTTGTTAGCTTTCTCCCGCCTCCGTGCGTCGGCACCTGCAGGTTCTGAACAGGGATAAATATTTGCAGCGGATGCAGAGCCTCTGAAGCAGAGGCTGATGTCCAGCAGTAGTGGCCGCACAGCACTTGGAGGGTGCTCGCGGGGTGTGGACCAGGTGCCGACTTGACGGCCCCTCACTGACAGACCAGTGAGCTTGGGCGATTGTCCCGCTTTTCTCTTGCAGTGCTGGGTGGAACCAGGCTGGATGGAGTGCGCTGACACCCCAGCCCTGAACTTCATTCCTTCCTACAGCCACACCTCCTGAGGATGCGTTCTCATGTAATAGACTTTTATTCTCCTGGGTCTTTGATTAATCCATCTAGAATACTTCTCCTCAAGAAAAAATATTTAAATAGACTTTTAGGAAATTTCCTGTGACCTAAGTAACCAAGTATTTAAAAAAAAAACAAAACATCACTTCTGGCTGGGCATGGTGGCACATGCCTGTAATCCCAGTGGCTCTGGAGGCTGAGGCAGGAGGATGGTGAGTTCAAGGCCAGCCTCAGCAACAACGAGGTGCTAAGCAACTCTGTGAGAGCCTGTCTCTAAATAAAATACAAAATAGGACTGGGGATGTGGCTCAGTGACTGACTGCCCCTGAGTTCAATCCTTGGTAACCACAAACCCCCCCACCCTGCCAAAAAAGTCACTTCCGAGTTGAGAGCAGCACAGTCTTTGCTGGGCGTGGTTACCCAGACACCAGGAGCACCTAGCAGATTTTTAGAAGTGCAGAGTAAGTGGAAGTTCACCCTTCAGTTGAGTCACGCCCTTTGTTTGGGGACTCCTCCCAAGAGCACGGGAAAGCCCTTCCTATGCAGAAGGGAGTGGGGACTGCTGGGCAGGTAGGAAAGGGCTACCGCCCAGGCCTTTATCCAACTGAGCAATTTCTGGAAAATTCTCTGCCCCCTTTGAGACTTCCTGGCTCCCAAGCCCCTGCAGGGAAGAAGATTTAAATTTGCAAGAATCCACCAGCACTGAAGCTTCTGGCAGGTGATTTCTACTGGGGACCTTGACACCTAGGCCATAATAGTAACAGATGATGTCATTGATGTCATCCGTGAACTCCCCTACAGGGTGGGGGGCGCCGGCCGGGGAGGGGGGGGGGGGGCGCAAGAGCTGGATGCCCAGCCTCCTGAGGCCTTCCCAGGCCCCACAGATGCTCAGCTTAGCCTGAGGAGGGCAGGAGGGTCTTCCTGTGTGTGGACCGTGGCCAGCTGGGGGGCCTGAGCCGAGGGCGTGAGGTCAGGCCTGGAGCCCCCCAGGCTTCTGTGGGAGAGAGCACTCTGAGCTCAGGATTGTCCTGGGGCCTGCGAGGCGGGACACAGCCTTTGACCCTGACTTTTCTGAAGATTCAGCACCGGACCCCTTCCCTGGGGGAAAGGGATGGTTGCCGAAGAGGGGAGGGGCCTTCCTGTGCTCGGACCCTCCCCAGCCTTGCAGGGCCCAGCCGCTGCTTCTGCAGGGATTTCCCTGCACCCCCATTCCGCCTCCTTCCCTTGAGGGGATTCCTCTGTTTGCATCCTCCACGCCCTGCCAAGGGCCCTGAGGGCCATCACTGGGTGAGCGCTCTGTACCTGGTGGTCAGGTCCTGGGGCCGACCAGATCTCAGGGTCCTGAAGGGGGGACCTGGGGCGTTTGGATGCACACAGTGGCCATGGGAAGCCTCGCCACCCCTCAGCCTGGTTCCAGACTTTGCCTCCCTCCAGGTCATTCTGAATGGACGTTCTGGCTTCCCTGAGAAGCTTTGAGGCAGAAGACCAGCCATGGCTGTGCTCTGCTGACAGCTGGATGCCGAGGTCCTTGGGTGACAGGCTCCTGACTGGGCACTGCCCACGCCCACAGGAGAGCACCCGGTGTTGCCCAGCCGGGCACCGTGGAGCGCAGGGGGAACACCACGGGCAGACGGGACTTTCTTCCTGAGCACCAATGGTCTGAGTGGAGCGGGTTGGACTTCCTGAGCAGGGTACAGTGACCAGCCCCCTCCCGAGGCCAGGTCAGCGCCCTATTCCTGGTTCCCATGCATCCATGGCAGCCGCTCTTCATCTGTCTCTAGAGTCCAGGCCGTCTCGTTGCCGAAGCAGCGGGATGCATGCCTTTGGTTTGTTTTGAGTCCTTGGGGTCCCCTAGGAATGGGGGAGCCTCCCCTGATGATTCATGTGGCTCACACTGTGGGCGCTGGCGGGCTTTCTGTCTGGTCTGGGCGGGACTCTCCGGGGACTATCCTGTTCCTTTTGAGTCTGCCTGTTTCTGACAAGGTTTGGCGGCTGTCGGAGGTGGATGCCCCCTGGAGCCTGGGCTAAGAGGTGGAGAGGCAGAGACCCCCAGGCCGCCACATGCTGGGCCCTTCCGAGCTCCCTGCCTCTGGCCAAACACCTTCCCTCGGATAACCTCCCTTGGATGGGTCAGTGTGGACCAGATGGGTTCCCAAAGTCTTCTCCTTCCATTTCTGTTCCTTTGGGGACCGTCACGGTGACTGTGCTGGGAGGTGATGGGGTTGATGGATATGCTCCTCCCACTTTCATGTGCTTCCAGAGTGGACACACCGCCTCCCCATGCTGGACACCCAGGCTCCGGGTCGATCCCCAGGAGAGCAGCCCAAGACAGAGACGGCTGGACTTGCTGGGACAGGGGCCAGCCACTTCCTGCCTCCTGTCCTCTCCTGGGGCCAGGCTGGCCCATCTTCTTGTTCACCATCAGGCGAAGCAGGCCAGGCAGCACCTGGTCCTCAGACTTAGGGTCTCAGGGCCCTTTGCCTGCTTACCAGTTCCCCAGGACCCGGAGAGCTTTCGTGTGCTTAATTGTTGATTCTTGTCCTATCAGACACTTGGAACTGACAAACATGTATTAACATATTTAAAAATAACGATAAACTCATTGCATGTCAATGTTAACAACATTTAAAAAATATAATGTCATAGGGTGCATTTCCTAGCATTTTAAAGATATGACATGTTTGTGGCATGTAACAGCTTTATTCATGATACGAAAGACTTTTGTACCAATTAAAAAATAGGCTGTGAAGATCATGCGGTTCCCAGCCTGTCACCCGCTCTGTGCCCACTCAGAGGGTCCATGGAGACAGTGGGCCAGGGTATTTTTAGTACTTGTCTTATTCCCAGTGGTTCCAGAGACTGAGGCAGGAGGATGGCGAGTTCAAAGCCAGCCTCAGCAAAAGCGAGGCGCTAAGCAACTCAGTGAGACCCTGTCTCTAAATAAAATACAAAATAGGGCTGGGGATGAGGCTCAGTGGCTGAGTGCCCCTGGGTTCAATCCCTGGTACCCCCTCCCCTGCCCATAAAAGGTGATTTACTCACCACCTATGGTAACATAGTATTGTGCACGGGTCCAGGCCCCCTGGCCTTTCCCGGAGTTCCGAACCACATACCAAGATACTGTGTTGCTTTTCAGTTCAGCTTGAAGAACCCCCGGTGGCGTCTTGCGCGGCAGAGCTGGAGGTGACGCACTTGCTCAGCTGCAGCCTGGGGAAGTCTGTGATTCATTTTGCTCTGAAGGCAGTTGCCACGGGCACGTTTGGCTGGCAGGCTGTTCTCCTTCTGCTCTGCGCGCATCGTCTCGGCTCACCTGGCCGGCGAGGTCCGGTGAGAAACGCGCGGGTCGTCTTAGGGAGCTTCTCGTGCACGTAAGGAATCGCTTTTCTCTTTCTACTTTCGAAATTCTCTCACCTCTGACTTTGACCAGAAAACTCATTTAAAGAAGTCTTAGCTGAAAACATCCTAAAACATCCGAGAAAGGCCACGTGCATGCAGGTCCAGGCAGGGAACAGAGTAGCGGAGAACAGGAGCCCAGCGCAGGCCGACCCACGGCTGGGCGGTCCGTCGTCTGGTGCGTTCTGATGTGATCGGAGGCTCCTTGTGTGGCATCAACAGGCAGGTGCAGCCCCCGGGAACCCTGGAGTCCGGAGGGCTGTTTTCAAAGTGTGTCACGGGCAGGCTCTCCTAGGCAGAGGGGGCCTGGTGGAGAAGGCCCCCCGGGAGGCAGAGTCCCTGGTGGAGGGCAGAACTCTGTGTGGCCCTTGAAGCAGGGATGGGGTGCTTCCTTGCAGAGACACAAGTGTTGGGTGGAGAGGTGTCCCCTCTGGGTCTTGTCCCAAGGTGTGGCCTTTGAGCTACTCCTGCCCTGTGGCTTGTCACCGTGAGGACAGATGGTGTCACTGTTCACTCCTATGACAATGCAGACCAGGGACCAGGAGGCATACGCTGAGGTCAGCCCTGGGCAGACTTGGGCGGGGCCTGCTGTCTGAGGGGCTTCGTTAGAGGGCAGGGTGGTGGGTCCTGATGGCCTCCGGGTTGTGGACGGCGTGGAGCACGTGGGGATGCAGGGCCTGCTGGTTGTCAGCCACAGCCTCTTCTGGGCTGATTTTCTGCCTTCCTGGGCTTTCTGCTGGGTCGGGGCTGGGCAGGCCCTGGACCGGGCTTGGGAGGTGGGCAGGGTGCCAGGCCCCCCAGAGGGCTGAGGATGGAAGTGTGGGGAATTCCCGACTGGTCGTGTCTCGGAGCAGCCCGTGTCCCTTCCAGAGGTGGGAAGGGCCGCCAGGCTGGCCAAGGCCTCATTAGAGGGGGACAGAGCCAGCCCCCTGAGCGTCCTCAGGTTGGAGGGTGGCCCTGGGAACACCTGAGCGTTGGGAACCACAGCAGGCGTGGGAGCAGAGTTGGCGTGTTCTCTGTCCTTGAGGTTCCCAGGGGGCCTGAGCCCAGAGCACTGAGCATACTCAGGACTTGGCTGGTGACAGGCCTCCTGTGGGCACTGGTGCTTGGTGAATGAGTCAGTCCCGGTCAGCAGAGGCCCCGGCAGGTCCAGTCACCATAGGCATGCCCTCCCACACGGCTGCCTGCCACTGAACCGCCACCAGCCACCCTGCTGCAGTCAGGGCTCCGGGACTCAAGTGCCCCATGCGGGTCTGTGACATCTCAGGAGGCAGAATGGGGAGTGGGCTTCGTGGGTGCCGGGTGTTGGGTCGTGTGGTGTTGAGGGCTGCTTTTAGCGTTTGGTGGCAGCTGAGGCTCGTCCTGAGATGGACCCTCCCATGGTTTGTGACTGGACTGTCCCTGGCAGAGCTGGGGTTCTGTCATCCTCACTTCCTCCCTGGCTTCTCATCTGGACTGTGAGAACTGGCAGCGGCGACTTCGGGGGGCCCTGAGCCTTTGAGGAAGAGCAGAACCCCGCGTGGCCCAGCCTCTGTGGGCCCGGGAGTCCTGCGGTTTCTCTGGGAGGGTGGCTCCCCACAGGGCTCAGCAGAAGGGCAGACCCAGGGAGGTGGCCCTCAGCCCCCCAGCGGCCTCTCCCCTCGGCCCTGGGAAGGAACCCCGTGCAGGAGCTGGCAGGGTGCTGGGGCTGCAGCCGGCCCGCCCCCGCTCTGTCCCCCTGGCTCACGGCACTGTGTTGGTTTCTGGGCTGGTCACTGCCTCCTGCGGTCCCAGAAGGCCAGGTGGGCGAGCCTCGTCCTGGGGCTCAGATGTTCCCTGGGCTGGAGCTCTGCCCGCGACTCCTAAGGAAGTAATTCAAATGTGGGTCGCTTTATCGACCGGGTGACCCACACACGCCACGTTGGTCAGAGAGCACAGGGACCTGGTTTCCGGTGCTTGCAGAGCCAGCGGCCTCACTGCACTTGACCGCTTTTCTCTCGCGATGCAAGGAGGGACCTCAGCCTCTCGCAGGCTGGACAGGTGCTGACCACGAGCACTTGGGCTCTGCACTCAGCTCCCCCCACTCTCGTTGCCCCAGGAAACCCCGTCCACATGGCTCCACCTGCCCTGGACGCTTGCAGAACGGGGTCGTGCCACAGGGCCCCTCGTGCCTGGTTTCTGTCGCGGAGCATGGCGTGTCCCGGGTGTGTGTGTTGGGGGGGCACAGGTCAGCTGGTGAGCACGTGGTGGCTGCTGTGACCGCTCGTATCTGTGTTTGGTGTGCACCTGGGGGTCCCTTCTCTTGGGCGTGTCCCCAGGAGTGGAGGGTGGGCCACATGGGAGCATGGCAGCCTTTGTGGTCCCTCCAGCTGGGTTTCAGGAGACGGTTACCGCATGTCCTCACCTGCAGGTGTGATTAGCCCACCTGCTGGGCGACGTGGCATCCTCCAGTTTTGTGTTTCTCTCGTGGCCGTCGATAAAACACCTTTTCAGGTGCCTTCTGGGGTCCTGTGTATCTTCCTTGGAGAAATGTCCACTGTTCATCCTCTTGTCTTTTGGTTATTTGTGCCTGAGAGCTCTTTACTTGTTCAGGCCGATGTGCAGTTTGACCACATCCCTCCCCGTCCTTGGCTTTGTTTACAGTGTCCTTTAAAGCATGGACGTTCTAAGATGCAAGGGAGTCTGTCTGTTTTTTTTTGATTGCCTGTGTGCTTGGTGTCCCATCTGAGCAGGACTAGCCTGACTGAGGCTCTCCTGTGAGCTTTGTGTGACTGGGTGTCATGCTGAGGCATGTGGTCCAGGTGGAGCTGTCCTTTGTGTGTGGTCAGAGAAACTTCTCCCTTTGCATCTTTGCAAGGCTGGATTGCGTCCAGGGCCTCGTGGTTGCTGACAGGAACTCTTTCCCACTGAGTGCTGCTGGTGCCCTGGTGGCAATTGACCAGAGATGCTTGGGACCGTGTCCAGACTTGCAGCTGCGTTCCCTTGCACCCACGCTTACGTCAGCACCACGCTGTGTGGCTCAGCGCTGCTCCAAGGCACATTCTGAACCCAGGAGAGCAGAGTCCACCAGCCACACCTTCTCCGTCCAGTGGGTGTGGCTCACCGTGTTCCCCAGATTTCCAGGTGGATTCAGGATCAGCACACCAGTTCCTGCAGAGAAGTCACCTGGGATTTTGATGGGCAGTGTTTTAGAAGGGTGGATCCCTGTGGGGAGTATTTCCATCCGTCACAGCTTGGTTATAGCTTGTCCCCAGAAGCTCCTGTTAGCCCTGGAGTGTTCAGAGGTGATTGGATTGGGAGAGCAGTGACCTGGTCAGTGCATCCTAGTCCTGGCTGGGTGGTCACTGTAGGCAGGTGGGGAGTGGCTGCAGCAGGTGGGTCACTGGGGTGTGCCCTGGGGGCTGCTCTTCTGGACCTTTCCCCCACCCCTCTGCTTCCTGACCCCCATCTTGAACTGAGCAGCCTCCCTCCCTGGGCCCCTCCACCATGATGCTCTGCCTCACCTTGGGCCCAGAGCAATGGAGTCAGCCTTCTGCGGACTGAACCTCAGAAACTGCGAGCCGCAGGACACCTTCCCTCCTCTAAGTTGTTCTTGTCAGTGTTTTGGTCACAGTGAGGAAAAGCTGAGTGACACAGCACTCAGTGTTGTTGAGCTGACGTGGGAACCGGAGGTGTGTTTGTATCTGGCTCCATCCTTTCCCTTCTGTGAACCGTGTTTTCCAGTTCATGGACTTTAGGCTTTGCACTTTCTTCCTTGAACTTGCTCCGCGTGTGTGACGTGCTAGTGTTGAGAATGCAGTTGTCTCTCGGGTTCGTTTTCAGGTCCTTCACGGCTGGGTTGCAGAGGTGCAGGTGACATTGGGTGTTGGGGGCGTGTCCTGCACCCTCGCTGAACACACGTGAGGATTGTGTGGGATTTTCTATGCGCAGGATCGTGTCGTCGGCTCTGCAGGTGATTTTCTTTCTTGCTTCTCTTTTCCAGTGGTGGGAATGGGCCTTGCCAAGCTTGGCAAGTGCGGCCCCCGAGCTCCGTCCTGCCCTGGGTGATCTATGTCTTCCTTCCAACCTGGGTGTCTCATTGTGTGGCCTTGCTGACTGCTGAGCCGGAACCTCCAGCGTGGTGCAGTGGGGGAGCCGGGGTGGGCGTCTGCGTCCCGCTGTGGACCTGGGGGCAGTGTCCGGTCTCTCGCCACTGAGTGGTGTAGCTCTGGATTTTGCCCTCGCAGGTGAGCTGAGGAAGTCCCTCCTGTCCTGTGTGGCATGCTCTCGGGCCTTGGGGGGCTTCTCTGCTTCTGTTGAGACGATTGGCCTTCTGCCCCTTCCTTAGCTGGTTGGTGAGTGGCACTGACCCTGGCCTCTCAACCAGCCTCTCGTCCTTGGGGTAGTCCCCTGGTCAGGGACAGTTGTTCACTGCCCTTTCGCTTTGTTCCTTAAGAGTTTGAACAAAACCAATTAGTAGTGAATATTCAGAATGAAAATCTCACTGTCCGCAGACATCACGGACATGTAATACGTGAGAGCAGAATTTCACTTATGCCAGCTGCCTTGGGGGAGTCATGTGCAACCTTAAGAGCAGCTCGCAGCAGTTTTTAAGGCGCACATTTCCTCTGAAAGGAAGTTTGGAAAATCTGAGAAGAGATCCAGTCCACGCCGAGATTTTTAACCTGACCCTTTCCACATGTGGCATTGAGACGAGAGTCAACACTGAAGGACGAGTTCCTACAAGGGCTCATTCTGAGAGTCCTTCACAGCACGTCCATCGTCTGCAGTGAACGATTTCTTCTCGGGCCCAAACATACAATTTTAATGGCTGCGGGAAGGTCCACACTTGCCCGTTGCTGCCTAATGACGGCGCAGATGTGGATTTCTGGAAAGTACTCTACGCATGGAATGAAAGGAGTAGCACCTTTGCCCGGTCTCCCCGAGCGTCGGCAGGGTGTGTGTTTACGTGTCAGAGAACCTTGCAGAGATGGGGAGCGCGGCAAAGTCTGCCTTCAGCCGTTGAGGTTCATCCCCGTCCAGAGGTTCACAGGAAGGCGGTCCTTACAGATGGGGGTGTGAGAGGGCTCCTGCCCAATCCGCAAGCCTTCGTGCAAGGGAGTTCACTCTGAAGAGAGCCCTGCGAAGGTCGAGAGCGCATCAAAGCGTTCGATCACTCCACCCTTTGAAAGAATGTGGGAAGACTTTTCATCCATGATCACCCCGTGAATCATCGTGGGCACACATTGTTAGATGCGTAGTAGAGTTCCCAGGGGGGTGTTGAGTTACTGGCCCATCTCCACCTGCGTGAGGTCCATTCAGATCTTCTGTTTCTTCTTTGGTGTGTTTGCGTCTCACGGGAGGCTTGCCTGTTTCCGGCAGGTTTTCCCAGCTTGTTGCGGTGCAGTGGTGTCTGCCCTTCCCTTGGCCTTCGACATGCCCTCCTGCCTGTCCTGAGGTTGGTCATTTCAATCTCTTCCCTTTTCTTCTTTCACAATCTAGTTAAAAGTTTGTCAATTGCATTGATTTTTTTTTTCTTTTTTGAGTAACCAACTTCTCTGCTGTTTTTCCTTCTAGATTTGGTTAATTTCCCCTCGGGTCGTCTCTTTCCTTCTGCTTGTTGGCTTAGTTTGCTGCTCTTTTTCTGCTTTGGGGGGGTGCAGCCTGCGGGCTTGAGGTCATCCTTTTAACCTAGGCCCCGGGCAGGGATGCCCTTCCGGGTGCGGGTATGCTGTCTGTTCTGACTGTTCCCAGCCATTTCACGGTATTTCCAAGTCCACCCTCTGACCCGCTGGTCCCTTAGAAGTGTGGGCATATTCGGCGTCTGCAGCCCCGTCCTGTTGCCGGCTCCTGACTCCCTCCACCTGGCCACATGCTGACCGCCTATCCCCTTGCTTTCCCGGCCACAGGCCTGGCCAGGCTCTGCTGGACGGGAGAGGAGAGCCCTGCTGTCTGGGGTGGGGGTCCTGTGGCAGCCTCTTGGATTGTTCTAGACTTGGGATAGTCCAGTGACCTGGACACAGATCCTCCGCCCGTGGGCCTGCCTTCCTGGCCATGGAGACAGCCGTTCAGAGAGCCTCAGCGGCAGGAGGAGGGAGAGCTGGCTGAAGGCTGGGAGCGGGCAGGGTGGGCTCCTGAGCAGGGTCCTGGCCCCGAGACCCCAGGGAGGGAAGCAGGAAATGACCGGGAGGAACTTAGAGGAAGTTGATGGGACGGCACTTTCTCACGGAGCATTTTTAGAGCTTTAGAAGTCACGGTCTTCCCATTGTTAGATGTATGGTCAGGGCGCTGGGCGTGCTCCGGGCCGTGGGGCGTCACCACCTCCACTTCCAGGGCTCCTCCCCAGCCTGGAATGCTGTCCATCATGCCCTGCTCCCGGGGCTCTGCTCCTGCCTCCCTTGCTCTCTGTGACCTGGCTCTCCTGGGGCCTCCCTCGAAGGGACCGTGCGGCATCTGCCGTTGGTGCCTGGCTCCTGTCACTCGCGAGGTCCTTGGGGATCACATGGTACACTTGCCAGAACGCCTTCCCTTTCCAGGCTGAACGATGGGCTTGCCGTCCATCCGTCTGTGGACACTGAGCTGCTCCTGCGTGTGGCTGCCAGGCGATGTTGGTGCCCATGGGCGTGCACACCTGAGTCCCAGCTCGTCCTGGGGTGGCAGCAGTGCCAGGCCCACTGGGTGGTGGAGTCGCAGAGCTGGACCGTCTGCCCACTCGCCCCCACCCTGGCAGCTCTGCAGGGCGAGTGGCCCCTGGCTTGCTGCAGGGCTCAGGATGGCGGCCCCATGGGTGGGGAGGTTGTGGGGCATGGCTGTCCCCACATCATGTTCGCCAAGGAGACAACTGTGTCCCACAAACCTGGTGGGGTGTCTCACCTTGGTGGCTTCACAGAGGCCCAGGGCTGGGGCCAGGGAGGCATGGGCTGGGGAGTGGCGGAGGAGGGCCTACCTCGTGCCAGCAGCTAGTCAGGCTCTCCGATGGCCTCAGGCCCTGGACCGGGGACTTGTGCACTGGGTTCTCTGTAATTGATGAGCAGTCACTCTGAGCGAGGTCGTTGGCCCAGGTCGTTGGCCCAGGGGACCTTGGGTGGCCAGAGCAGAGCCAGGGGCTGCCAGCACCTCTGCTCCCGAGAAGCTTGGTGTTCACGTTGTGCCGAGCAGTGGCTGCGTGCAAAGTCCACGTCGAGTTGACCGGGTGGCTCGGGTACACTTTAACCACTGGGCAGTGGTCCCGGCTGGTCATCCCGGCTTTTTCCTTTGACTTCAAGGCTGTTTTCAGTGTTTGCTCTTCGCAGTGGGGATGTTCCCTTTTAGGACCAGCACTTGCCTGGCCATGGTGGGAGCCGTCGCCCTATCAGCAGCCCCTCTGCAGGCCTGGCTCTTGGATCTCCCCAGTTGCTGTCCCAGGGTGGGGCCAGGTGGCTGTCCCCTGGGCTCCTGCCCTGCAACTGGGCAGCTGGGTGCTGGTCACTGCCCGTCTGAGGGAGGCCCCAGCTTGCCCTCTCTCTGGTTCACAGAGAGCCTCCTCCGGCTTCTCAGCCACCCAGCTTCCCCCTTCCCGAGTGTGCCCCTCCCCACGGGGCGCCGGGGTCCGCCTAGCGCTGGTTCGCCTGTTTCCTGTGTTCCGGGTGCATGTCCCCGGCTGGCCGTCTGCCTGGTGCTTGCAGGGAGTGGCTTGCGCCCTGCAGAAGGTCCACCCGTGGAAGGGGTTGGATTTCTTCCTCTGCGTCCACTTTTCTGGTCGTCCCCGCCCTGCAGTCCCAGACACTCTGCTCCCGCAGCTGCAGCGCTGTGCTTTCCGTTCCTGGCCCGTCCATGGCCTGTCCAGAGTCGGCATCCGGGTCGTGGCGGAGGAGGGATCTGCTTTCCACATGGTGGCCCCAGCCAGGCTGGGGGCTTCGTCCCACTCTGGACCCAGCCCAGCCTGTGGGGCTTGCTGGGGCTCCTCCCCTGGGCCTCTCTGCTGGCCGGCTCTGACGCCGCGGCAGCCTGGGGTGCGCTCTCCCTTAGGCCGCGCGGGCCCTGGGCACGTTGTTCCCTCTCGTGGTAGAGACGGAAGCAGCTTCCGGGCCAGGTCTGCTCAGGGCTCCCGATCAGCACGGGCAGCATGGTGGACAGGCACCGACCCCCTGGGGTTGCCCCGGCCAGCAGGAGCAGTTCCCTGCACCATGCCTGTGGTGGCCACCAGGCCCTCGATGCGCCCAGTGCTGTTGATGGAGTGATATCGCACATGTGTTGTGTCACGTGAAGTGTGTCTGCCAGCGTCCACTCCATTTTATCTTACTTTCTAACGTGGCTACTGGGAAACCCAGAATTAGGTTTGCAACACAGATTCCATTGCTGTGGGGTAGTGGGTGACCGTCCTTCCTGAGGGCTGGAGTCGGCCCTCATGGGTCGACCCCCCCCATCCCCCTCCCCAGGGCCCCTGCTTGGCCTTTGTGCCCCTCAGCACCCCTTGCCCTTGGATGGAGCCCCTGGCCACAGGCCTGCTGCCTGTGGCTCACAGCAGCCTCCTCACTGGAGGAGCAGGAGGGGTGGACTGTGGAGGCCGTTGGCCATGCATCCGACCTGGGCTGGGGCTCCATCCTCCACTCTCAGAGGACTGAGACTGGGTGAGACCCCAGAGCTAATTCAGAATTAACCAGGATTCCACAGTGCTGTCCCTGTGAGACTCAGGCCCAGCCCAGAGGTCCTGGCACGCGGCTTGGGGAGTCGCCCTGTCCAGGTCCCTTGGTGAGTTTGTGCTGGGTTCCAGAAACCAGTGCCCGCGGGCCTCCCTAGTGTCCCAGGCCCTCAGGCTAGAGCAGCCTTGGGACCTAGACCCACCGGGTTTGCAGGCTGCTGGGTCTGCTGCTCCGAGGAGCCAGGTTGTCCCCCCCGTGCCTGGGGTGAGTGTCCCGCTGTCTGACATTCCTTGCTGTCCTGCAGAGTTTCTCAGCTGCTACTGGGTGGACGCCTGCCCCTGGGACGTGTGGTCCCCGAGACACCCGATACTCCTGCAGTGTGAACCTGTCCTTTGCTGTGGGCTCGGTGGCCTGGGAAGGGGCCTGCATTTTCCTGGGGGAGAAGAAACCCCTCCAGGTTTGCTGACCCCCTGGCAGGCACAGTGCTCCAGAGCTGGGCAGAGATGGTTCCTTGCTCGCTCACTCATCCCCTGATGAGCATCGTGAGAAACGCACTGTTGAAACCTTTCCGGTCAGTCCTGCAGGCCCGTGAACGAGCACGCCGCTGATGCCTTTGGGCTGGTCAGTTGTTCCGACGTCCCTGAATGCGCGGTAGACTGCATCGTGCTTCCCGGGTCCTGCTGCTCCGGGCTGGGGGGCCACTCGTGCGTCTTCTGGATCTCCGCAGCTCCTCTCTGGAAGGGGTTTTGCCAGGTTGAACGTGTCCCCCGGAGTCCAGGGTTGCATTGATCTCCAGTGCAACTGTGTCGGAGGTGGGACATTAAGGAGGTGATCAGGTCACCAGGCTCTGCTGCTGTCACAGGAGTGGGTTAGTGATGAAAGGGGGCTGGGCCCCTCTGCCCTCTGGGTCCCTTGCCCTCCGTCTCCTGCCGAGTGAGGACAGAGGCCCTCAGCAGACACCAGTGCCCGATCTTGGACTTCAGCTTCCAGAACTGTGGGAAGTAAATCTCGTCCCTGTGAATTTCCATTTGCAGAAGAGAAGACGCCCAGCGGGAGCCTGACCGCGGCTGGAGCCCACCTGGGGTCTGGTGTCCGCAGATGTGCTATGCCCAGAGCAGGGGGCCTGCGGGCACATCCCACGTCCTCCCCTTCGTCCCTCCCAGTGCCAGCAGCCCCGTCTGCGGATGTCCATGACCACCTGGGCACAGCCTGTCCTTCCTGAAGCCCCTGACCTTTGCGAGTAGGGTGGATGTGCGCCCCTTTGTGACTAGGGTCGAAACTCCCCCCGCTAACAGCATCTGTCCCCGTGACTGTCTGTAGCTGTGTCCCTGAGTCTCTGGGCAGCTGGAGGCAGCGGGATTGCAGGGCACCCTGGGCACCTCTGGGTGCTGCTGCTGGACCAGAGCCTGGGTGTGCGTTTGTGGTGCTCACAGCTCTGCTGCACAACTGCTGTGCTGTGTGGGGCAAGCTGCTGGACCTCTCTGGGCCCTAACATGGAGGTGCAGACGTGGCTCGGGTGGCCGTGACGTGCAGTGAGGTCACTGATGCGACGCCGGCCGTTGGCGCTGTCTGCCGGCTGCCGGCTGCCGTGGCCCTGTTGGCAGCACACGTTCATCTGCTTGGGCACCGCCTGTGCCGCACGGGGTCACCACCTCTGCAACTCCCGTCCTGGCAGGTCCTCCTTGCCCTGTGGGACCTCGTGTCTGTGCAGGGACCCTGCCGTAGGGCAGAGCAGGGAGCCTGGGGACCCGGCTGTGACTCAGCTCCCACCTGTTCCCCACAGAGCCTCCAGCCCCCAGGGTGAGCTGGGCTCAGGGACACAGGACGCAGGGGGACCTGGCACCCCACCTCCTAGGCTTTATCACCCTTGCCGAAGACATTGGCCACCTGGAGGGTGACCAGGACTCCTTCCTCAGCTGCCTGAGGGCATGGGGGACGGAGGTGGCATGTGTGCGTCATGGGGCCCTGGGGTCTCCCCTGGATACTGCCGGCTCCAGGTTGTCCCCTGCCAGCTGGCCGGGAGTCATGGAGCGGGCTTCTCCTCCGGATGGGTTTTCCTGACGTGGATGCTTTTTGTTCCTCTGAAACATCATCCTGCCGTCCTTTGTCATCGCTGCTGGGGAGGCGGAGACGGGGGATTCACGGGCCCCTCATCAGTTACCCTCCGACAAAGCCCGCATTGTAGCGGGTCAGGCCCTGGGGCTCCGCAGGCAGGCTCGGCTCCCCCGCTGGTGCTCCCTGTGTGCCCCGCCGTGTGGCCTCGGGCCAGGCCCCTGCCCTCCACGCTGTGGCCCTCAGCTTCCAGCCTTGACCACGAGGAAGATGCCCACTGATGGGCGTAGCTTTGAGCAGAGGATCCTATCAGCTCACCTTTGCTGCATCGTCAGCCACCAGCCTTCGGGGAAGCACCCAGTGGGAGGGCGGTGACATCGCGAGCTGCCTCTGAGCCTCCCCTGCTGCTCCCGCACGCGGGGGCTCCAGCTCGGGAGGCAGCTTCCCTCTATGAAGCGCAGTGTTGGCATCTGACCGCACACCCCCGTGTCCTCGAGCCCTCTAGGTGGCCCACCCGCCTCCTGCCCCTGGCGCGAGGGGCAGGGTTGCCACACCGGCTTGCTGGGTGCTGACCAGAAGCAGCCCGAGTGGGCTCGGCGCCCACAGTTTCCTTCTGGATGCTTTCGGGCTGTGGTTGGTGGGCTGTGCAGATGAGGGGCTGGCAGCCACGGCTGCCTCGCAGGCCTAGAGGGTAAGTGTGTGCGCTTGCCGTGTACCGTCTCCCTCCACCGGGCGGAGCCGCACGGGGACAGGCAGCGCATGAGCGAGTGGCCGTGGCTGTGTTCCAATAAAACTTTATTTACAAAGACAGGCGTGGGCCTGGTGGGCCCCAGGGTTGCTTTGCCAGCCTGGTTGTTCAGCTCACGGTTCTGCAGGTTGCGCATTGGGCTGGCTCGGTCACCTGTGCGTGGGCCCCCGTGGCAGCAGGCGGGGAAGCCCAGTGTGCGGCAGGGCTCGGCTCTGCTCGCCCCACACTTGCTGTTGCCCCGATGCTTTTGCCGATGGACAGAGTGGCCACGTCTGGGGCCTGGTGGAGTGGACTTCCCGAGGGCAGATCAGGGAGCCAGGACTCCTGAGCCTGCCGAGAGTGTGAGGGCCTGCCCTGTGGAGTGCGGCCCGTCTCAGCACTGGTCCCTCGCGGCAGCTGCGGGCATCGCTGCCCCGTGGCAGAGCAGGGCAGTGCACCCTGGAGGTGCCAGTTGGGCCTCGATGCTCCTCGGGGGCACGGCATCGGGGTCCGGCTGCCTGGCTGATTCGTATTCCAGTTTTGCTTCTGAGTGATCACATGCGGTGGGCGTGGCAAGGTCAGGTCAGTCTGCACCGTCACCTGCTGGGATTGGGCTGGGCCTGGACCCTGATGGGTGCTGTTGCACAGTGCGGGCCCCTGGGGGTGGACCCAGGCCACAGCCCTTCCCCCCAGTCCTGCTTTGGTAAGGAGTGAGCTTCTTCCTGGGGGAGCAGGGGAGGCCGAGCAAAAGGGGGCTGAAGAGGTAATGGGGGCCTCCCTCTGGTCCTGCTGGACCTCGGGCCTCGTTTACCCATCAGGAGAAGGGTGAGATGGCAAGGCCACGTTCCTCCCAGCAGACCTCAGCGTGCCCCTGAGGACAGTGAGGACCTGCCGTCCACTCTGCAGGCCCTGCCAGGCTGGTCACGTGGCCTCCAGGGCGGCCCTTGGCAGAAGCTGCGGTCAGAGTTCTGCCGCCTCTCTCACGTTTGAGGCCCTGGCCTGGGCGCTGTTTCACTCCATGAGCGGAGCCACCTCGAATTAGGGGTCCTTGTTTTCTTTGGAAAGTGAAATTCGTGTAGCTCGAAATGAGCCATTTTAAAGTGTGTGGTTGACTGGCCTTTGGCCCATTCACGCCGTGGTCAGCCGCCAGCTCAGGCCACTGCTGGGAGTCCCGGTTTTCATCTGCCATCAGCATCCTCCACTCTGGCGGCCACTGTCCACTCTGTCCCCGTGGATTGGCTGACCTGCAGGTTTCCTGTGGGTGGGGTCACAACATGTAGGCTTTGGCATCTGATGGCGGGGTGAGCATGCCCGCTGCTTCTCTGTCCTCAAGCAGGACCCCGCACGCCACCTGTCCTCCAGTGGACACCCACTGGGTGCCCTCTAATTCAACTCGGTTCTGACACTGTCCACCTGGAGGCCACATCAGATCCTCCAAGAGGCCCTTGTTGGGGACCACGCTCCTGTACTGGTCCCCGTGGGCCAGGCTGAAGGTCAAACTCGTGACTCAGGGGGCAGCTGCAGGTCATCAGGCAGCCTCAGGCTGTGATCTGGCCTCCCAGAAGCGGGGACTGGGGAGGGCAGCCGGGGTCCCAGGCAGGCCAGGTTCCAGGCCGGGAGAGTGGTCTGGAACTTGACACTGGCCAGCGGTGCTCCTGCGGGCGCCTTCCTGTGCCCTTCGTGCCGGGGTGATTAGAGACCACTGCCCGCTGTTGGCCTCGGTCTCTGCTCTCCTCAGCCCCTCTGTCTGTGAACCCAGCCTGCTCTGCGTGGCTTGCTCGCCCCGTTTCATAAATGAGGCGTTGCCCAGTGCTGGACGCACAGGACCCGTGAAGATCTCCAGCCCACAAGGCCGGGGGTTTCCGTTCTGCATTTCAGTGGGGTTGACAGCAGTGTCTCCACAGGCCGGGTGTCCCCGTCTGGAGTTTTTTTTTTTTT
>JAJEJO010004189.1:341988-353823 GCA_020662805.1 Glaucomys volans
TCTTGGGCCTCCTGGGGACGTGGCCTCTGTGTTCTGGGGTCCTCTGTTGATTCCTCTCAGCTGCGTTTGCCATTTTCTGAGGAAAGAGATTTTTCTCTTCTTTTTCCAGATGTTTCCCTAAGCGTATCCCATATTGTATTTTGCGTGGCATTTATAAGTGGTGTCTTCAAATTTCAGCTTCGACTTGTTCACTGCAATTAGAAGTTGGGTACCCCTGACCCGAAATGCTTGGAACTGCAGTTGTTCAGATTCTGGAGTGTTTGGGAATCTTGGAATACTTGCAAAGCCTTTATAGGTAGAGCGTTTTTAGCCAAGAATCTGAAATCCAGCGTTGACACGTTGAAACTTCTTGAGCACTTGGGATTGCGGATGTCCAGTCAGGGTGCTTGGCTGCTCTGTAGGAACACAGTGGAGGTTTCTGTTCATGTGTCCCTCCGGTCTTGCCCTTGGCATCCCTCACTGGTTCTGGTGATGTTTCCGGCTATTCCAATAAAGCCTCCACACAGACAAAGGGTCATCTGCAAAGGCGAGCCTTTTTTCTTCCTTCCCAATCTGGCTGTTTTTTTCTTCTTGTTTTGCTGAGGAGCTGTGAGGGAGGCTGACCCGGCTGTCTCTGATCTTGACGGACCCTTCCCTCTCCCAGGGGGAAGGAGGACCCTGGCCGTGGCTTCACTGGTGCCCGTTCTTGCTTGACCATCGCTGCTCCCTGGACCTGAAACCTCTCCATCATCCTCAGCCAAATCTTGATACGCACTCAACAGTACCCGCCCACCCCATCCTGCTGCCCGGGGACCACCGCTCTGCTTTCTGTCTCTGTGAATTGGGCTGCTCCAGGGATTTCCTGGGAACATTCCTCCCGACCATCATTTCTGGTTGTTCTTTTTTGTAAATCTGCATTTTTATCTGGAATCCTTTCCTCCACAGTCTCCGACAGGACAGACCTCCTGGCTAGGAGGTCTTTCATCTCCCAAATGTCTGAAGGCCTTTCTGAAGGGCACTCCTGTGGGCCCTGAGGCCAGGGACTGACTTCCTTTCTGAACTTCTTTTGGAGATGTTCCCACCGCCTGCCACCTTGCATTGCTCGCAGTGAGGCGTCTGCCGTCCCTCGGGAGGGAGCTGGTTTTCTGGATGTGACGTGTCCATTTTTATCCTTCTGTGGGCTTCTAAGATTTCCTGCTTATCTTTGTTTTGTGCCATTTAATAGGCACAATAGATGTAGTTTTAGGCATGATTCCAGTGCTTGGGTTTCATTGGCTTTCCTGGATCTGTGAGTTTATTATGGTTTTCATGAAATTTGGAGAACTTTTGGCTAAAAATTCAAGTAATTTTCCCACCTCCCCGTTCTTCCCCTTCTCTTGGGGCCTCCAGTTCTGTGCATCCTGGGCCACTTGGCTGCGTGGCAGCTCACTGCCATGCTGATCTGTCCAGTGATTCGTTGTCTTATTTCTCTGCATGCTTTTTTCTGCCCGGGCCAGGCTGCGGGGCCCTCCAGGTCGCTGATCTTTTTGGGCAGCCTCTCATTTCCTATCTGTTTTATCCAGGGTATTTTTCACCTCAGATACTGTGGTTTTCTCTTCTTGGAAGCTTGATTGTTTCTTTTTAATCTTCATGGCTGCTTACCTTTCTGAACACAGAGGACAGAGTGATTCGTAGTGTTCCGTCTGCTGATCGTGCACACGTCTAACATCGTGTCGGCTTTGGCTCACTTGCCTGGTGGTTCTTTTCCTCACTGTGGGTCCCGTTTTCTGGCTCCTTCCGAGCCTGCGAGGTGTTTCTGGCTTGCTGATCAGGTTCTTGTTGCTGATGGGTGATGGGTGGCACCTCGTTGGTCCGAGTGCTGAGTCTTGGTTCTGGGGTCCAGGTGCTCTGGCCCAGCTTAGTCCTGTCAGGCCCTGCTGTCCCTGTTCAGGGTGGTGGCAGCTCTGCCCTCAGCCCAACTGCTTCCCACTCCCAAGTGCAGCCTTTGCACACCCAGTGTCCCAAGCCACGAGGCTTCCCCTGGGCTGCGGGAAGAGGCGCCACCGACGGCAGGACTGGTGTGTGTTGTCACCACCAACGCTCCTGGGTGGCTTTCCCAAGCCTGGGGCGCGTTGCCCACGTGCACAGCTGATGTGTTCTGCACCATGCTCAGGGGTGGGCTCCACCACCTATTCTGCCCTCTTCCCTCCCCTGCCCTCTCCCGCCAGCTGCCCCGACTCCCTGCATTGCACTGGTGGTGTCCGGTGGGAGGCCCGTCCCCTTCTCCTGCGCCCCCATCCTGACCCCGAGCTTCTTTGTCCCTGTGTCTCTCCCCCAGGCTTTCTGTCTCCCCTTCCCCTCCTCCTCACCCTCCCTGCTCTCTGTGGGAACCCCCACTGCCCAGGGGCCACAGCTACCTGCCCCTGCAACGCTAGTCCATGGAGAGCCATGGCGCCCAGAGGGCTCGCCTTGCCCACCGACAGCTGAGCCTCTACTGACTCGTCGAGCTGGCCTAGGTGCCCAGGAAGCATTGGTAAGCGTGCCAGGTTTTGTCCCTGTTCTCATGAGAGTGACACAAACACACAACACGCAGACCTCGCAGAATCCCCTGGGGCCTTGCTGCCCCTCTGGGAGCAGGTGCTGTGAGCTTCGTGTCTGGGGAGGGGACTTGGGGGCGTCTGAGCTGTGGGATGGGGGACGAGGGCAGAGGGCAAGGGGGGAGCCTGTGTCCCCACCACTCCCCAGGAGCTCCAGCATGGAGGCCCAGCATGGAGGCCCGGCCTGCTGCCAACCTCAGTGTCCAGCTGTGGCCCCTGGGTCCCTCTGTGGCTTCTCAGGGTTTTGTCTGATCCCCACAGGGGTGATTGCCATGACTGCCCCTCACTGGGAAGACACAGGAGAGATGCATGTCCACACTGCCTGCTGACAGGCCATAGCGGTCCTGCTCCTTGAAGGGGGTCCTTGGCGTTTGGTTTCCTGTGGCCGCCAATCAGACCTGTGCATAAAATAATAGAAATGGATTCTGTCGCGGTTTTGGGGGGCAGAAGTCTGAAGTCAGGCAGGGGCTCCGGGGGAGGCTCCTTCCTGTCTCCTTCAGCATCAGGGTCTCAGGTGACCCTGGGGGGGTGGCTGCCTCACTCCAGCCTCCACCTGGTCACCACCGGCCATCTCCCCATGTCCCTGTCTGTGTCCTCTCCTCTGTGCCACCAGTCAGTACTTCAGACTCCCGCCACCTTGTCTTAACTAGTCACATCAGCAAGGACCCTGTGTCCACCAAGGCCTCCTTCTGAGGTTCTGGGTGGACAGAATCAGGGGGACGCTGTGCAGTCCAGTGCACTAGGGTGTTGAGTGGCCAGCGTGCAGTGTTTCCTGGCATAGTCAGGTCTGGGGACAGGAGTGGAGGTGGCTGTACTGAAAGCGCCTTTGCGGTGGACACATGGGGACGCTTTGTTTAGGGGGCACCTTCCTGGACTCGAGTCTTCATCAATTTTTTGTGCTGACAGCCAGACGGGCCCTGGCAGGGTGACTCACACGTGGGGTGCGTGAAGGGGTGCAGATCCCGAGGAGGGGGCCACCCGGGCATCGGGGGCTTCATCCTGCCTGTGGGCTCTGAAGCAGGCAGGGTCGCCGGCCCACGGCGGGCGCTCTCTCTCCGGCTCTGAATCCGTCTCTCCTCCTTCCACTCCCTCCCATGAGTGTTGGGAGGGCCTTTCTTTCCCTGGTATTGGAGTCTGCTAAGGTCCAGGGCTGAACACAGACGTCTGGAAGCCTTCGTCAGGCGAGGTGGGCGGTGCCCCTGCTGAGGGACGGCAGGCCGGGTGGTGGCCAGATGTCCATCTCCCAGCCTCCGTCTGCCAACCTCCCAGGAGGCCGGAGCACCTTGAAGAGCAGCAGGAGGAGTGGCTCTGAGGGACTCTGAGCTGGCCATGCTCTTGCATTTTTGGTCACTGTCTTGTTTTCCATGCCTGGGGGACCCTGGGACAGGTGTGGGACAGGCATGGGACAAGGATGGTACCGAGTGCTCACCCTCTGCTGCCTGGGCGCTGCAGGTGTGGCCGCCCAGCCATTGACCCCTGTCTGGGTGGCCCTCGGGCAGCGACCCCTGGGGGATGCAGGCGGGTCACTCTCGTTCCTGAGGCTGTTGTTCTTTTCAACAGCGGGAGGCAGCGCGTGGCCACGAGGTGCCGCTTCCCCAGGTGCAGGTGAGCCCTCCGGTGAGGTCGGGGCACTGGCGGGATGCAGGGACGAAGGTGCTGGGCAGGGAGCATGCCCGTCGTGTGGCGGCCCCACCAGTAGTTTGCCTGCTCTGGTCCTTTGCTCCACCTGTCACCGGTTGGTGCCAAGCCATGACCCTCGTCTCCTGTGAGCCCTCAGCATGGTGGAGTCACTTGTCCCCACGTGCCCCACACGCCCCACGCACCCATTGCACCCGCACTGCAGCCTAGAGGAGCCTCCCAGCTCCTTGGCCTCAGGTCCTGGAGATCGGAATGGCCTCCCAGGACTGGACCTGTGTCCCCTCAAGGTTCATGTGTTCTGTGAGGCAGGGCTTGGGAGGAGGACTTTTAAGAAGTCACGAGGTTAAAGGAGGCCATGGCGGGTGGGCACTGACCCAGAGCATTAGTGTCCTTATGGGAAGAGACGGCTGGGAACTGCTGCTCTCCATAGCTACGCAGAGGAGGCCGCGGTGAGGACCCTGCCGGCAGGAGGCCCTCCCACACCTGATCTTGCCCTTCCAGCCTCCAGAGTGGGAGCGAGTACATTTCAGTGGACTCAGCCGCTGCCCCGTGCGTCTTGTTACTGCAGCTGAACAGATGCGCCCGCAGCGGTTACGCCAGGAGCCAAGACCCCCAACACAAGCATGTGGGGGCCGGGCCTCGTCCTCTGGCCTCCTGGGCCGGAGCCCCTCCTGGCTCTGAGCAGCTCTGGGGGCTGCCCAAGTCTGGGCCTGGGGCAGGAGCACAGCCGGAAGCCCAGGCCGTGAGGCTCCGTCAGAGGTCCAGCCAGGAGGGCGCTGTGTGACAGATGGCCCTCATGGGGACAGGGGCCAACCTGCGGGAATTCTGTATTGCTCATGTCCGTACACTGCCCGCACCAAGTAAGGCTGGACGTGTTGTCGCAGCCTGTGCTCAGGCACCAGTCTGTGCCCTGTGACGTGTGGACGAGTTGAAAAGCTAAATGTGGCTCGCAGCGGTGCACTCCGCCCGGTCCACCTGCGTGCAGCGAAATCCCCACGTCCTCCCTCATCATCTGGCCTATTGGGAAGCCCCGGAGTCACAGTCAGAGTGACCGAAACATTAATATACTCAAAGTGTCCAAAATTCATGTTTTCTTTTTCTTTTTTCGCCCCTGGTGCTCGGGTTGGAACGTGGGACCTTGAGGGTGCCGGGCGAGGGCTCTAGGACTGAGCTGCGTCCCCAGCCCTGGGTGCATTTGCATAAAAAAAACGCAGATTAAAATGAATTTAATATTAGCTATCTTTCACGATTCCAAAAGTGGTATCTATTAAAATATTCCAAATTGTTCCCTCAAAGGAAAATACAAATGAAAATTAATTTTAAATCAAATTTAAATTTTTAAATCAAATTTTAAATCAAATCAATTTTAAATCAAGATAATTTAAATAAAATGGAAATGTTTACTTTTCTGAACGTCTGATCTATTACATATTTTAACATAAAGCAAATCTCTGTTTTGTCGCTCAGGCAAAACATCAGGATCTGGTTTCTTAGATACTCTGTCTAGACTTAGGCACCGTCACATGAATCATTTCATGTTGTGAAAGTAAACATAAAGTAAGTTAGAATGCAGCCCGGCGTGGAGACTCCCGAGCAGCCAGCCCCAAGGCGGGCCAGTGACCTTGACCTTGCTTGAGCTCCTTGTAAATGCCTGTGTTGAAGAAAAGCAAGACAAACTGAGAGTCAGAAGCTGCAGCACACTGAGGGTCACACGAGGGACTGACCAGTGACCAAGGGAGGTGACCACAAGATCAGAGCCACCCCGGCCTCCTCTTTGCTCCCTCTGCATCTGCCCTAGGCCTGGCCTCCCCTTCCCCAAACCTCCTGCGGGTTGGGCTTCCTGACTCACGGATTGCTGTTTGCACAAATACACTCTTTAAAAGGATCGCCGTGCCTTGGTTTACCTTTCAACACTCTTGTCAGATGGTTCCCAATGCCCCAGGCCCCTGCGGTCAACAGTGACACTCACGGAGCCAGGGACTGGAAGCACAGGAAGAAATCCTGCCTGAAGTGCTGGGTGCCAGCCGCGCCGCTGGTCAAGAGTCCATTGCACTCCTGCTCTTTGGAGAGGCTGCTACCCACAGCCGGTCGTCCCTTGGCATGGGGATGTTCTAGGGCCCGGAGGCCACCCATCATCTGTGCTGGGTCGTGCCTGAGGGGCTCATGGACCATGCCCCTGCCCCTGGCCTGTGGGTCCCCAGCAGTGGGCGTGTGGGAGGACACCTGGGGGCCAGATGTCACTGGTTCTCGCCCTGCTGAGCAGGGGTCACTGTGGGGCACCTGAAGGTGAGGGAGGCCCAGCTTCCAAGGCAGCCTCCTGGGCCTATACTCAAGGGCTGGAGGGTCAGGTGAGCGGTGGGGCTGGACGATGCAGTGGGCTGGACGATGCAGTGCGTGGGAGCCTGGAGGGTCTCGGGCTGGGTGGGCCACGTGGAAGTGAGAGCTGCCCTGGGGCTGGGCGTGGGGACAGTTCGTCCTGCCTGGGGACCCTGAGTGTTGCTGCTGTGCCAGGAAGCTGGCAGCCCTGGAGGCTCATGGCCCGAGGTCACCCCGAGGGGGCCTGGAGGACACTGGGGTGGCTCCAAGTTCTCAGCTTCCCAGATGGAAGTGGCTTCGTCAACAGACTTTCTGACGAAAACAAGACAGAAAATTGACACTCAGGTGCAGAAAGGACGGCCTGCTGCCACCGCGGGCAGAATGACAGGAATTACCAGGCCCGTCTCCGGCCTGAACACTGTCATTACGGTGGTGGCAGCCAGGCGCCCAGCCCCGCCCAGCGCACAGCCGGCCGTGCTCAAGCCAGACTTCCTTCAGACTCCACGGCGTCCCCCTAGGTGCCGCCGCCCACGGGTCTGAAGCTAGCTTTTTCTTATTTTTTGGAACTAGGGATCGAACCCAGCTGTGCTTACCCACGGAGCCACACCCCCAGCCCTTTTTAATTCCTTTAAAATTTTGAAACAGGGCTCCCTGGGTTGCTGAGGGACTCACCAAGTTGCTGAGGCTGGCTTTGAACTTGCCATCCTCCAGCCTCAGCCTCCCGAGTCGCTGACATTCCATGCTTGCCACCATGCCCGGCCTGAGGCCAGCTTCTGAGGGGTTGAGCCCCGCTGTTGGGGGCCCTGATGCCTGTGCTGGGTTTCCAAGCGTTTTGGTGGAGCGTGGCCTCTGGTCAGGTCTAGATCTCAGAGCTCTGTGACTTTACCCTGGGATGTGCCCAGTTCCCAGGCTCAGAGAGCGAGCCCAGCTCTGCCCAGCATGGCTGAGAAGGTGCAGCAGCCTTGCCAGGCCCTGGAGGCCGTGGCTGGCTGCGTGGAGGGGCCTTGAGTGGGTGGCCTTCCACTTCCTATGGGCCCCGGCCCAACCTCTGATGAGGCTGCAAAGGCATTTCGCCTGCATTGAGAAGCAGACCCCTCACAGGGGCATCTGCGATTCAGTCTTCAGTGCTGAAGGGACTGGTGTCTGGGGACAGAACACCCAGCAGGTCAGCTGCTGAAATAGTGGTGATCTGACGGTCAGGGCAGGCCTAACATAGCCCAGCGGGAAGTTGGGGAACAAAACGGCCCGGGGTTGAATGGTTTGCTCCAACCAGCTGCCCCCGTAAGCCCCGTGGTATTTAGTGTGCGACTTTGTGGGAGGCAGGTGTATTGGTCAGCTCGGGCGCTGTGACAGCACGGCCGGTGGGTGGCTCAGCAGCAGGACGCTCCCACGGCTCTGCAGCCTGGCAGTCCGGGGCCACGTGCTGGCCACGCCTTTCCTGGGAGGCTGCTTCTCCCCGTCCATCCTCCCTGTGTCTTTTCTGGCAGGGACGCAGTCCCGCTGGACGGGCCCCACCCTTCCTATCGCAGGGCCCCCTCTGAGTGCACCACGTGGGGTTGGGGCTTTGCCTGTGGACTCTGGAGGTGGGCAGCATGGCTGTTCCTGGTGGTGATGCTCTGAGGACTGCACACACTGGGAGGTGACAGCCCCGCTCCAGCCCGCGGCACTGCCTGCCTCTGTGCGCCCCTGGCGTCCTGGGCCTGCAGTCCATCCCGGAACGTGCGTGGCCTGTATCCCTGGCTTCCTGTGGTGACTCGCCCTTCAGGTGTCCTCTGCAGTGGATGGTGAAGTCCTCTGCCGTGTGCTCGTGGAGTCCCCTCCCTGGTGCTGTGGGGATCCCCCTGGTTCTCCCCGCCCCGCCACCCCGGGGTCAGCATCTCTGAGCTGGGTCTCTTCCTTCGGCCTCTGCTCCGGGCCTTGCTGAGACAAAGCCGTTTTCTCGCCTTGATTTACCGAGCAAATGGTGATTCAGTACATCTGCCTGACGGCCGCGGTGTGCCAGGACTCCGGAACAGTGAGTGTGGCTTGCTTGGCACAAAGGCTTTGTGTGGGGACGTGAGGGTCTGGAGCTGCCGGCCCGTCCTGGGCTGCCCGGTGGGCTGAGTCTTCCCAGCGTCCTATTCACCAGAGACAGCTGTGACCAGAGCAGAGGAGACGGAGCCACCAGGCGGGAACAGAGGTGGCGGCATCTTGGAAGTGGGAGGGGTGCATGTGGTGGGCGTCCCGGGATCTCCCATGGAGCCAGGCCTGACGTCCGCTTGGCTGGAGCGAAACTCACCCAGGACCCGGCACCCTTCCGGGTGAGGGGAGGCGTCCGCGGCTTGCTGCTGCTTCGGCCATCTGACTGTGACGCAGCCACATGCGTGACCTGCCGCGCGCGGAGGCACCGGCTCTCTGTCTTCTAGGGGCCGTGGCCTTGCTTTTCACCCCCAGGCCTGGAGTGTGGCTGGAGGGACGGGGGCTGCCTTTCCGATCTTTCCACGTGGTTGTGTCAGCCTCCTGCGAGTCCCTGACTTGGGTGCAAGGTGACGGGTGACCAGTGGGTGCACAGCACAGCGCCTTCTCTGGGCGGCGGCTTCTTGTGTGGCAGAGAGGCCTTTTGGCCGTCTCGTGGTCCCGGTGGTGCAGACTTCGGGTGTCTCCCTGTGTGTCCGAATCTCACCATCACTTAAGGATCGTGCTGCTCATGTGACCCCAGTTCACCATGATTACGTCTTAAAGGCTTCCCTCCAAATCGTCCCGAGTGGGGCTGGGACTCCCAGAGACGCATCTGGGGAGGCACAGCTCCACCCACACAGGGGCTCATGTCACTCTGGAGGCTGGGATCCCAGTGGTGAGGACGCAGCTCTGACGTGGGGCAGCAGCTCGGGCGGCTTCTCTCAGGGGGACTTTGGGTGGGGGCAGCTCTTAGGCAAGACTGCCTGGAGGGGAGGGTGCTGGACGGCATCTTGGACCCCTCATCCCCAGCCCACTTGCCTCAGGAGCCGGGGACAGTGTCCCTCTCATGGCTGGGAGGCCGGGTGGGCTAGGTCCACCTGCTATGCCTGGGCCTAGCAGAAACTTCCTGAGTGGCCCGTCCCCTGAGCCAGGCCCCCGTCGTGGGCCTGTTGGGGGGTGCTGGCAGGAGAACGGGCTGCGACAACCACAGACAGGCCTGCCCCCTTAGCCTCCAAGGCTGGCTGTCCACCTGGTGGGCTCTGGTGTGGCCTCTCTCCGATCCCACCCCTCCATACCCTTGAGCTCGCTGTCCTGCTCTGTCTCCCCCAGATCCGCATGAAGAGCAGTTTCCACACACAGGGCAGAACCTCGACGCCTCCAGGGTACACTCCAGTTCTGCAGGTTCATCCAGTGGCTGGTGGCCCTCCAGCCCACGGCCAGCTCTGACCTTGACCTCGCTTTAGATGTCTAAATACAGCCCGGGGCAGCACGGGGGAGGGTCTCACTACGTCAGCAAATGGAGGACATCTGAACGCAAAAGCCAAGCAGGCAGTCACACAATCTCGCTTCCCGTGTCCGCTCGAGGTCCCTTTGAGTCGAACCTTCAAGTGCTTCAGGCAGAATTCCCGGGGGGACCCCTGCCCTCCTGCAGGTGGTCCACAGAGGCCAGCGGCCCGGGCTGTGAGGTTCTGCTTGTGTCTTTTTTTGTGTCTTCCGTCCCAAGGCAGCGTCTCTATTTCTGTGGTGGCTGAGGAGTGAGGGCTGGGGAACCCAGCACCTGTCCACTGGGGGCAGTGGGGACAAACTAGCCCTTGGAGGCTTCATGTTCTCCTGTGGCAATTTAGCAGGAAAACCCCGAGTCTTTGTGGCAGTTGCTTCCCTGGGTTATTTCCTGCTTTCCTTATTAATGGTCACTCCAGCAGGGCTGATGTGGGAGGCCCCTCCCGAGCCCTTGAACTTCACGCAGCTGGGATTTTGTAGCTGGTGGTTCCCCCGGGTGCCTCCTCTGTCCTGGAGCTGATTTCCCAGGGAGCCAACCTTGCAGCCCGGTCCTGCAGCGGTCAGAGAACCGGGTACCTGCCCCCCGCCCCTCAGCGATGCCGTGAAACGCAGACCTCCCCCTTCCCTGTGAGTCAGACGGAGGACGAGCGAGCGTTCACTGTGAGTGTGACCCTGCGCTCTCCTGCGTGAGCACGCGGGCGACAGCGCCAGTCACTTGCTGCTGATCTGAAATGCAGACGGAACTGGCCGCCCTCTGTCCTACCGGTGGCCCTACCCGGGAGCTGATCATTAACCTCCAGCCCTGAGTCGGTGCCTGCTGATCCGCAGAGCTGTTAGCGAATCGCTGCAGCCCTGCGTTAGGGCCAAGACCCTCCTGGTGCTGACCCTCTCCTGAGGCCGCGAGGGCCAGCCGTGTGCCTGTGCAGGGTCAGCTGGAGGACGGTGCCCTGAGTGCTCCTTCCGTGCTCCCTGCCTTGGCTCCAGATGCGTTCTGTGTCAGGCCGAAGCCAGGCTGCACCCCTATTCAGGGAAGAAGCCCCTGGGAGTTATGCACACCTCACAGTGTGACTTCATGTCCCCCCTGGGTCACCAGCCAGAGGCCCACACGTCCAGTTCTGGCCATGTGTGTGGCCTGCAAACTGAGCCTCAAAAGTCAGTGAGTTTCTGGCATTGATACCTGCCATGTTTCAGCCTCAAATCAGACCCCTGCCTCTACCTCCCTTGCCCTCAGACCCCCCTGGCCTCAGTACCCCTACCCTGGTCACCATCGTGTAACCCTGTGGGTGGGGAGCTGCCTTCCTGGAGAGGGTCCTTTGCAGGCTACATGGGCTGCCGTGTCTGCGAGGGCCTGGGAGGTGCCCAGGAGCCTGGGGTGGAGGATGGAAAAGCACCCAGGCCTGCTTCCGGGTGGCTCTGCAGCTGGCTTAGCAAGCGTGACAGGTTGAGCTGGGAACCATGCCCTGGGGGGGTTGCTGTCCTTGTAAAGGGCAAGTAAATCGGGGTGGGGCTCGGCTTTCCGTTCCCCCTGGACTTCCCTGAGCACTCCCAGGGCCCCCCAGTCAGAAAGTGCCAGAGTGGGGACCGCAGCCACTGACTCCTGCTAGGACCCAATCCAGGGCCAGGTGAGCTGTCCAGAGCGTGCTGTGGGCACCTGGACAGGGCAGGGCAGTGACCCCTTGGGCACCACGTGGTTCCTCACCCTTAGCAGGGGCAGCCACACCGCAGTGCTGGCAGGAGGTCCTGGGCACGGAGGCCCTGGGGTGGCCACACCTGTGATCGTCAGAACCTGAAATCCAAACCTCACGTGGAAACTCCATGTTCAGTGGTTTCTGAAGCCCACTCTGCTCCGGGGACGGGAGTGCGAGGATCTGAAGCCCACTCCTGCTCC
>JAJEJO010004189.1:353833-365597 GCA_020662805.1 Glaucomys volans
CGGGGACGGGAGTGCGAGGATCTGAAGCCCACTCCTGCTCCGGGGACAGGAGTGCGAGGATCTGAAGCCCACTCCTGCTCTGGGGACGGGAGTGCGAGGAATGTGCAGAGGCCCTTTGTCTCTGCTGGGTGGTCCTGGTGTGCTGTGTGGTGCCCACACAGATGGGCAGTGCTCCCTTGGGTCCCCAGGGAATGGAGAGCGCTGCTGTCGGGGGAGAGAGCAGGGCCGCAGGGCTGGAGTCAGGAAGCCTGTGCCCATTGGCACCTGCAGGCTGATCGCAGATGCCGTCCTCTGCCGGCCTGAGGGTCACGAGGAGGGAGTCCCAGCGGGTGGCAGTCTCTGTGAACCGTGGACCGCGGTGCCCGTGCTGTGCAGGGGGGCACTGCTGCGGTGATGCAGGCTCCGTCCCCAGAGGCCCAGTGCATTGCCGACGCACAGGAGACACGTCTTAACTTACAGAAGAGTCTAAGTAGATGGCGGACGGTTGACTTCAGACCATGTCTGTGCCATTGTTAGTCCCACGTCCCATGGTGTGACAGTTCACAGCAGACGTCTCAAATTAGAACGTTCGTCAGGTGTCCTTCTTGTCCCTCCCTTCCACTTACACATCTGTCCACACCCATCCATCTACCCATCCATCCATCCATCCACCACTCCGTCCACCCACTCACCCACTCACCAGTCCATCCATCCAAACACCCACCAGTCAATCCATTCACTTACCCACTCACCAGTCCATCTACCCATCCATCCATCTACCAGTCAGTCCATCCACTCACCCACTCACCAGTCCATCCATCCATGCATCCACCATCAATCCATTCAATTACCCATCCACCTGTCCATTCATCCATCTATCCATCCCTCCACCCATTCATCCATCTTCCCGACCATTCTTCCATCCATAAGTGTATCTGTCATCCATCCACATGCCCACCTGCCTGGACAACCACACCCCCCCATGCACCCCCCCCCCCCCCCCCCTCCTTCTGCAGTGGAGGAAAAGCTTCTCCTACCACCCCATAGGTCAGGCTGTAGCGCTCACCCTGGGAGAAGCCTCAGGGAAGAGTGACTCAGAGGGTCACTCAGAGGGATATGACCGGGCTGAGGTGGCATCTCGACAAAAGATCCATGAGTGTTTAGAGAAGGGACCGGGTGAGCGGAAGGACTGAGGGGCAGGCACCTGGGGGAGGATGGAGACTGGCTGTGCTGTGTGGGCTCCTCGCTGCCGTCTCCAGGCCGCGTGGAAGGTGCCTGGAGAGAGGGAGGGAGCACCTGGTCAGTTTGTGTCCGCTTCTGGGCAAGTGTAGGAGGGCACAGCACGTCCTTGCACCTCTGCGTCTCAGTGGCTTTGGGCTCCCCCTGTTCCCATGCCCGAGTGTTCTGGGCACTGTGTCCGCCCGCCACGCTTTCCTGAAGTACCCCAGCCCAGAGGAAGAGAACCGGAAGGACGGCACAGCCAGCTCCGCCCCGCTTCATCGAGGGGTGGCCTTTGTCCTCTAAGCTCGAGGGAAGAACGGGGCTGGAGGCTGCAAGCCTGCCCACACTGTCCTCCCAGGGGGGCCCCTCCGAGTTCAGCCCTGGCCGCTGTGCGGTGCGTGTGGCCTGGGCTGCGCCCCCAGCTTTCCCCCAGAGCCGCGTCGAGGTGTCTGAATCACTTGGCAGGCTCCTCCCCTGGGGCTCTGACTCACGTTTTGGGGTCACCCACATGAAGCCCAGGTTCATTCACACTCACTGGGGCCTGTGGGCTGAGGAGATTCCCCCTCACCCGGCTGCCCCTCATGATCAGGGTGCCGCGCCCCATTTTCCTAGGACAGCTGGGTCTGTGCCTCCTCCTCGTGACCCTCTTTCTGGAGTCTGTGCAGAGGTGGATTGCTGGGTCGGCTTGGTGCGCCCTCCTCCGGGCCCCAGGACCCTGGCTCAAGCCAGCATTTATTCCCAGGGATGGGGGGTGTCATGGTCACCAGCGACTGTTCCCAGCGTCTGTCCTCCATGCTTGCGAGACCCCTGGTCCAAGGCAGCTGAGGGCAGCCTGGCCTTAGTCCTTGCCAGGGGCAATCGCTGCCCTTGATGGCGAGGGAGGGACACTCCCAGCTGGCCCAGCCTCTCGGGCCGAGCCGCCCAGCTCCAGCCTGCTCGGGATGGAGTTTCGCGCTGTCCTGGGCCGTGGCCTTGCTGCAACTGGCCCGTCTTTCTGTGCTATTTTTACCTGGTTCCTCCCGTTGCCGTTTGAAGCAGGGTTGCTACGGGGAGGCCTCCCTGCCATTCTGACCCAGCACCAGCTTTTCTTCCTCCCGCAGCTCAGTCCTCAAAGAAAAGCAAAGGCAGCCGTTGCCCTCGCAGGGGACGCTTCAAAGTGCTGGTGGCCCCCGCTGAAGCCTCGGAAGCCGGTCCTCCCCGGCTGGCTGGGCTCCTTCTCACTGGGTTTGCAGCCTCGGGCTTTCCCAGCTGCTGCGGCCTCTGCCCGGGCGGCGGGTGGGCACCGAGTCCATGCCGCCCATGGGGTCTGTGCGTGACTGTCCACAGGTGGCCCTCCCCAGGTCCCCCCTGCACCTGGAGCTGAGCCCGGCCCCTCCAGCGCCGTCGCCGGAGCCCCTGGGCGTCCTAGTTTTCACGTTTCCACTTCCTCGTTCCTTGTCCTGACAGAGACCCGGCCGCCATGCCGCGCAGCCCGACGTCCAGCGAGGACGAGATGGCCCAGAGCTTCTCCGACTACTCTGTGGGCTCCGAGTCCGACAGTTCCAGAGAGGAGGCCGTCTACGACACCATCAGGGCCTCGGCCGAGAGGCCGGCCGCGGCAACGATGGCGGACCACCAGGGCAACACGCTGGTGATCCGTGTGGTCATCCAGGACCTGCAGCAGACGGTGAGCCCCTGCCGCTGTCCACCCGCTGAGCACATCTGGGCAGCACCCACAAGGCTTGAAGGGCAAAGGTATCCCTAGTCCATGCTGACCCTCGGGGCCGACAACCACAGGCAAGGTGCTCCCTCTGCCCACCCGGCTCCTCCCTCCACGTCCCGCCGTCACCCGTTCCTGCCTCAGTCCACAGCGTGCACTGCACAGCACTGTCAGTCCGTCCAGCATGACTGTGATGAAGCACCCGAGGCAGACTACTTTGTAAAGAAAAGAGGTTTGCTTTGTCTTATGGGTCTGAGGCTCAAGGTCAAGGGCCTCCTCTGGGGACAACCTCTCTGCACGTAGATCCCCAGTCATCAGGGACAGCTCATGGAGGGAGCAGGCAGCGTGTGTGTTTGGTCTCTACCTGCTCTTGTAGGGCCACCAGGAGTCGGTCAGCTTCACCCTGGTGACCTCAGCTGGTGCTGATCACCCCACCCCGGAGGCCCCAGCTCTGAAGCCGAGGTCAGATTAAGTTTCCACCCTGTTAATACCTCACAGTGAGGATCGGTTTCCATCCGGCACCCGCGGGGCAGGCACACCAGGTCCAAGCCACAGCCGAGGGCGGCCCCAGTGTGCTGGCGGAGGTGACCCTCGACCCAGGCCATGGGGCAGGTGGCAGTCCTGCAGAGGGATCAGTGGTGGTGTTAGCAGGCAGGGCCCCCGGCCCCCGGGGCAGGCCTCGTCCAGGCCCTGCCTTTCCCTGGCTTCTCATGCTCAGCATGCGTGGACCCCCACATCCAAGTCCTCAGCCCCTTGCTTCTGGGAGCTTGGAGGCCCCATCTGAGTCCCTCCATTCCCAGCATTGACCTAGGCCAGGCCGTTGTCCCCCAGCCCAAGCCCCATGTCCTTCCCTGTGCTGTTTCCCCGAAGCCCTTGGGCAGCTGCTTGCCCACGCTGGCCACCCGTCGTCGGTCCTTGCAGCTACTTCCTGGCACCTGAGGTCCTCGGGGGTGACTTTGCCTGCCCTGGAGGTGGGTTCCTGGTGCTTGGGGGGGCTCGGGCAGCGGGCATGATGGACGGTGTGGACAGGGCAGTGGCTTGATGTCCCAAGGCCCCTTCTCCCTCGTTGCTCCCTCCTCTGCATGTCTGGTGGGGTCTCCCATGAGGTCGCAGGGCCCAACACAGAGCTGAGCACCTCCCGGCCCGACTGCCCACTCCCACCAGAGGGCTGGTTCCTGGGAGGGCCACACAGGCTCTCAGGCCTGCGGTGGGCGCTGTGTCCCCTCAGGGATGTCAAGGTGAGGGCACCCTGGCTGTGCTGCCCCTCAGTGGCTGCAGAGCGTCTGCGACGAGCCAGGGCGGTTCTGGGCATGGGGAGGGAATGCCCTCCACGCTGACCAGATGGTTGTCGGGTGGTGGAGGTGGGGCCACCCGGGGTAGTCGGTGGGGTGGTGGTCACTGTGGATGCCAGTGACCCAGTCAAGAGGGTCAGTTGCCGAGTGTGGTGAATGGGAGCTGGGCCACCGGGCTGAGATCCGGGGTCAGGGTGAGATCCGAGGTCAGGGGTGAGATCTGAGATTAGGGGTGAGATCCAAGGACGGGGTGAGATCCAAGGTCAGGGGTGACATCCAAGGTTGGGTTGAGATCAAGGTCAGGGGTAACATTCAAGGTCAGGGGTGACATTCAAGGTCAGGGGTGAGATCTGAGATCAGGGGTGACATCTGAGATCAGGGGTGACATCTGAGGTTGGGTTGAGATCAAGGTCAGGGGTGAGATTCAAGGTCAGGGGTGAGATCCAAGGTTAAGCTGAGTTCCAAGGTCAGGGGTGAGATCTGTGATTGGGAGTGACATCCAAGGTTGGGTTGAGATCGAGGTCAGGGGTGAGATCCAAGGTTGGGTTGAGATCGAGGTCAGGGTGAGTTCCGAGGTTGGGGTGGGATCTGAGGTTGGTGCCAGCCTCTGCAGGCCGTAGAGAGAAGTCCAGATCCGCCTCACTGTGTCCGACGTGGCTGAGGGCACAGTCAGGTGACTTTAGGGTCCTTACTGGACAAGAAAGCGGTCTGCTCCCTCTCACGCTGCTTCTTGGATGCTGTTCGCTTCTTCCCGAGGAGACCATGATCACTTGTAGAGAGGCTTCTCTGCTCCCCAGCACCAGGCGGGGTGCGTAGAGGCAAGCGGTCCCAGCACTGGACAGGAGGAGGACGGTTGCTGGGGACAAACAGAGGAGCTTGGGTCGGGCCCTGAAGCACACGAGGGCTTCCCCCGCAGGGCACGGTGGCTGAAGGATGTGGTGGACGCTGGGCGGCGCCTGGTGCACTTGGGAGACGGTTGGTCAGGCCAGGTGTGCGCTGGGGTGGGGACACATGAGCAGGGCTGACGTGGCCAGCAGTGCTGGGGACACAGTGGGCAGGTGACCAGGGAGAGGCACGTCTTCAGAGACCTTGGGTCTCAGTCTCGGGCGGCTACAGGGGCCACTGCATCAGTGGGAATTCACTAGTTTCTCCTGATCTGGTGGCTGCTGTGCCACTATGCAGCCACCTGCAGGGGTGGGGTCCCTACCTTTCGCGGGGCTTTCTGTGAACGGGGTCTGTGCTGCTCAGGGAGAAGTGACCTTCACTGCCTGAATACAGCCTGTGCTCTGGGTGCAAGCCCCCAGTATCCCCTCGCTAGCCTGTGGCAGGAGCTGTGTCTTGGGCAGCCTTGGGGCTGAGGTGCAGGATGGAGCTGGACACACGCCTGTGTGAGGTCCTACCCTTGTCCATCCTCTGGGGGACAGCAGGTGTGGCAGGGTGTCGGCTGGAGGCCCCCTGCCCCGGAGCTCCCGTGAGCCTCCTGGCCGGCTCCTCGTGCTTTCTGGAGGGGCCTCTGTGTCCCACAGTTGCTGTGGATCTCAAGGTGCTGGAGGCGCCTCCAGCTTGAGGTAGGTTAGAGTGGCGGTCATGGCCGGTGGTGGTTGGATGAGGTGGCGGCCCTGCCCTCTGCCTCCACCCTCTGACCTGGAAGGACCTAGTCTTCCGCCTGGCCATGATGGAAGGCCCGCACCCTCCCCAGGGTTCTCCTCCTCCCTTTGTGCACGCCAGGGTCTGGCACCCAGGGCTGTGCAGGCTCTGGTACCCGTTCTCCCAGCTCCTAGGCTGGGTCTGGAGCCGGGGCCAGAGGAGAGCCGTCCTCCTCCTGGGCAGCAGCTCCTGCCCCGCAGGGCCTGCTCTCGGGTGGGGAGGCACTCCCTGGGCTGGGCTGCTGTGGTGCCCTCGCTGTCCTGAGACGAGGTCAGCCCTGTGGCCTCTGTTTAGGAAACTCGGGTGACCTGGTCCCCCAAACTAACCCCACAGTGCCGCCGTTCCTGGGCCACGCTGGGAGTGCTCTGTGGCTTCGGGAGTGTGGTGCATGGGTGCTCCCTTCTCCCGTGTCACTTAGCACCTCTTAGGGACACTGATGCAGGCAGTTCCTGGACAGTGGGCCCCCTTTTCTGAGGTCTCATTTCCTGCAGTTTAATCAACTATGATCTGAAAATACTATACAGGAAACTCCAAAATAAATCGTTTGTAAGTTTTAAGCAACTTTTATTACCGTCTATTGCTGTGACTTCTGTTATTACCTGCTGTTGCTGCCTCTCTCTCACTGTCCCTAATGTATGAATGAAGCCTTGTCACGGGTGAGGGGAACACACGGCAGGCACAGTTTGGTATCGCAGTGCCGGGCCTCCGCGCCCCGGGGTCTTGGAACACATCCCCACAGACAAGGGAATGGCTGCAGGCAGAGGGTACAAATGCCAGGCCGGCTGTGGCCGTCGCCCGCAGCTTTTCCCAGGCTCCCAGAGCACACTCTCATGCTACGAATAAACCCACGGCATTAACATCGTTTATTGGAACTTAAAGAGAGAAGGAGACAGGGAAGGAAATGCTGGTCATGTTCTGCCTTCAGACAGACCGAGTTCGGGGACCTCTGTAGAAAATCCAGTGGGAGGCGCCGGAGGGCTGGCGCCTGAACTCCTGTTTCAGATCTGCTCCTCCCCGGGTCCCTCGGGGGTGACGATCTAGTACTGCAACCTCAGCTCGTGACACGGGCATGTTTCTTCTCCCTCTGGTCACGAGGGTTGGCTGGGGAAGAGGTGGGGCCTTCGGATCCACGCAGACATTCAGGGACCCAGGCTCCCTCTCCTTGGCAGCTGGACCAGTCCCTGGAGCTCCGGAACCTCCGTGGGTCCTCCTCTGCTGCTGTTGGGATGGTGAGGGAGGGAAGAGGGGAACTGCAGAGGATGTCACTTCCCCACCCACCAGCCCCAAAGAGGCTGTGCCCGGCTGCCAAGGAGGCTGAACACGTAGGTCAGCTCTGAACCCAGGAAGGAGGAGCAGGAGGCTTGTGGGGAGTAGCTAGCGGTGTGCACCACACGCCCCCTCCCCTCCGCTCCCCTCCTGCCCGCCGACTCCTGCAGGTGCACGTGGTCACCGTCCACCATGCTTGCCCTGGAGTAGCCCGGTCTCCAGCCAGAGGAGGGTGTCTTCCCTGCTTGCAGCTCCTCCTGTGATTTCACACCTGAACTGGGTGGAGCTCATTGCCGGGTGCCTGTCTGGTTTTGGGAAGGGCTCATGGGTGATGCCTGCCCAGTGGGTGTCTAGCAGGTTCCTGTTCTCCAGGGGGCTCCCGAGCTGGAAGGCACCCCGTGTCTGTGAGGACGCTGTACTGCACTCGGACCTCACGGCCCCAGCTCTGCGGCTCACGCCTGCACTGAGACTCCTGCTCTCCCCGTGGCACGTCACGGCCCTCCCAGGCCCAGGCACACCCCGAGCCTCAGCACTGCGCTGGAGGGTCATTCTCGATGGCCAAGTCCCCACGAAGAGCATGGGAGTGTGAACACCATGGCACTGTCCCAAGGAGGACGCTGGTCAGCCTAGGAGGCCGAAGGTGGAGCTTCACCTGCTCCACCCCGTGGGCCACCAGCTGGGTCACTGGGTTCCTGCTTTACCGTCATCTGTCGGTGATGGCGAAAGCTTGGAAGTGTGGTTCCCGAGGGGGCAAGTCCCTGTGGGGACCTGTGGCCATGAAGACGTGTCCCTGCTCCCCTGGGCTGGGGCCTCCTTCCCTGGTCACACCTGTGCCGTCCTGCGTGACCCCCACCTGCTGTCCTGCATGGCCGTCGCTCTGGAGGAGCTGAGTTCTTTCCCTGCTGCGGGACGTTTCCTCGGCCTGCGTTTCTGAAGACGTGGTTCGCGGCTGGACACGGAGGAGCGTGCCCCCTGCCGCCTGTGTCCCACAGAGACTGTCCAGCCTGGCTTTGGAGGTTTTCCTGCACCTGGGCCTCTGGGTTAAGCTGGGGCCTCCTCCATGCGGGTGGTGATCGGCCTTGGGCTGGGCGTCCTTCTGCTTCTCCCCTCGTCCCTCGCCCACGCGGTCCCAGTGCTCTTGGGTTCCCTGCTCCTTCCTGTGCCGGGTGTGGCCGCTGGCCCTCCCGTTCCTGGAGTCCCTGTCCCTCTCTTCCGTGGAGTTCCGACTGCCTCGTCTCCATCGCCCTGCACTGGCTGCTGCCTGAGATCATCCTCTCAGGTTGCCGTCTGCTCACAGGCTCTGTCCTGCCATTCCCCAGCCCGAGGGCTCCGGGCGGCCTCCCTTTCCTTCCTGGGTGAGTCTTCCCGGCTCCAGGGCTGCCTCCGTGGCTGCCATCTCCCCACCACAGCCGCATATGGCCCTGCATCTCTCCCCATCCCCTTCCAGTTGAGTGACATTGGCTGGTCCCTCTGACCCGAGAGCATATGAGCCAGGGGGTCTTCCTGGACTCTGTCTCAAAGTTAGACCTGTCTGTCTGTCTGTCTCTCTGTCTGCGGGGCTTTTAGCTGGAAGGCCTCTTCCTCGAAGGCCGGGCTCTTTCCTCTTCCATTTGCCTTAATGTCCTGACGGTGGGATGCGTTCCCCTCTCAGGGAGGGCGGCCCCCCGTTGTTGCATCCCCCCCAGCAAGGAGCCCCGGCAGAGGGCCTGCGAGGACGCCAGGTCCACGGGTCCGCTTGCGTGTCCCTGGGTCCTCCCAGCTGAGGAGGGAGAGGGATGGCCCAGTGAGGGCAAGAGGGCATTCCCCGCAGTAGTCTTCCATTTCTCTGGGGACTGCCTGGGAGGGACGTTTCTGACCTTGGAAGGTGCCCATGTCCTGTTCACGGGGTGGCTTTCCTGCTGTGGGTCACTTGGTCTTGACCTTCTTGGTCCCTGGAGGCTGCACTTCTCAGCGTCTGCCTGCCAGTGGAGACACCTGGGCTCCGTGGGTGTGACCATCCTGGAAGGCCGCAGGGTTTTAGCCATTGGGTCTGAATTGGGAAGCCAGGGAGCTGGGGGGGGGGGCTGCTGGGAGGGTGCGGGGGGCCGCAGGTCCTGTGGGCGTGTGCATCCGGTGGCGCAGTGCTCCACCGCTGTGCTCAGGGTGACCTCCTGGACAGCAGCCGTGGGGCCCACACCACGTCACCGTCTCTGGGACAATGTTCTGTGTGGTCCTTGCACAGCCTTGAGGTCAGCGGTGTTCCTGAGCACCTTTGTTGGGGGGGGATGGATACACAGAGAGGAAAGGCCAGCGTCTGGGGTGTTCCAGTGGATGCAGCCCTGGGGTCCCTGGTGGTCGCTTCAGTGCGTAACCATAGCTGGGTGAAGAGACAGCGCATCCCTCCCGCTCCCTCTCCGTCACCAGGGAGGTGCCCAAGGCACCCAAGTTTGCAGAAGGCAGTATGGACCATCAGACCCCAGAGCCAGTGGGAGGCCGAGCAGGTGGCCTGGGGACACTTGGCCTTGGACCTGGAACCTGCTGGAAGGAGGGCCCTGGGTGCTTGCATTCCACATGCCCACTGCCTAGTACTCAGCCTGCAGCTGGTGTTCACGGTGGGCAGCACTGCAGGGGGGTACTCTGGGTGGAGGGCCAGCTGGGGTGGACCAGTCACTCCCCCACCATCACCCTGCGCTTTGAAGGTCTGAGTGGTGAGGTCAGTCAAGTGGAGGTAGACCCACTCTGGAAGCGAGCCAGCGGGGGCTGCATGTCTACCGCTGGCCAAGTCCAGCTTCCCTAACCAAAGTCCAGAATCTGAAATGCTGCAAAGTCTGAGCACTGGCAGGACGTGTGTGGAAGATTCCACACATGAGGCTTTGTTTCATGCCTGGGATTGTGAGAGACGTCGTGCCAGGTCACCTTCAGGTGAAATCCGCAAGGCGCGTGCAAACAGTGAGTGAACCCAGACTTGGTGTCGTCCCCGAGATGCTGCGCTAGGCTCCTGCTGATGTTCCAGACTCTGAAAACTCTGGAACCTGAAACACCTCTGGTCCCCGGTGTTGTGGGAGAGGGGTGCTCAACGCCACGGTGGGCACGGGCTGAGCCCGTTGCCTGCCCCCTGTGCTGCCCTGGGGAGAACATGCCCTCATCTGGGGAGGGAGGCAGTCTGTCGTCTCCACTGCGGAGCAGATGCTCCATTGCAGCTAGGACCCGGCGTTGGGGCTGGAAGGTTCTCGGAGCTCGCCGGAGCGTGGGCAGCCGCAGCCACAGCATGACCATCGGGAAGACCGCGTTTGCCTGCCCTGCCTGCGTGGCCCTTCCTGGAGGGTGACCCTCGCCAGGGCACACGTTGGGCCTGTGTTCCTGGAGGTCTTGTTGCCTGCACCAGAGGCCCTGGGCACCGTCCAGTGGCTGCTGGGGACACCTGTGCTTGGCCCTGGAAGCACAAGGGTGCTCTGTGGAGGGAGGGCCTCCGAGGGTCAGTCTCCACTCAGGGGCATAATCGCTTCTGGAATGTTCTGAAGACCACTTCTCTTCATTTGTTCAAGAGGAACAAAGCCCCTGGGGGCTGAGACCAGAAGTCCCACGGGCGTGAGTTCTCGGCAACAAAGCAGACGTTGTTCCTGTGCGGTCCCTGTGGGCACGTCCTCTGTCGAGCTGGGACGCGGAATGGATTCTGGAATCCTGCCCAGAGAGCCGAGTGGAGCTGCCAGCGGGTTTGTCCCTGGGACGCCGGTGCTGGCTGGCTGGGTGACAGTGCCTGGAGGAGCTGCTGGGCTGTCCCCACCCTGCCCGATTGTGGACCCTCACCCAAGCTGTGGTCCAGACCCACAGGGCAGCAGGTGGCCTCAGGCACAGGGAGGGTGCATTTCCGGGCATTCCAGATTCATGGTGCGCTAGCTGCCAATGCCCTTGGCCTTCACAAAGTGGCAGGTGCCCAGATCAATGCCCATCGAGCGAGCTCTTCTGGTCCTGTGCTTTCGGAGGACAGTGAATGCGGAGGCAGACAGAGCTGGTGCCTGGCTGGCAGCAGCCCGTCTCCCATCCATGTGCAGAGGCCCCCCCCGGGGAGTCGGGAGAAGCACGGGGTGTGCCCTGCACTCCCGGGTCCTCGAGGGCGTCCGCTCCAGCCTGACCTCCCTCCTGCCAGCCGGGCTTCCATCCCTCCACTGCAGGCGCAGGGCAGGGGGCCAGGCCCGCCGCCTCCCTGGAAAGGAGGGTCTCCCCCTTGGCTCTCCAGAATAAATAAATAAATGCCTGCGGGAGCTGCAAGTTCTGTTGGCACAGAGCCGTGCCTGGCTCTCCTAGGCGGGACCCTCACTGCCACCTTCCGTCCGCCCCCTCCTTCTCTTGCTCACATTCCTTGCCCAGAGCAGCAGCCCCAGACTCGCCACCCCTGAGCACTCTGCCTCTCCAACCCTCTGCCCTGCCTCCCCCACCCACCCCCAGCTGGCAAGACACCCCTAAGCTATCACGTGCTCCCAATGGAGCATGCCACTCTTGACTCCAAAGCAGCCTTGACCTTGTGCTTGTCACAGAGGATCAAACCAGAGTCCTCAGAGCAGGGCGGTCCTCCTCCCAGAGCCAACAGTCCCACCTCCCAGAGCAGGGTGGTCCTCCTCCCAGAGCAGGGCTGTCCCCCCCCCCCACCAGGGGCGGCACCCCCCTCCCCAAGCGCACGCGT
>JAJEJO010004189.1:369034-400837 GCA_020662805.1 Glaucomys volans
ATTCACCTATCCACCCATCCATTCACTCATACATCTATCCATTCATCTATCCTCTACCTATCCACCCATCCACCCATCCACCCATCCACCCATCCACCTATCCATCTATCCACCCACCCATCCATCCACCTATCCACCCATCCATCCACCCACCCACTTATGCATCCATCCATCCATCCACCTATGCACCTACCCACCCATGCACCCACCTATCCACCCATCCATCCACCCATCCACCTATCCATCCATCCATTCACCTATCCACCCATCCATTCACCCATACATCTATCCATTCATCTATCCCTCCCTCCCTCTTTCCCTCCATCCCTATTCCTATCCATCCATCATCCATCCATCTCTCTCTCTATTCATCTTCATTGGTCCATCCTTCCACCTGTCCACCTACTTGGGCCTCTGCCCTTTGCATTTCAGAAATGTGTGGTTAGGCTCTTTGGTCTTTACTTAGAGTGATCCTGCCATGTCCCTTGTAGGACACACTTGGATCACCCTTGGGAGGGAGGAAAGACAGAAAACTGCTTTTCTTTATGGTTATTAATTGGTTACTAAAGCCAGAGAGCCCCAGACCCCGCCTGCCCCTTCGCCTCCTCTGTGACACTGTGATGCTGGCCCGCCTGGCTGTGCTTCAGTGCAGGGGTTCGCCCTGTGTGGCTTAGTCAGGAAGTTGGTGTGAAACAAGGGGCGTTCCGGGGCCTGCAGCGAGCGGCCCCAGGAAAGGCGGCCTGGGCCCGGGGTACTGCTCCTCTCACGGGCAGGCTACCCAGGCCGAGAGGGGCTGCTTCCACATGTGTCATCTTTGAAAACCCAAAGGCCAGTTCACCTGCTCAGCTGCTGTTGGGCTTCTCTGCCACGCCTCTGCTGGGTGGCGGGTGGACGCTCCCCGGGAGGGCTGCCCAGGCCTCCGGGCTCTTCTGCTCAAGCTCACAGTTAATTCCCTCCTGACTCTTTGAGAAAGCCATGCTGGGAAGGTGGCTGTGGCTGGAATTACTGTGCTTCGTTGTAAAGCCCAGCTGTGGGGACAGCACTGGTCCAGAGACCATGCTGCTGGCTCAGGGGACAGGAGTCACCCAGAAGGTGCGTCCCAGGGCCCTGTCCTCAGTGTTTAATTTGCCATGTTGATTCCAGGGGCAAGGCTTCTTCCCAGTGTCTTCACCCTGTGGGACATGCCCCCAGTGCCCTGCTGGGCACGCAGCCCTCTGGGGACAGCAGCGGCCTCACGCCTGTCCGCCTCCTCTGGTCCCTGGTCATTGTTCCTGGATCCGTCTTCCTGGCAGGGGCTCCCCCAGTGGGCCGTGTGCTGTGGAGAGCACTGGGGCGCTTGGGCTTGGCCTTGGTCCCCCTTCCCCCCCTGCAGTGGGGTGCTGGGAAGGGCGAGAGGTTTGGAGTTGGAGTAGGGGTACCCTCCTTGGGTAGGGGTGTGGCCCGCCCCCAGGAGAAGGCAGGCAGTTGACAGTTACGCTCCTCTCAAGACACGCTTGCGTTTGCCGTCAGGACCATTTAACGGCCTTTCGCCTGGTGGCCCGTCACTCCTGCCCGTCACAGGTTTGTTGAGCTCACCTGGGGCCAGTCCCTGGCCCGTGCTCTGTGTGGCCCTGCCTGAGACCCTGGCTGTCTGGAGAGGAGAAGCTGACTTGTCCCCAGGGCTCGCAGGAAGCCCTGCTGGGTCCCCAGGGGCAGTTTAGTCTCACGATGACAATAGCAGTCGACATCGTGGCCTCTTGCCACCCCCACGAGGCGCATCCGCCTGCCACCTCACCACAGCCCGGTGGCTGCTCTTAGGACTGCTCTTGGAGTGCCTGTCCAGTGGGAGCAGTGTGCCCGCAGCCCAGTCGTCCTTTGCCAGCGTCCACACACGCAGACAGCCTGGCTCCTGGGCCTGGGCTCCTGGCGAGGACACCAGCCTTCCACCTTTGGTCCACAGCGCTGGCTTTAAGCTCCAGTTGCTGGTCTGCAGCCCCAGGTGCTGGCCGGGAGGGCGGTGTCCACATCAACGGTGTTTCACGTGGACAGTTGCACTCACCAGTGGCCCCAGAGCCGTTCGGGTGACTGGCGTAGGCTGTGTTCAGAGGTGCGAGCCACGCGGGTGGCCGCGGGAGCCTGTGCAGGGGCAGCGCCCTCCTCCATGCGGCTCCTCAGAAACGCCGCGCGAAGAAACCACGCCGGCTGAGACCGTGAGCACAGGGGCAGCTTCGAGCGCGAGTGGCGCCTCCATGCGCGGCTCAGGCCACCTGCCTCCCACAGTGGGCGAAGGTCTTGGCCCGAGGGCTCGGGGCACTCTGATCGGACTCATTCCCGCCAGGGACTGCGTGTCGGGCTCCGTGGGGGCTTCTTCCCCTGCCGGGCGCCCTGGGTGGAAGTCAGGAGCGGGTGGATCTCGGTCTCACCGGGGCCGTGGCGGGTGCTGGAAGCGTGTGCCTCCAGCCTGGCGCTGGCGTGGACACTGGCCGCCCCTGCCGTGAGCCAGGTTCTGCACAGAACGTGTGGCCATCTTCCCGCTCCGTCTGGACGCTGCCTCACCTTCAGCGCCGTCTTAGGAACAACCGCTGTCCGCATCTCCGCCACGCGGGGCCCCAAACGCACTTGGAAGGCACTTGGACTCGTCTGTGAGACAGTCCAGCCTCGCAACTGCAGGTCAAAGCGGCCTCATCCCCGAAGCCACCGCCCTGGAGCTCTTCCGCACGGGTGGCTGCAGGTCCTGAAGCCGCAGGTGCCGTGACCCGCCTTCATCCGTGTGAGTTGAGCGTCCACTCTGACGCGCTCCACTGTGGACACATGGCCTCTGGCTTTGCTCATACGGTGTTGTGGGCACGTTGATGTCCTCACCCAGGGACCTCGGCACACGACTGAGTTTGAGGTGAGATCTTTGGAGAGGTCACTGGAGGTCATTTCACTGGCTGCAGTCCGGTCTGCCTGGGGTCTTCCTATGTGTCCTTGGGTCCTGGAGGCACTGGTGGAGTGGCAGAGAAGGTGACTGGGTGAGGGGACACCGGTGAGCTTGGTGCGGGGCTGCTGGGTAGCAGATGAGGAGGGGTGGCCATTGAGCAGGAGCACGAGGAGAGGGTCCCTGCTCCAGAGGCTGCAGGCTGGCCTCCGCTGGCAGGGGTGCAGGACGGCAGGGGAGGAGCCATCACCACCACCACCACTGTCACCATCACCATGACCACCACGATCACTGTCACCACACCACCACCATCACTGTCACCATCACCATGACGACCACCATGATCACTGTCACCACACCACCACCATCACTGTCACCGTCACCATGACCACCACCACCATCACTGTCACCGTCACCACCATCATCACTGTTGCCCCCATCACCACCCTCATCAGGAGCCTTCCCCCAGGAGTCTCCACCCTGACTCACATCCTGTGCGTCCAGAGCTCGCTGGTGGTCAGGCCCTGCGGGCGGCAGTCCCTGCCCTACCAGGAGCGCCTTCCTCTGGTTCCGGGGAGTGTGTCTGGGTTTTTGCTCTTCCTCTTCGTATCTCCTGACAGTGGAGTACGTGTCCTTCACCACTGCGAATAGTGAGCTGGGCGGCTTGCTCACCACTGCGTCTGTGACTCTGGGCACTTGCTCGTTCATTCTATAAATGTCACCCGTGCCGTGTTGGGTGTCCTTGGAGCTGGGCTTTGCCCGACCAGGGTGCTGGTGATGGGGCACCTCGGTGGTGGGGAGTGGAGGCAGGAGACAGGGCCATTGCCGACAGTCTCCTGGGCTTCATCCAGGTGTGAGGAGGCGACAGTGCTCCTGAGGGGGTGCCCAGGACCCGGGGCGCTCGGCCAGCTGGCCTCAGGAGCTGAGCAGCAGCAGGTGGGTTACGTGTTCGTCAGGGGCTGGCTGCCCGATCCAAGCACAGGCTGGGCTGTCCCAGTCTGAGGCCAGAAGCCCAAGGAGAGGTGCGGCGGTTCCTCTGGGTGCGGAGGGTCCTCTGCCCCCGACTGTCCCCAGCCTCTGGGGCTGGCTGGCTGTCCTGGCCCCCTGCCTGGTGGCAGCCATGCCCAGCTCTGCCCACCTCTCCTCAAGGTCTCCTCATGATGCACCTACCACTGTGTCCAGGGCCCCCTTTCTGTGAGGACGCAGTCCTTGCTGGGGCCACCTCCTCCAGCACCACCTCATCTTAACGTGGTCCCATCGCAGTTCCCACTTGCAAACATTGTGCTCAGGGGTGAGGCCGTCAGCCTTCCTCCGCAGGGGCTCCGTGGGCCCGAGACACAGTCACTTGTGTCCCTGGTGCTGCGTCTCACCGCAGCCCCGCCTCCACGGGACGTCCTGCCTCCTGCGGGCAGGCAGCCAGGTGCCCTGCGGACCCTGGCACCTGAGGGAACTGGGCCTGGGGCTTCTGTGTTGCTGGAGCCTGAGGTCAACAGCGACTCCTCAGAGCGAGTGAGTGGGTCATGGGGGTCCCAAGGCCACTCTCATTGCTCCTTCATTAGGCCGGGTGTCCAGAGGGTTCTCACTCAGGGGTGCAGGACCTGTGACCCGCAGTCTCCTGGCCGCCTGGCCATGTGGCCTGGGGAGTTTCGAGGGCCATACTCAATGCAGCCTTTGACACTGGGAAGGACCGAGAGCACCCACGTGGGGCACCCAGTTCCGGCACGGGAGATCTGCCGGCTGCGGAAGCCAGGCTCGTTGTCAGCAGCAGCCGATCTCTTCACAGCCCGAGTGCCCAGCCAAGGCTCCCGCGCCAGGACGGCCGGCGGGCCTCTGCGCCCTTGGGCACACGCACTGAGTCCCTGTGGAGTCGGCTCCAGCCTCAGATTCAGTCCAAGCGCAGTTTTTCCTGGAGGCTTGTAGAGTGAGAAAGCAAAGAGTGCACCCGCTGGTGGCTGCGGGGAGCACGTGGTTTTAATTCAACAGCAAGGAGAAGTCGGCTCGCTGGCGTTGGCACGCCGCTTGCTTCTCCTGGCTCCCGGGCGGCTCACAGAAGGCGCTGGGCGTTCCCGAAGTGTGGCTGGCTGGCGGCCCTGCCGACACAGCTCAGGTCTGGCAGAAACCGGCTCTGAGGCAGGGGTTTGGTCTCTCCCACAGCTTCTGTGCCGCTGCCCACACCCTCAGGAGGGGTCAGGCCGCCTTGCGAGGCTTCTGCTCCTAGTCAGCCTGGCAGCACGAGGCCTGGCGCCCCAGCAGTCCCCTGGGGAGGCTGTGTGAACGCCACAGAGCCCTCCCTGCAGGGCCACGGCACGCGCCCCGCTGGCCGGCTCGCACACCCCTGGGCTCCACCTGCGGGGATCGCCACAGCCTCGGGTGGTACTGCAGACCTAAGGACTTCCTCCTGATGGCCTTCCCTAATGACACAGTGTGACGACTGTTCGCACACATTCCCTCGAGTCCCACGTGGTCCCTGATCCAGAGTCGGTGTGAGTGCGCGGGAGGCGTTCCGAGCGGTAGAGACGCGCCGTGGTCGGCATGCAAGGGCCGCACCACGTGGTAGGAGGGCTCGGCATCTTGGGGTTTGGCGTTTGCGGGGTCTCAAGGCCAGTTCCCCGCAGATACCGAGGGACGAATGTTCTTGAACTGCGATTCCCACAGCGTGATCCCCAGACCTGCAGCAGCAGCCCGAAACCTGGAGAGCGTGGTCCCAGGTCCCCAGACCCCAGGTCCCCAGACCCCGGGAGCAGATACTGTCAGGGGGACCCCACGGCCATCTGTGCTTCTCCAGGCGCTGCTGATGCTGAGGTACACTGACCTGAGGCCGCAGGTGACAGCAGAGCCTGCAGGTGACATCCAGGCGGGGCCAATGCTGCCTTGGCTGTTGCCGTATGCGTTTCCAAAGCCTCCGGCCACACTCAGAACAAGCACCGGGGGTGCAGAGAGCTGGGCCTCTGACCCTCTGCCCGGGTGGCCTGTGGGCTCCCGCGTCTCTGATCGGGTGTCTCTGGCCCCTGCAGAAGTGCATTCGCTTCAACCCGGACGCCACGGTGTGGGTGGCGAAGCAGCGGATCCTGTGCACCTTGAATCAGGGGCTGAAGGACGTCCTCAACTACGGGCTGTTCCAGCCGGCCAGCAACGGGCGCGACGGCAAGTTCCTGGACGAGGAGAGGCTGCTGCGCGAGTACCCGCAGCCCGCGGGCCCCGGCGTCCCCTCCCTGGAGGTGAGTGAGCGCAGGGGTCCGGCAGCACCTCAGACCGGCTCAGCCTGCTCTGCCCTGGCTGGCCCCGGTGTCCCGAGGCTGCCCCGACTGCTGTGTGACTCTGGTCACTGTGGCTTCTCTGAACTCCTCGGGAGAAGGCCCAGGAACGAGCTGCGGTCCCACCCCAGCTGCTGTGGGGGACCGTGAGCCCGGGACACGAGTGGCCTCTGCCTGCATGAACTTCCACTTTCTCCCCTCTGGACCCCACATGCCCGGCTTCCTTACTGCCCCACCCCTCCAGGCACAGGGTGGCACCCAGGTGTCAATCAGGCCAGCCCCAGTGTCAGGTCCCCAGGCTCCCACCCTGCTGTCGGGCACGGCCCTCCCTCAGGGTCCCAGGAGGCCCTCTGCCAGGAGTGACCTGCAGAGTCCTGGAAGGCAATTTGTACACCATCCAGGTTTGCCAGGAAGATGCAGATGGCCAGCGGTGGAGAGGGACCCAGGCAGGGTCTGCAAGGGCCCAAGCTCCAGGGTTCCTGTCCCCTGGAGTCGGGGTGGCCGTCCTCCTGGCAGGGGACTTCTGCCAGCTCAGGAGCTCTCCATGCTGGAGGTGACAGTAGGAGACAGAGCTCTACCCAGCCCCTCCGCCCGCCCCCAGAGGTCAGGACTGACCACAACTGGGTCTTCCTGGCCACCCGCCCCCTCCTGGACCGTGGGGTCAGGAGCCCTCTCACTGTCACTACCTCAAGTTCTTCTTGTCACTCGGGAGGCTCCAGCATGTTGGTGGCTCTGGGGCCAAAGCCCAGATGTCGTTGCTATGTCCAGCTTCGCGATCCGTCCTCCCTGCCCGTGGCCAGGAGGTTGGACAGTGGCCATCCCGCTGTGATCAGAAGCCCAGTCTCCCTGCGGGCCCTTGAGCTGCTGTAGCCTCCACGCTGCACAAGAGGCACAGCCTCGTCCTGCCTGACCCCCACGTGCTGCACCCCAAGTTCACATGTTTGCAATGCACACACACGGCAGGTCGGGTCAGCACGAGGCAGCCGGAGCACAGGCCTTCCTACCCTGCCCAGTGTGTGGCCGTCAGCTTCCTGGTCAGCAGGACTGCCTGTGGGGCTGCAGCTGGTGTCTGAGCTGTCCAGCGTGTTTGACACGAGAGTCATGACCCTGAGGGACGTGCCTCTGCTGTTCCTGGGCCCCCTCAGGGACCCCTGCTGGCGTTCCTGTGACGGGGCGGCTGCTGGAGACGTCTCCCACGGACAGCCTGCCATACACTGGGCACATCCAGCACGTGCTTTAGCAAGTCACGGTCTGTCCTGTCACAAGGGAGGCCAAGGGCCAGGTACCGTGAATCAGTGCTGTTCTGCTCAGGGGCTGATCTTTCCACGATCATAGTGAAACCAAGTGAGAAGACTGGGAGGTCTGGAGGCTGCTCTCCATGTGGCCCCAGTCACAGAAGCTGGGCAGCCTTGGGCTACTCACCTAGCCTCTCTGAGCCTCAGATGCCCAGCTGTGACATCACGGTTCTTAGCAGTGACTGCCAGGAGGCTGACACTCAGCCTCTGCCAAGGCGTCCCTCAGCACAGTGGCCCCTGGGTGCCTGGCTCCCTGCAGTGCCCAAGTTGCACTGCCATGAGGTCCTTGCCAACATGAGGTCTCTTCCTCTCCCCACCACTGGGCTGCCAGTGGGGAGCTGAGACATTAGGGGACCTGGACTGGCTCCCTGCTGGTTGGCCACTTAGCGCCCACTGAGGAAGTGGCAGAAGAGGGTTCTGAGCCCTGTGTGGCCGTGGCTGTGAGTGTTCATGGCCCCGGGGACACGTGTGCCCCCGACGTGCCTGCCCTCCTGCTGACCCATTGTGTCGGCCTCCCTGTATTATTATTTGCTAGAACAAGTGCCACCACTTGGAGTCCTTTGGGCCATCGGTGTGCCCAGGTGGCAGTGAGCCCATGATTCCCCTGTGACCTCCTCAGGCTTCTGAAATGAGGGCCAGAGAAGTGATGGATGGGGTGGGAAGGAGGGCGAGTTCTGTAGGCATCCTGACACCCAGCACGCCGCCGTCCCAAGGAGTCAGGCCAGGGGGCCGCCCAGGGCAGGCCGGCGCTTCTCGTGGCACAGCTGGCTCACCCTGGCACTTGTCGAAGGAGCACGCTTCAGTCCAGACCAGGGAGGGTCTCGTGGTGGCCGAGGTGCCCGCTCTGCTTTTTCTCTAATCTTCTAGTTGCAGAGGGCACCATGCCTTTGCTTATTTATTTATCGTATGCGGTGCTGAGGATGGAACCCGTCCTTTCGCCCGGCAGGCGAGCGCTCTGCCTGCCCTGAGCCCAGCCCTGCCCCTGGAGCTGCCCCCTGTTGGAGGGCAGGGGAGCGGAGCGCCAGACTCCTCTCTGGAAACGTTCTGGGGTGGGGGTTTTGGCTGCAGACCTGGCTCACCGCTGGCTCCTGAGCCTCGTCTATCCTGGGCACCCTGGGGGCTTCGTGATGGTGTGAAGGCCCCTGGGAGAGGCGGGGTGGAGTGGCCTGTGTGGTGCCAGGTCTGTGCCGGGCGGCCCACAGGGCCCTGGAGCAACCTGGGAGGTTGCGTTGCCATCCTCTGGGATGGATGGGGAAGCCGCGGCGAGGAGGCAGTGTCCAGCCCAGGCTGCTCCGGCCATCGAGGAGCTGGGGGCTGGTGGGGACAGATGTTTCAGCTCCAGACCTCGGTGGCCCCCAAGCCCTCTGGTCCTTCCCGAGCTTCTGCAGCCTCTCCTGCATGTCCAGCTGGGGTGCCTGGGAGGGAGGGCGTTAGGGAACGGCGTCCAGGGCCTCAGAGAGCCGCACCCCCTGCCTTCCTCAGACGATGTCCCTGCCTCAGTGGTAGTGGGTGCCTGTTCTCCCAAAGGCTCGGTGGCAGAAGAGAAGCCGGGTTTTGGAGCAGTGTCCACCTCTGCTGGACGTGCTGGGCCCAGGCAGTTTCCCCTGCCAGGAGCCCAGGCTGGTCAGGGAGAGCTGGCTTGGGATGCTGTGAGCTCCGCGGCACACGTGGCCGCAGCGTGTTGAGCCCTGGAGCCAGGCCCCCCGGGGTCCCGAGTGCAGGGCAACGGCCAGCCAGGCCGCCGAGCCTCTGGGCGGCCGAGTCAGGGTCCACTTTCTCTCCTGTTCTGTGCAGTTTCGATACAAGAAGCGCGTGTACAAGCAGGCCGACCTGGACGAGAAGCAGCTGGCCAAGCTCCACTCGAAGGTACCGGGGGACGGTCACTTACACCCTGTCAGCCTGCAGGTTGTCCCTGGGGCTCCTCTTCCTGGCCACCCCTTGTGCACCTTGAGGGGTGTGAGAGGGCCGGGGCACAGGGGGCACAGGGGGCACAGGCTGCCAGAGACCCCGCCGTCGGGAAGCAGCAGGCCGCTGAGCAATGCCCAGGTCCCCAGGGAGGCTCGGGAGCAGCAGCCGAGCAGGAGGGTCTGGGTGCACCCTGGGTGGGGGGAAGGCGTGCGTGCTGAGTGTCATCACCTGTGGATGTGGACACCTAGGGGACGTCCAGGTGAGCCGCAGGGGAGGCAGGAGCTGCTGATGTGAGGGCTCAGTCCCTGGCTGAGTGCACAGTGGGTCCCTGTCACCAGGGGACCTGCTCTTTGTCAGGAAGCCATGGGAGTCAGGGAGGCTGCCTGGAGCTGGAGGCCGAGGCCTGGGGCGTGGGTGGCCCCTGGCTCGATGAGCCGGAGGGGATCTGGTACGGAGAGGCCCTCCCCCATCCCGAGTGCTGGTCACCAGGGCGCCCTGCAGAGCGGACACCAGTCCTGGGGGCTGCCTGTGCCCCAGCAGGGCCGTCACGGCGGGTCCAGGCCTTTCCACCCCCAGCCGCTGGCTTCTGCTCCTCCCGTTCTCATCAGAGGACGAGAGGGTTTTTACTCTGCTTACCCGGTTCTCGTGGGGACCCCAGTTTTCACTTCTGTGCTGAAGCTGTGCAGATGTGGCGTGGCTGCCCTTCCGCCCTGGGCACACTCCTGTCACCCTTGGTGCCCTGGCCACCCACTCTTGGCACCACACGGATGGATGCCCTGGGCTCTCGTTCGTCTGCTGCTCGGCCCTGGAGTCTCCAGGACGGGGTGCCTGCTGCCCGAGCTCTCTGCCCATCTGTTTGGTTCCCGTTACCCTCGGACCTGGGGTGACAGCCTGTGTGACCCTGGTGTGTTGTTTGGGTCCCAGCCGTGGAGACCTTAAGTGACAGCTGGGCATCCCAGGACATCCCGGGTTTGGGGCATCTGTCCTGGTCCTGGGGTGTGTAGGAGGCTGGCAGGTGGAGTCCAGCTGTGGCCAGAGGCTGGAGGAACAGGTGCCCAGTATTAGAGGCCACCGTTGCTCCTTCTGTGTGTGGGGAGAGGCCTGACTCAGAGTCAAGGACCTGGGATTAGTGCTGGACTCGCCAGCAGGGTCTCACATCCTGCAGAGGGGACCTGGCCGCCCAGCCTGTCCGTGGAGGCACGGGAAGCCATGGCTTTCCAGCAGAGCAGGCTGGCCAGGTGTGGGGAAGGGCTGTCCCACCATGGCAGGGCCGGGGACCCTCCTGACCACGTGAGGAATGAACACCTCCCTTGACCCCAGGCCCATGACCAGGGGTAGCTGTTTCTGCCCCTTGGCCCCTGGGTGACCTGGAGAGAGACTGGCCCTGTTTGCTGTGCGGTCCAGCCACTCTTTATAGATTGGAGCCTCAGCCTGGCTCTAGGAGGAGTTGGGTCCAGACGGGTCCCAGGAGCTGCGATGTCCAGTTTCCCCGGTGATTCGTCCTTCCCACAGTGAGGGGGCCAGCTGAGTCCCCAGCAGGGCCGTGTGGTCCCACGCTGCGTGGGAACTCCCGGCTAGCTCACGGCGGCCTCGTGGCTCCGAGCCGGCGTCCAAGGTCAGGGCCCGGCTGAGTTGTGCCTGGGGCCGCCTCGTGGTTCAGGCCTGGCACCTCCCGCAGTGCGTGCCCACATGGTGGAGGAGACAGGGAGCTCTCTGCAGTCCCTTTACTAAGGATGCTGGTCCACTGTCAGGGCCCTCCCCGGCTGACCGCCTCCCAGGCCCCTGTCTGCAGGTTGCACGGGGATCAGGCTCCCGCAGGTGAACTAGGAGGGTCATAGTCCGGGGCATGGCATGGACAAGGGCACCGGGGGATCCCACAGCACTCGGCCAGGCCAGGCCAGGGCTGTTGGCCACCTGCTGAGCCTGTGCTCGGCTCGGGGCTCCTGGTGGGCAGACCTCCACTGCTTAGTGAGCCTCTGGGTCACAGTGGCCTGGGCGGAAGAGGCCCCCCGCCCCAGGGCAGAGCTTTTCTGGGCCTGGAAGGACATTCCTTAAAGACACTTCTGTTCTGACTTTTCTCTCCAGACCAATCTGAAGAAGTTCATGGACCACACTCAGCACCGCGCAGTGGAGAAGCTGGCCAAGCTGCTGGACCGCGGCCTGGACCCCAACTTCCATGACCTGGAGACTGGAGGTGAGTCCTGCACCTCAGGAGGGGTAGAGAGTGATTCTGTGGTCTGGGTGACACACGCTGCGATGTCCCTGGTTTTGCCTGGACTCTGGACATGTGTCCTCGCCCGTTTGCCTTCCCGGCCTTGGGGCTGAGCCTGACCTGGCCTCTGGCGTGGAGCCGGCAGCAGGAAAGGTGTGCTCTAGGTAGTCGATCCAGTGAGTGAGTGATGAACGCACCCAGAGCTTGGGGCCATCGGGGGCTGGCCCATGTGTGTCCTTGGGCGTGGGCACCCTGGGGTGGGCTCGGCATGCAGACGTCCTGCTCCCCTCTTGGACAGTGAGTTCCTCAGGCCCGGGAGACTCACGCATTTGTGGGAATCCAGCAGAGGCTCCGTTGAGGCCCCAGAGGCCTGGTTCCCAGCGTGGGTGCTGTTGACCCCAGGTCTGGACCCGTCTGGACCCATCTGGCTGCAGGTCCTGCCTTGGGCACTGGAGGGTGCTTAGCAGCAGCCCTGGCCTGGACCCACCGGCTTTGAGTGGCAACCCCCAGTTCAGAAGACCAAAAGGACCTCCTGACATTGCAGTGTCCCCTGGGGTGGGGGACACAGTCCCCAAGGGGGAGCCCTGTGCCAGTGGACACCAGCTGACATCGGCAGGCAGTGGCGAGGTGGCTGCGGAGAGTGGAAAGGACCCGGGGTCTCCACAGTGGCAGTTGGACTCCCAGTGCTGAGGCCTGAGAAGAGATGGCCCCTGGCCTCCTGAACAGGGACTTGGGCCTTCAGGAACCCTTGCCGATGACCGTCGGCCGGCCTGGGTGTTGGGCTTCCTGACCTGGATCCTCTCTAGGGCTGAGCCTTGGGCTTGGCTGCCGGTGGTGTGGAGGGCAGCTCACCTGTCCACCCTGGGCTCCTCGGGTGCTTCCAGCGACTCGTGGGGACTGGCCTGGCAGCGCAGGCCAGCTTTCCCGCCCTGGCCTGGTCGGCAGCAGGGGCCCGGCTGCACTGGACGGCCCTCTGTCCCGCACCGACGGCTGGAGCTGGCCGCCCCATGGCTTCCTTCCCCGTGTGTGGTCTCCTGGGTTCTAAGGCTTCTGACATGACCGTGGCCCCTGCCCAGACCCTGACTTTCTTCTGAAAACCCCGACGTGGACTCCTTGAAGCCGGCAGGCGTGGGGCTGCTTCTCGTGGCCCTTCCTGAGGTTGGAGCTGCAGTCCCCGGGCTGGGGACCGCGTCAGCGCCCGAGCCGAGGCCCCTGTGTGCCTTGAGCAGGTTCGGGTCAGTGTGATCAGGGCGCAGTCCAGACAGAAGCAGGGCCGTGTCTGTGTCCCCAGCAGGGAGCAGCAGTGACCTGGGCAGCAGAAGCAGGGTGTCACATTTAGTCGGTGGCACCTCGTGGTCCACGTCCCCAACTCGACCACCAGGGCTTGAAAGTGTTCTAGCACACCGACCGCACCTGCCCTGAGCCCGGGTGTTCTCCAGGTCATTATTCCCTAAGCACCACAGTAGAGCAGCTGTTCACGCGTCTTTTGTGTCAGATTAGGTGTCACAAGTGGCCCCGAGATGACGTAAATACATGGGAGGATGTCACAGGTTCTCTGCGAATTCTGCTCCATTTTATATAAGCAACCGAGTGCCTGTGGACTTTGGTGCCTCTGGGTCCTGGGACAAAGCCCCAAGGATGCCGAGGGCCTGCTGTGTTCCCATGATGACAGCCAGGCTGGTTGAGACAGAGCGGACTCCGGGAGGAACGGGTGCTCCGGACATAGCCGAGCTCCAGGACAGGCACTCTGGGCTCCCGCCAAGGCCGAGCCCAGCAGCCTGGGGCTCCAGAGCAGCCCGCAGGCAGGAGGGCAGATCCGCCCGCACCTGACTTCCCTGCCTCACCCCGCGGTTAGCATGACCCAAAAGAGGGGCTTGGGTTTGTTCTGGATTCGGTCATTTCCAATTTTAAAATTAAAAGCCATTACTGTGTCGGCTCAGGGTGGATGTCAAAGGTCATTTTCTACATCAGTCCTTCTTCTCGTGGTTGTAATACTCCATGTTGGGCAAGAACCCTCCTGTCCCTCCCCCCCAGCTCCAGCCGTGTGCCGTGTGACATGAGTGGACGTTTAGGCAGAGAAGATCGGACGCAGCCTGCAGACCTCCCGTGAGCCACCCTGTGCGTCCCCTGTCCTCAGCATCTGGCTGTGGTGACGTTTCCTTGGCAACACGGGGGTGAATCCAGAGACTCACACATGCTGGGCCACTGCCTGTTGCTGAGCCACCCCCGGCCCTCCGGGTCACTCTGGGGCTCACCCTGGGCAGTGCATGGCCTGGGGTCTGGATGGACGACCTGGATGTGCCACCGTGACGGTGCTGTGCAGGGTGCTCCGGCCCTGAGGATCCTGTAGTCCCTGTTCATCCCCCTCCAGTGGAACCCCTGGCAGCCGCCAGTGTCCCCTGCGTGGGTGGATCTGCTTGGCTCCAGTGTCCTGGGCAGCAGTGGCCCCTGTGGCCCCTGCGTGTCCTGGGGCTGGGGTCCTGCACACTGGCCGGCATGCTGGCTTCTCTGCAGGAATGTGCACTCAGCTCCCTCTGCTCTCGGTGGCTCAGCCTCTGCTCCCTGGTGCAGGGTGGCTCCCCCGGCCTGATGCTCTCCCGAGGGGCATCTCTCCCGGGACGGGCGTGGGCTGCTCCAAGCTGGGGCTGTGGACGAGCTGCCGTGGACACCGCGTGCCGGCTCTCCTGAGGACACAGGTCACGGGGACGGGACTGGAGGAGTCTCTGGGCAGCACTCAGCACTCAGCACCCAAAGGGGGGCTCCCAAGTCTGGAGAGAGCCAGTGCTTGTGGGGCCACAGGGTGGGGGTGAAAGGCAAGGAGAGAGTGCGCTGGACACTAGGGATAAGCTGACCTGTCCTGGGACAGCACGCACATGCCAGCTCCACATGGCGCCGTGGAGGGGAACAGTGCCCACACTCGCCCGCTGGGCGGAGCCAGGCCTCCTGGGCTCAGTCACCGGCACTGTCCCCGATGCCATCAAGGACCCTGATGTTCACCCGAAACCCCACCCTGCGCTGGAGGTTCTGCCTTGCGGGGACCTGGACTCTGAGCCCCAGAACCCAGCTCAGCACCCAGACCCCAATGAGCCTCAGGAAGGCCCCCTCTCAGCCCCCATGTCTCTGCAGCCATCTGTGTGAAGACCAGGTCAGTGTGCCTCTCTGAACTTCAGGCTCCTCATCTGAATCAGGGGGACTTCTCTCCAGGGAAGGACAGTAGGAGCCCTGCACGAGCGCTCTGGGTCCGGCACATAGGTCCGGGTCGGCTGCAGGGTTTACTGGAGTTCCCTGTCGCCATCAATGTCAGGTGCGACATCTTGGCAAATGCCATTTTCTGCTGTCCTACACACGGAGGGAGACAGGGCTGGCTTTGGGGGCCTCCCAGGCAGGAGGTAAGGTGACCTGTGTGTCCTGGTTTGCTGGGCTGCCCCTGGTGTTAGCCCGAAGGCCCTGCTCCCTGCCCTTCCACCGTGCTGGCCACAGTGAGAGGGGCTGCCTCAGAACCAGGATGCAGGGCCTCGCAGACGCGGGGCCTCCGGCACCTTCACCTTGCACTTCCGACCTCGGGGCTGTGGGCAGCAAATGGGCAGCTACAGCTGCCGGCCCTGGGACTGTGTCACGGCAGCATGAGCCACAGCAGTCACCGTGTCACCCTGAGGAGGGGCCGTGCTGGCTGGACGGGTCGTGGCCCTGGCTGGGCAGCAGGTCCAGCTCTCGTTGGGGACAGAACTGCATGGGAAGCACCAGCGGCTTCCTTCCCGAGACCACAAAATGCCTCGGTGCCCAGGCCTGGCCGTCGTCCCCGAGTCAGGAGAGGCGGCCCTTCTGGATTGGGGGATGTGCCAGGGACAGTTGAGTCCCAGCAGAGTGACCTGTCAGTCAGAACCGAGCTGCCCGATCACAGCCGCTGCCTGCAGCGAATGAAAATCTCATCAAGTCGGAGGGGAGCGTGCGGCGGCCTCGCGCACTGACAAAGGGCTGCTGGGGACGGGCGTCTTCTGCGCCACCTGCCTCCACGGGAGGTGGGCCTCAGGCCCTTCTCCCACTGAAGCTGGTTTCTCAGCCCCGCCGTGCTGGGCGCCGTGTGCATGAGGCTCAGCTGCTAAATTGCTCTCCCAGAGGCGACATGGGAGTCCAGCTGCTCATCATCCAGGCTGAGTGGCACGTGGGCCGCCACACGAGGCTGCGGCCCGGCTGCAGGGAGCCCCTTCGAGCTCCCACACGGCCCAGTTAGAGGCTTCCCAGATCCGCAGGGCTCCGCCCCGCTGGGAGGGCGCAGGGGCTGGTGTGGCGTGTGCTGACCGAGGGCCTCCCATGGCCCGGGGATCACTGGGAGCGTGGGCGACGTGAGGGGCACGGGGCACCCTTGCAGGGGAAGGAGCCCCAGGATGACCAAGTAGCTGGCTCCCCGTGCTGGCAGGGGACACAGCAGGGGACACGGTGTGTCAGGTGCAGCTCCTGATACAAGGGGCCCTGTGTGAGGTGAGCGCCCACACATGTGCCCCGTGTAACGTGAGTGTCCACACGAGTGACCCTGTGTAAGGTGAGCGCCCACATGCGTGCCCTGTGTAAGGTGAGCGCCCACACGTGTGACCCTGTGTAAGGTGAGCGCCCACACACGTGTCCCCTGTGTAAGGTGAGAGCCCACATGCGTGTCCTCTGTGTAAGGTGAGAGCCCACACGCGTGTCCCCTGTGTAAGGTGAGAGCCCACACGCGTGCCCCCTGTGTAAGGTGAGCATCCACACGCGTGCCCCCTGTGTAAGGTGAGAGCCCACACGTGTGCCCCTGTGTAAGGTGAGCATCCACACGCGTGCCCCCTGTGTAAGGTGAGCGCCCACACGCGTGTCCCCTGTGTAAGGTGAGAGCCCACACGCGTGTCCCCTGTGTAAGGTGAGCGCCCACACGCGTGCCCCTGTGTAAGGTGAGCGCCCACACGCGTGTCCCGTGTGTAAGGTGAGCATCCACACGCGTGCCCCCTGTGTAAGGTGAGCGCCCACACGCGTGCCCCCTGTGTAAGGTGAGAGCCCACACGCGTGTCCCCTGTGTAAGGTGAGAGCCCACACGCCTGTCCCCTGTGTGAGGTGAGCGTCCACACGCGTGTCCAGTGGTTTCAGGAGTGTTCTTGCTCCGGCCCTGCTGGGCTTGGGGGAGCATGGTGACTCACGAAGCTGCCGGTGACCTGGCAAGACAAGGCGCCCACGCAGGTGGGATGGGGCCGCGGAAGCAGCGGGCGAGGCCAGGCCAGGGCCCTGGTCCTGGGAGCCAGTCTCGGGGTCGAGTTCAAAGCAGTTTTAGGTTCATGGGAGGACCCAGCAGGAAGTGCGGACAGCTCCCAGGTGGCCCGGCCCCTTCTTCCCGTGTGCACAGCTGGGCTGGTGTGGGGCGCGCATCGTGGTGACTGGCCCTGGTTACTCTGGGGCTCACTCCTGGCGCCGTTCGCCCCGGGTTTGCAGATTTGTGCTGTGGACTCTCAGGTGGCCTCTTTGACCCCATGGCACACATCTGCGTCCCCCTTCCCTGCGTGGCGTGAAGCCCTTCCTTCTCAGTGCTGGGTGGTCCTCCCGGTCTGCGTCGCAGCGTCTCCATCTTCTCCCCTTCAGATCGGGAAGGTCGGACGCGACTTTCTTGGAAGCCGTGAATAAAGCCGCAGTACACACACGCATTCAGAGCCCCGCGTGGACCCCAGGTTTCCACTCACGTGGGGAGACACCGGGGTGGGGGTGTGCCTGGGGGCCGTGCCATTCCACCTACCGCCTGCAGGGATGGCGCGTGCCCGTCTCCAGCCCCTCGCCAGCATCTGGTGCTGTCCTAGTGTCCGACTGGGGTCCCTCTGAGGACGGTGTTGTGATGTCTGGAGTCATTCTAATTTGCAGCCCCTGGTGACGCCGGAGGGGAGCATCCCTCCCTCCAGCTGCCCCTGTGCCAGCTGTGGCTTTGCGCCCGGGAGGTGCCTGGCGTGCCGGCGAGTGGGCGCCTCCACCCACCTCCCACTGGGGGTTTGCTTCCTTGTGCCGAGTCTTCCGAGTTCCCTGTCCTGGAGACAGGCTGGCACATCTTCCTCCGGTGTCTCCTCCGAGGCTGTGAGCAGCCTCGGTCCCCATTAAGCCGTCACCCGGGTCAGAGCCTGGAGCACTGGTACCATGAGCTTTCCTTTCAGAGCAGCTCGTGACCAGAGGATGGCATGGCAGGGGTAGAACCGAGCACTCCGGCGGGCACCCGCTCCCCGGCACCGACCCCTGGCCGGTGGGGAGCTTGGCCATCAGAGAGCCAGCATCGGCCCCTTGCTGCTCCTGAGTCCAGCCCGTCCAGACTTCCCGGGTCCCCACTCTGTCCCGTGGCATCGGCCATCGCCTCTGCTCAGCTCCTATGTCTGGACGGTTTCTCGAGCTTCCTCGCTCACATGGCCTCCACGGGTTTGAGGAGGGTCCAAGGCGGTCTGTCTGGTGCTGGCCGTGACCTGGGCATGATGGCACTGACCTGTCCGAGGCCAACGTGCTCTCCGTGTGCCCTGCCTCTGCTGACCTCCACTGCCCGCGGGGTGCTGGTTTCTCCGGTGGGGTGCCTGGCTATTCGCCCTGGTGCCGGGCTCTTGGGAAGGAGCTCCAACACCCGACCACCCTCGCAGGCGGGGTCAGCGCCTCCCGAGGGTGCAGTGGGGGCGAGCTGAACTCCTGTGGGCGCCTGCTCCGCCCGCTCGTTCCTTCCATGGCTTAGCTGCCCATGTGGCCCAGGGATGCTCACTCCTATGGCCACCTTGCCTGCCCACAGGGACCCTTCCAGATCTCCACAGGGACCAAGGCCCCAGGGGGCTCGGGCGCCTCTGCCGGGTGCAGCATTAGTGGGAGCTGGACGAGGCCTGGTGTCAGGGTGGCCTCGTGCCTGGCGCAGCCCAGCGGGTGCAGGGGCTCCTCTCTTCTGCCGTCTCCTCTTCCTGCTGTTACGAGTCGTTGGCTTTGGCGTTTCCGGTCTGGCTGGTCGGATCTGCTCATTCAGAGGCACTTGGGGGCTCCTCGCTGTGCGTGTCCCTGCGTCTGGAATGCTCCCGTCTTTCCCACGTTCTGGTCTCCATCTGCGGATCCCCAACCTCCTCAATCGTTATTTTGGGAATCCCGTGTGGGGCCACCCCGGCTTTCAGGGAGGAGCTGGGTTTGCTGCCTGGTCCAGCTGTGGGGTCTCTGTGGCCCCTCGTTCCTCGGCTGCACACGGGACACACACGGGGGCTCACACCCCCAGCCCTGCGTGGTGCCCACTGGGTGGCTGTTCTGAGCCCTCTCCCTGCCCTGCCCGCCTGCCCTGCCCGCCTGCCCAGAGGCTCTGGCTGTGCCGCCGGGCCCCTCTCCCCACTGCCCGCGGTGCCTTTGAAGCACATCCCGGGACCTGGTGCTTTCCAGGTGGAAGTGCACGTGTCCTCGAGGTCATCTCCTAACACTGCGGATCCTTCTCCTCCCCGTCCAGTGGAGGGAGGTGGGGTGGCTCCCGAGCGCCTTAGTGAGGATCCGGCAAGTTGGAGCCGCAGAGGTCTCCACGCACGGAGGCCGGAGCACCGTCAGCGCCTCTGCGGCGGAGAGCCGCCAGGCTGCCAGGCTCATGAGGGAAGTGGCATGTCCCTTGGCATGAGACCCTGCAGCCCCCATGCCCAGGCTCACAGCTGGTGGCCAGCATCTTCTTGAGGTTCGTCCGTTGCCCCAGATGTGGACTCTCACTGGACATTCTCCTCTGCAAATGTGGCTCCTCGGCCAGGGCCCGCAGGTGGGGCTCTCCTGACCCGCAGGCAGGAGGGTCCTGGCCAGCGCTGCATGTGGCCAGTCTGGAACGTCACTGGAGGAGACTGTGGGACCCACGTGCTCCATGGCGGGGGTCTCCTATAGTCCCCGCCCTGCACCTTCCCCCCGGGGACGATCCTCTTCACCCCTGCTTGTTCTGCCCCGTGACGTGCCCGGCGCTGTCTGACAGGTGGCCAGGCCCCAGGGGCCTGTGGGCTGGGGCCGTCCTCCTGGTCCACGTCAGTCCTTGATTGGACTAGAGGCATTCCGCGGGTCCGTGAGAGCAGGACTGCGTAAGCTCCTCTGTAGGAGGGTCTGTACTGGACGGCTGCCTTCTGCCCAGGACGTTTGCCCTTGGTCAGACACGAGAGAAGAGCCCTGCTTGTCCTGAGGGCCAGCCTGGCCCCAAGCTCAGGCCCAACACTTGCCTAGTCCTTCTGTCCCCCCAGGACCCGCCCCTGCCCTCACCCACCAGCTCCAAGGAAGGGCCTCTCAGAAGTCTCTGGAAGCCTGTGCGTCCGCCTGGGGAGCTGCAGGGAGCCGCAGCAGCGAGCAGTGACCAGTCCACCTCCCTCCAGTGGCCAGGGCCCTGCACACCTGCCCCATTCCCAGGCCAGCACACACCGAGCTGGTTTCCACACGCCCTCGCCAGGCCGTGTCTGGGCCAGGGACGTGCCCAGGTCACGGAAGTCCCTTAGCTTCCAGGAAATTCCTGTTTTTCTTCCACACTGAGAAGGCCCCCTCATGGCTCCGTCAGGAACGTGCGCGGCGGCATCCCTGGGACCTGTGCGTGGTGGGAACCCAGGCGGAAGGGCTCCGGCAGGAGCCGGGGTGGGTGTGCGTCACCGCAGCTGGGAGAGGTGTGCAGAGCGCGGTCACCAGCTCTGCAGGAAGCCCAGGTGGCAGAGCCTCCGCTGGAGGCTGGAGAAGCAGGCGGGTGGGACGGGCCGTTCTGCAGGAGCGGCCTCAGAATTCAAAACAGACAAGCGTGAGGTCCCACTGGGGGGTTGTCCCGCGTCCTGGGGACAGAGGGCGAAGGGACGGGGGTGGGTGGTCTGCCACGGCGGTGCCTGAGGACAGCAGCTGCCCGCTGCGGCCTTTCTGGGCCATGGGAACCCACGGTGCCATGTCCTCTGGAGTTGACCAGGAGGCAGTGGTGTCTGCAGAGGGCGTGCGAGGAGCGTGAGAAGTGACAGGTGTGTCCCCATGAGCACTGATACCCTCAGCTGCACGCAGTGGCTGAGTGTCACATCAGTGTGTGGCTGGGGACCCTTTACAACCCTGGTCCCCAGGAAGGCACACCTGGCCCTTCCTGGCCTTGAGGTGCTCTGAGGAGGGCGTCTCTGCTCAGCTAGGTGGGCGCCCAGGCGCCACTTGTCACTGTCCTGCCACGGGGCTGCCTGAGCCACCAGACGGCAGGACGTGGTGCTGGGCCGTGGCTGGGGCGTGAGCACCAGGGTCCTTTCTTCAAGTTCCCAAGTCCCAGGCTGGAGCGTGGCTGGCCCGGGCCCGCTGGCCCTGCCCTAACCTGTGTGTGTTTGGGTCCCACAGAGGCTCCCCTGACCCTAGCGGCCCAGCTGGACGGCTCCGCGGAGGTCATCAAAGCCCTCAGAAATGGCGGGGCCCACCTGGACTTCCGCGCCAGAGACGGGATGACCGCCCTGCACAAGGCTGCCCGCACCAGGAACCAAGCGGCCCTGAAGGTACCTCCACGCTGTCTGGGCGGCACCGTGTGGCCCTGGGGTGTCCACCGCCTCCCTGCGGGCTGCCCTGTGGGCTGTGGCTCCTGTCCCCGTGGGAGCGTGGGGCCAGCGGAGCCCAGGTTTCCCCCCTCTGCCCTGGGTGCTGCTCTTTTAGGGCTTGATCTCAACCCATGAGGCCAGGCTGCTGAAAGCCAGTGTCCCTCGGGGGAGCCACCAGCCTAGTGGGCCCTGGCCCCTCACTGTGCCCGCCACCACCTGGGGAGCCAGGCGGTGTGCACTCAGCCTCCCTGGTGGTGCCACACTCGCTGCCCCACCTCAACAGGAGGCAGAGCACAGGTGACCCCTGGCCCGTTCTCTATCAGAGGCTGGGCAGAGGGACGGGTCGGCCTCTGCCACTGACCCCAAGGCAGGGGCTCTTCCCTCAGTCTCCCCGTCCCTGCATCCTCCCCACCACCCCCTCCTGGGCCTTCCTGACACTGCCCTTGGGGCTCACTGGGGTCGGGCGTCCAGTGCCACTCCCCAGGTCCTCTGCCGCTCTCTGGACGCCACTGCCTGGCAGGCGTGGAGAGCAGGTCCTATTCAGCTCCTGCGTGGCGGTGTCCCCCAGGGCCGCTGCTGGCACCCCTGGTCTTTGGTAACCAGCCTTCATCTTCCCAACTCCCTGCACCGGCCGCCAGGCCTTCGCCCCCCCGGTTTATGGATGAGTGTGACCTGTCCTGTCCCCTCAGGCCAGCTGGGGCTGCAGGCAGATTGCACACAGGGGTCAGCACAGTGGGGTCAGCACGGTGGGGTCAGCACAGTGGGCTCGCTCTCCAGGATCGTTCCCTCCCCCTCCCTCCTGCCCTCCTCCCTGGCTGCCCCTTACGGCTGGACCACGGTCTGCCTGGGCTGCAGCCGCACGCGGGGACCAGCCCCTCGCGGGGGTGCAGGGCTCGGTCAGCTGGAGGGCGGGGGGCTGGTCCCTGCCCTCTGCGCGGGGGCATCAGGAGGCCACGGCCCCACCTCCGGCCTCTTGCAGACGCTCCTGGAGCTGGGCGCCTCCCCGGACTACAAGGACAGCTACGGCCTGACGCCGCTGTACCACACGGCCGTGGTGGGCGGCGACCCCCAGTGCTGCGAGCTGCTGCTGCATGAGCGCGCCTCCGTGTGCTGCCGGGACGAGAACGGCTGGCATGAGATCCACCAGGTACGGCCGCCGCGCGGCCCCGGGCGGTTCTGCAGGCTGCCTGCCGCGACCCACCGCGACCCTCAGCGACCCTCAGCATCTGCGCCGAGCCTCACACTCACACTCACACTCACACACGTGCTCAGAAAGAAGCAGCTCCAGCCTCTGGAGAAAGAGGAAGAGCAGGGCGACTGCTGGAGCCCCTGCAGCCCCTGGAGCTGCGGGGCGGGCACTGCCCTCAAGGGGCCCTGAGCAAGGCCCCTCCCACCCGGGGCTGGCACCTTCCTGCACGGAGGTGACCAGGGCAGGGCGCGTGTTTTCCAGACCCACGTCTCTCCGTGGGGCTAGGGCTGTGCCAGCTGCAGATGTGGCAGGAGGAAGTGGACAGTGCCCACGGAAAACCTGGGCAGGGGCAGGTGTGGTGGGGAAGGCCACCCAGCAGCAGCAGGGCGGGTGGACGCTGCTCCTGGGGTGGAGAGGCGGAGCCTAGGAGGAGCCAGTCCAGCCGTGCTGCACCACCGAGGGCCTGGCAGGGACTATTCCCTTCTCTTGCTCGGCCCTGCCAGCCTGGTCAGCAGAGGGAGCCTGGCGTCAGGGCTTCTGGTCAGGGGAAGGGTCCAGGAGGGCACACGGGGCCTCCACGGTGACTGCCGCTGTTCTCAGTCGCTCCTGGAGGGGGCGCGGATGGGGGAGGGGTGCAGAGGAGCTGCAGGGGGCAGTCAGCCCTGGAGGGCCCCGTCTGGCCTCCCTCTGCTGGTAGGATCTGAGCCGTGGCACCGCCCACTTGGAGAAGGCCATGCTGCACCCGGGGGGCCTCCCCGCAGTGTGCGCCTTCCTGTCTGCGTGAGGTCTCTTGGCTTCTGCTGCTCTTCCTCATGAGAATGGAAGTCAGTCTTTGTGGCAACTCACTGGGCCTCAGAACCTGAGCGTTTGACCCAGCAGTATGGCGGACGCTGCTGGGAGGGGTTTCGTAAGATGAGCTAAGGTTACATCAGGAGACCTTGCTGACCCTCCACTGGGGGGTGGGCCTTGTGCAATCAGTTGAAGGCCTTAAGAGGAAGGACCAAGGTCTCTGGAGGAGGAAGCACGTGTGCAGCCTCCTCTCCTCCTGGGGCTCCAGCCTGCCCCATGGACTTCAGACGCGTGTGCCTGATGATGGCATGAACCTAAACTTAACTTTGAGTTCTTTAAATTCTGTCTCTTGCTGCTCACACGTGCCTACATTTCAAAGTCCAGTCCTCCTCAGTGCCCTCGGGGACAGGCTCCAGGTGACGCGCCGGTCCTTCTGTGACGTGGTGCGGGCTGTGTGTGTCAGCACCAGGCCTCTGGCTGTTGAATCCCCTCTGTGACTCCCAATCCTGGTAAGATGTCCGGCTCTGCTTCCTCCTCTGGGGACTGAGACGGAAGCCCCTGTCCCCAGCACCGTGCTGGCTGCTCCTCTGGGAGCTCTGCCTGCGGCAGCCTGAGCAGAGAGACAGGCAAGCCTTGCGGAGTGGCCGGCCGCTGGCTCAGTGGCTGTTCCCTGCCTCCCGCTCCAGCTGGCCCTGCAGGCCGAGTCTCAGGCCTCTCCATGGACACTCTCCGTGCCCCTGCCTGACTGCCGTGTCCCTCTCCCTCTGCTGACCTGTGGTCTGGCCTGGCCCTGGCCTCCGAGCCCAGGCTGGCCCCAGCTGGTCTGCAACGTTGCTCAGGGATCATGTCCGCCTAGTGCCTGGGAGCCTCCAGCTTGGCCACCACCCCTGGTGTCCCCAGGCCCTCGTGGCGTCTGCTGTCTCTGGGGCTCCCTGGAGTCTCCTGGCCTGTCACCCACTCAGAAGCACTTCTGAGGTCTCCAGCCCTGCAGACCCCACCCACCAAGGCTGTCGGTGGCTGAGCGTGAGCACCTGCCACCCAGCTCAGCACCCTGGACCCCGAGAGGCAGCATGAACGTGGCCCTTAGTCCCCCGGAGCGCTCAGATGCGAGGCCCGTGTGTATACGAATCCCACACCTGCCCCTGTGGGGACATGCACGGGAGCCGGTGTCCATGCTGTGTCCTGTGCAGAGGTCTGGACTCACGGCGACCAGCAGGCCTTCAGCCTGTGGCAGGGCAGGTGACCATGACCCTGTGGCCTGGGGCTGCTCAGGTGCCCTTGCCGTACAGGGAACCTGTCCTCCTGGTGTGGACTTGGCTTCCATTGTGGCTGGAGAGGCAGCTCCCCAAGGGCAGCCCTGGCCACCTTAGTGCGAGTGTCCCAAGCTTCAAGGTGACCTGCCTGGAAGGGGGCTGTGTGGGGACATCCAGCTCCAGAGAGCTGGTTCTAAATGGTCAAGGCTGGCCGTGGAAATGACACGTGTGGGCCAAGAGGACCCCAGTGAGGCAGCGCAGTGGCCCGCAAGCTGCCCCCCAGCCCTGAGGACTCTCCAGGAAGGGGACGGAGCCCAGCAGGGCCTGGGCAGTGGCTGCTGGACCCAGGCTGCAGGGCAGAGCCTCGACTCTCTGGAGGATAGGGAGGCTGAGGTCTCCCTCCACCTGTCCAGAGGGGCAGTCACTGCGTCCAGACTGGGTCTCCTGGGGACTCCAGGGTGCTGTTTGGGCCTCTCCAAACTCGAGATGTGAATGCAGGCTCAAATGTCCCTAAAGTGGGGACTCCAGGGACCAGGGCAAGGTGTTGCCTCTGCTGCCCTGGAGCATCCTCTGGGCCACCCCGGCATGGTGACAGAGCCTGAGGCGGTGGCCGCAGTCCTCAGGCCTCCCCAGGACGGAGCCTTTGGAGGAATTTCCAAGGACACTGCTCCTCATGCTGGGCACCAGCCTGAGCCCCGTGTAACTAAAATGCAGGTTTTCTTACCATCCAGGGGTGGCGAGGCAGACGGTCACCACTGGAAAGATGGTGTGTGACTCTGGGGAGGGACACACCCTGCCCTGCAGGGCCACTCACTCCTGGCCGTCTGGAGGCAGAGGGGGTAGGGAGCGTGGGCAGGGCCCTCACTGTGGTTTTCGGGGAGCAAGGTGGGCAGGACGGCAGGCAGGCCTGGGATTGGCCAGTCTGAGGGATTGCAGGGCTCTGGGCCCCGGGCCGCCTGGGTGTCCAGCGCCTACCCTGGGTGAGGGCGGCGGAGTCAGGGGCCGGTGGGCCTTCAGGGCTGGGTGCGGCTGTGCCATGCACCCAGGAGAGCCAGGCCCCCTCCTCTGTCTGGGAGTCGCTCTCCCTGGGCGGCGTCCCTCCAGGGTCAGCAAGGCCCCAGGCCCGAGGCCGGGCAGGTCCACCTCTGCACCCCAGGTCTCACCCCTTCCCCTTGGCCCTCCTCCCTCTGCTCCCTGCTGGGCCCGCCTCTCCCGCGGCTCAGACCGGGCTTCCCTGAAGCGCCTGTCCTGTCCCTCAGGTCCTGAGGCTGGATTCAGAGCATCACTGCCCAAAGCCACCCAGGCACCTGCTCTGCTGCTGCTTCTGAACCTCTGAGCTGGGCGGCAGTCCCGGCTTTGGCTGCCCTCTAGGGGCTCTTCAGACCCGCCCTGGAAGGACACGGCCCTGCAGACCCTCCAGGGTCCCCGCAGTGTGGCTTTGCCTCCCTGAGCCTCGGCCCCTCAGCTGCTGGGGTGTTAAGTCAGATGACAGGAGCTGAGCTGGTCCCTGGAGGAGCAGCAGAGAGCCCCTTCCGCCCCTCCCCGCCCGCCACAGCCCCACTTGGCAGCCAGGCGCCTCCTGACCCGCCATCTTTTATATCTTCAGAGCAACCCTAGTGGCGCACTTCTTGTCTCTGTTAACAGACGGGTTAACAGGCCCAGAGAGGGTGAGTAACTTTCCCGAGGCCACAGAGCTCAGTTAACAGCCGGTTGACCGCTCCCTGGTCTCATTCCCACAGCCAGGGTCCTCACCCCGCAGTGGCTCTCAGACGGAAGCCACTCTTAACAACGTGTTTGTGGCAGAAGAAAGTGCAGGGACGGTGGCTTTGCCTGTGCCTGGCTGGGCTATTTCTGGCCATGCCCCCTCGGAGAAGCCCTCAGGGTCCCCGGCTTCTGAGCTCCGCATTCGACCAGCTGCAGTGTCCCCAGCGCCCCTGGCTCCCTAGCGTCCAGGAGAGTGCACAGCTCCTTCATCCTGCCCGCAGGCCAACACGCTGGCCAGCTCGGGTGTCCTGTCCTGCTGAGGCCAGGCGTGCACTGCAGGGCGGCATTTGAATCCAGGCCTCAGGGCCAGGGAGACGCCCCGCCCCCCGGTGGCTGCCCCAAGCCCCGTCTGAACCGCTTCCTGTTCAGATCACCTGCTTTTCTCTCACTTCAAAAATAAGTAGCTGCTCACCCCGGGAGGGTGGAGAACTACAAGGCAGCCCAGGACCCGGCGGCTCGGGCTGGGCACCGCAGCATCCCAGCTGACGGCCAAGCAGGCCCGAGGGCAGCTCCTGGCCAGGAGCCGGGCCCCCTGCCTTGCACACAGGCTTGTCTGTCACCGGGAGGGCGGTTTGCAGCCTGCGGGGAACCCTTCTGCTCGGCACAGCGTCTTGCCCTCTGAGTCCCTGGAGTGGCTTGAGTAATGGCCGACAGATCGTGAGACAGGTGGAAGGGAGGGTTTGCAGGAAGCTGCGAGGGCTCGTGAGGTGGGCCTGCGTCTGCCAGGAGCCGTGGGGTCCATCCAAGTGCGGGGCAGCTCGCACGCAGGCCTGGCCGTAGCGCCTCCGTCCAGGAAGGACCAGGTCAGTCCGCCTTACTTGGGCTCCTGCTTGCCGTCTGTTACTTGTCACTCTAACACGTCCAACCTTGAAGAAATTAGGTGGCTTTGGGCTCCAACCACCTGGGCTCTCGCTCCAACCCCCTCCAGCCTCCCGAGCCCCACAGCAAGGGGACGGGTCCCGTTGTCCCTGCTGGGCCCGTGGAGGGCGCCTGTGTCCAGCAGCTTGAGGTCTGCGGAGCGAGGCCCTGCTGTCTGTCCCCAGGCCCTGCTGTCTGTCCCCGGGCCCAGCCAGCGCCTGTGCCCACTGGAGCCCAGAGGCCGTGGTCTTCTCGTGTGCCAGGATATTGTCCATGTTCCAGATGCTGCAGGGGCCACTGTGTCCAGGTGAGGTGACCAGCAAGTGACTGGGCACTGCAGTGACCACCATGTCCAGGCTGCCCTTGGGTCCAGGGAGCACAGGCAGGCCCTGCATGGACTGTGGCTTTAGAGGGCGGCCCCCGCCTGGTCCCAGCGGGCAGGAGGGTTTTGGGTAGCCAGGCTGCCTTGTTGGGCCGGGGGCCCTCCCAGGTCGGGGTTCAGTCTGTGCTGGCCTCCGAGTTGTCATGTGGGGACCCTGGAGGTGGCATTGCTGTGGCTCTGGCGTCTGTTGCACGTCCCTGTCACATGCTGCGGGCCGTGGGCCTCAGAACCACGGCGAGCTCACTGGGTGCAGGAGGCCCCGGTTTTCTGCGTCTTCACAGAGGGGGCCTCAAGGTGGAAGGACCAGTGCTGGCGAAGCCCCCCTGTTGTCACCCAGATGCAGGGCCTGGTCTGTGCCCAGGGCAGGGACAGTGGCTGGAGCTGCCAGAGCGAGCGGCTCTGCTCTGGGGAAGACTCTGCTGACCTGGGAGGAGGGTCCATGTCCTGCGCCCCCACTGGCCTGGCGAGGTTCCATTTGGAGAAGTAGGCAGAGGAGCCCATGTGGCCCCAGAGAGGATGAGGACCACCAAGCCCCTGTCACCCAGGCGGTCAGGGTGGTGGAGGAGGGGGACCTGAAGCCCAGTGTGGGGACATGTCCTCTCCCTTTGGTCAAGCCTCCATCCTGCCTGGTGACAGAGGTGAGGCCCTCAAGGGATGTCCCCTTCCCAAAAAGCACATTATCCAAATGACAGCTCAGAAGGAAAGTGGGAAGGAGGGGTGGCCGCGGGGCACAGTGGCCTCTTTGGGGTTTTGCATGTGGTCTCTGCGTGTCCTTGTTTCCAACTGACCTTAACACGTTAGCATGTCCCACTGTGTGAGCTTTCGGGGCCACCGTCACAGTGCCAGCCGGGCCCAGCAGTCACTGTCCCCTCCCTGGTCCCTCCCAAGGCCTCAGCCCTGGCTCCGTGTCCTCACGTGCCTGTCCGTGTCCTGACCTCTTCTCATGAGGATCAGGGCCTGTGGATCAGGGCCACCCCCGTGGCCTCACTTTGCTGTAACCACCTCTCGAGAGGCCTGTCCCCACTGTCGCATCCTGAAGGACTGGGCTTAGGGCTTCCGCCCACAACATGGGTCAGTAGCCACTCTCTGGTTGGTGCCATCGTCCAGGTGCTGACCGGCTCCTGACGCCTCCATGCCCCTCGGCCTCCCCCGGGCCAGCAGGAAGCCCCCAGCCTGCCTGTGCACACCGGGAGGCAGGGGGTGAGGGCCCAGGGGCAGCCAGGGCTCCGTCTCTGCTGATGGGAGCCCACTTCCTGACCCAGAGCTGACCCAAGGTGACTCTTGTGTCCTGATTGGCAGGGACATCCACAGGGCAGCTTAGGGGCCAGGCAGGTGCTGGGGAGGAAGCCACGTGGTTGGCTGGCAGGGTCCTCGGGGCCCTCGCGTGAGCAGACCCTGGCTCCCCGCTCAGTGCCCTGAGCTCTGCCACCTCCCGTTGCGGGTGCTGGGCTTGCAGGACCCGGGCACCAGTGCCCTGCCGCCAAGCGTGGATGGAGGCCCGACCTTCCGCAGGCGTCCAGCAGGTGGCAGTAGGGCGCCGGTGGAAGGAGTGCCCGCCGGCTCACGGGCACCCTGGCTGGCCATGGCCCCGTCCATGCTCAGCGGAGCCCAGGGAACCTGGAGCCCTGGGGGCCTTGGGATCTGAGGCAGTGGGCATGGGAGGCCCTGTGCCCACATTTCCTGGACGGCCCTGGGAGAGAGGCTGAGGACCGCCAGCCTGAGTGAGGCCCGCCTTCTCATAGAATCACAAAGGTGTCACTTGGGGGCTGGGAAGGGGTGTAAGAGCAGCGGGACCCCCAGGTGCCCTCCCCGGCGGCCACCTCCACATTCGCTGGTCGTCCCAGGAGCATCCCTGGCAGCCAGAGGGCCCTGCCCAGGAGCCTGGGCCCTGCCAGGGGCTCCTCTTCCCCTGCGCCTCCTGCTCCTGGGGCCTGGAAGAGTTCAGGGCGGCCGTGTGGGGTGTCTCTCAACCAGGGCTCACATGGCCGCCTCCCGAGGACGCCCAGGGTGCAGATTGCAGAGTGTTCTAGGACCAAGCCAGGCTCTTGGCCTGTGTCCTGCTGGTGGCACTGGATGGGCACTTCCTGTCCCTAGTTATGTTCCCGTGACCACCTGACCGGTGATGTCTGCCAGGCTCCCAGCATCTTTGCTGTCCCCACTTTAGCTAACAGGTCCACGGGCGATCTTCCCAGGCCAAGTCCATGCCCTAGCCCGTCTCCTGCCCCAGCAGTGTCCTTGGCAGCCCCAGGGCGGCCCTCGTCCCTCGGTGGCACCTCATTCGCTCCTGACTCCGGGTGCTCCGCGCTCTAGGCTCTGGGTCCCCTGCCCCTCAGCCCTGCCGCCTCCCATCTCCGGGAGACCCGGATCATTTCACCTGCCGCGTGGAGATCAGGCTCGGGGCTGGGAGAGCCCGTTGCTGCTGGGCTGCATCTGACCCACCCCCCCCGCCGGGGTTGGAGAGGCTGGGCACAGGCACGCCCCGGCCCAGGCACTCGGGGTTCAGTTCCACCCGTTGACTCCTCATCCACAGGGCTTGGGTCCCTCATGTAAAACTGTGTAGTATTTGGATGTCACCAGTGTGTGATGGAGCCCAGTGTGTGGCTAAGTCAGCTCCAGCTCATGCAGGGCAGCACCACCTAAGGGGCCCCGGTGGCCCTGCTGAGGGACAGTAGTGCGCTCAGCAGAGGTGACCATTCCCTGGGCGTTTTCTGTCTGCATGTGGCTGGGTCCCTGGACTGGACCTGAGGAAACCTCACTTGCAATTCTGTTTCTCCCGGGGTCCAGGGCCTGGGTTCACGCTGACACCATGTCCAGCCCGCCCCAGGGGATCACTCGAGTGTCCCCAGAGCTGTGCTGAACCCCACCTTTGACAGGGAGAAGCCAGCCCACCCCTCGCCTGTGTTGGGCTCCACCCTGTGCCCAGCTCGCCTGGCTCCCGGCCTGCACACCCAGCCAGCGGCCACTCCCTCAGCCACCAGGGTTGGAAGGGAAGGAGCGGCTCGCACAGGTGGCCCTTCAGCCCAAAGACTGTGGGCTAGAGAGGACGCTAGTTTGGCGCTGTCCTGTCCTTTCTGGGTTTGTTGTTTGCACAGATCGGGAAGGACGGCTGGCCAGGGCTGGGGAGGCTGGCTCCCCTCCGCGGCTCAGTGGGAGTGCCGTCTCATCTCCTAGCACTGCCCACACGGTGACCCTGTTGAGGAAGCAGTGACAGGCGCCCAGAGGGGTGGCTCCGGGCCTCGCAAATCCAGCTTGAGTGGGGACAGGAGCCCCGCGCCTACTGGAGCCGCTGGGGTGCTGGCGGTGCGTGTTGGCTCCCCTCCCACCCGCTGCAGAGCGTCCCACCAGCCCAGAGTGCTGCGCCCGGTCAGCTGTTCTTCCCAGCTCAGATCGGCTCACGCGGTGAAGACCAGGCCCAGTCGCAGCGTCCTGGGCCCTGCGGGGTCAGTGCGGCTCCCAGGGGCTGCGGCAGCCTCCGCCCTTGCCTGGTCTCTGTCCCCGGCTTCCTCGCTTCCTTCCACACGCAGCCTGCAGCCCGGGGCCAGGAGAGTTGCTGTGGCCTGCTCCGGAAGAAGAAGCAAACTTCTGTCCTGACAGGTGTCCCCGTCTGGGGACGTCATGGGTCCTTGGGCCCCTGGGCCCCTGAGCCATGCTGAGACCCGATGGCTCCACAGCAGCAGCAGGGACTGGGCCCTCCTAGACTGTGAGGGGCGATGGGGCTGCCGGGGACTCGGGCATTGTTAGAGAAGGGACAGGGCCAGCGCCGCGGTGTCTGCAGCAGGGGCTGGGCGGGCTGGGGAGCGCGCGGGGGGCGCCGTGACTGTGGTGGGCGTCCCCGGGTCTGTGTTGGAGCTCAGCGGCACCCGGGCAGCACTGCGCCTTCCCCTGGGCGGTTGCTTGCCAGCTGCAGCTCTTTCTTTAGACCCTGCGAAGGTGAAGTTCGTGCCTCTGACTCAGTGACCGGAGCACACGGATGGCCAAGCTCGGTCTGACTCAGTGACCGGAGCACACGGATGGCCAAGCTCGGTCTGTGCTCTTGGGAGCGCCAGGCTGTCACCATCAGGTGCCCCCGCAGGGCAGCCTGCTTCCCTCTGACCAGGAGCCCTGGGTCAGGACCAGGATGGTCCCTCTCCAGGGTCTCTGCCTCCAGCATCGGCCAGTCCACCCTGGACAGTGGCACCTGGTGGCCTGTGCAGGGGCCTCCTCCAGAGCCCTGAGGGCGGGGAGGGAGTGGCTGAGCCTGATGGTGCCCCGCTTCACGTGAGGCCCTTTGGAGTTGCGCCCCACGTGAGTCCCTGCAGGGAAGCACTGTCCCCAGCGCACTCACAGGCGTTGAGGACATTCCTAGATTCCAGAGGAAAAGCCACCATGAGCAGAAGGTTGGGGCTGGGGTCCAGGTGCTGGCCCAGAGCCTGGTGCTTCTCAGCTCACTCTTGCTGCCCCCAGAAGGGCTCGGAGACGGGCAGCTCTTGAGTGGGACGGCCCGCCCTGGGCGCAGCA
>JAJEJO010004190.1:3638-38162 GCA_020662805.1 Glaucomys volans
TCCTGGAGCCCAGGAGCTGGGGAGGCAGGAGGAGCCTCCTGGAGCCCGTGGAGGGAGTGGGTACCTTCCCACACCTGGGTCCCAGGACTGTGAGGTCACAGCTCCTCTCTCTGTCGCTGGCTGCTTTGGAGCATCTTCCTCAGCTGGTCGTCCTGGCTGGTGACGGTGTCTCTGCAGGTGGGTCTCCCTGAGTGGTAACAGGGTTTATCTCTCTGGGTCTCCTTCTGGGGTCCTGGAGCCCCGCACCTGCACTCTGGCCTGGACGAGGCCGTGTCCCTTGCTCACAGCGTCCCTCCTGCTGAAGCAGGTGATGCAGCTGACTTGCCACCGCTGTGGCTTCTGGTCCGCAGTGATTGCTTGTCCTGAGCTCAGAACTTTCTGCCGTGCTCCGTCCCACGCGTGTGCAGACTGAGCAATCTGAGGTCAGTCCTAATTCAGGACGATAGCTGCCATCGCCTGCCCACGGCCACCAGGATGGGATGCAGGCTCTCGCCCTTGCTCTCCTTCCTGGGGACCCTCCACTCTCGGGGCTCCTGGCCCTCTCCCCAGGTCCCTGAACCCTCGGGTGCATGGTAATCAATTCTCCTTCAGCGCTGGACTCTCTGCAGCTGGTAGGAAACTCGAGTGGGGCAAAGAGTCCTGGTCTCCCTGCAGACGGAGTTAGTTCGTTCTTTCTTCCAAAGATGCTTTTCAAAGGAAGGGGGATTTTTGAGCTGTCTTTGATCTCACTTCTCAGCAGATAGATCTGATTTCTGCATTGGCTGAATTTTTTCCATCTTTCTTGACTGGGGTCAGGCGTTCCAAACCATTATTCGCGGGGCTCATTGGGTGTTCTGGGTGATTCAAAGGCTCCCCGTCCTTTCCGTCCTATTTTGCAATTTGAAGATTCACTCCTCTCCTTGGAGTGACTGAGATCCACTCCAGCAGCTGCAGATGATTTGCGTTTGTTAGTTTGCTTTGACTTAAGTGGTAGCACGAAAGGCGTGCATGCAACTTTACGGATAAGACAATATGTCCATCACATATCAAATTGCTTTCTACAAACCACAAAGAAGAATATAAATACGTGAGCAGGTAGGCATTCCACTTAAAGAAGTTAAAACATAACTTGGCTGCTGTGGATTGTGCTGCTCTCAACATTGGATCGCGGGTGTCATTATGGGCCACTGATGTCAGCCAACCCAGGTGTCCATCCACAGACAAATGGATAAATAATACGTGTTCTCCATGCACAAGGGACTATTACCCAGCTATGAAGAAGGAATGGTAGTATTTGCTGGTAAATGTATGGAAGTGGAGAACATCATGTGAAATGAAATAAGCCAGACTCAGAATGTCGAGGGTCCAATGTTTTCTTTCTTATGTGGACACTGGAGAGAACAAAGGAGTAAAAACATGGGAATAAAAAGAGAGAAGAGCAGGGAAGTCAATGCATTGCTGTCTCCATGCCTCCATGACCCCAGGACATTGGCAACTACTAAGATCTCTTATTCATTTCTTCTTTCAGTCTAAGTTGAAGCAGGTCATGAGCTCCAGCAATGGCATCTTTGGTGTGAACTGTGAATCCTCCATTATTTCCCCATTCAGGTTCACCCTTTGCTTTGGAATTTAGATCCTTCATCAGTCGCCATCTTGCTGTTGTCTTCTAGTGACATCTTTGGCTCCCTTTCTCTCTCAGCAAGCCAAGACTGCCCGCAGGTTCACAAGAATATATTATCTTCTTTGAGCATGGCTTAAAGCTTGTCAAGGATGCTTGTGGACCTCCTTAAATTGCTTGATATATTCATCATTAGGAAGCTTTTGATGGAAACAAAGGAGACTAAATGGCTTTACCTAAATTAGAAAATGGATTTCCCATAGGAGGCTCCCTCTGTAGATATTTGTTCCAATTCTCGATGAGATAAATGCAGAGACTTAGAGTAAACATTTGGAAGCCTTTATAGTCATGGAACAGAGTGACTTAATACCTATTGGACTTCAGAATAAAAAAATTGCCGGTGTAGAAAGAAAGAAATAGAGGAAATGAGTTTACACAAAGTTAAAAAAGATCATCTCTGACCTGGGACACTCGTCCAATATCAATGCCAACAGGCTCATCATAGTAACTTTCAACCAGTGGAGAGGAAGGTTCTTAGAAGACAATGCACTTAATCACTTCACTATCACCACATGTACAATGTCAAATATTAAATAGTTTTTGCACCTCACCTTCCCATCATAGCCAGTTCCAATCCCCAATGACCAGTCCCAGACAACTACAATTACAATTCTCACTAGTATGTGTTTTAGTCAACTTTCTCACTTCTGTGGCCAAAACACCTGACAAGAACAACCTATAGAAGGAAACATTTATTTTGGGGCTCATGGTTTCAGAGGTTCAGTCCATGGCTGGCCGACTCCATGGCTCTGGTCCCAAGATGAGGTAAAACAAAATGGCGGAAGGGCATGGAGGAGGAGAGCAGCTCAGAACATGGCACAGGAAGCAGAGAGAGCTCTGCTCACCATGGACAAGATATGGACCCTAAAGTTTCACCCCAGTGACCCACCTCCTCCAGCCACACCCCACCTGCCCACAGTCACCACCCAGTTAATCCATATCAGGAGATTAATTATTAGGCTACATCTCTTATCACCCAATCATTTCACCTCTAAACTTTCCTGCCTTATCTCACACATTACCTTTTGGAGAGTATCTGAACCATAACAATGTAATGTTGCCTTTTGAAGAATTTCATCTAAATGGAATTGTACACTCAGGGGCTTGTTTGTGTTTGATTTGTTTCACCAACTATGACTTTTTAGAAATTTAGTTTTTTCTGGCTCAGCCTTATATTTTGCTTCTTTTTACTGCTGAGTGGTGTTCCACACCACGGGTGCTCTATCAGGTCCACAGGCATTGACCAGGGGATGGAAATTGGGTTTGCTTCCAGTTTAAGACAATTATGAATAATGGTTCTGCCTCCCTTTGTGCACAGATGATGGTGAGAACATAGATTTTCCTTTCACTTGGGTAAATACCGAGGAGTGGCATTGTTAAGTTGTATGGAAAAATCTATATTTAGCTTTATAAGAAATCGACAAGCTGTCTTTCCAAGTGGATGCGCCATTTTGCAGTGTATGAAAGATTCCAGTTGGTTGACATAACAGTGAGTGCTTTTTAATGAGGAAGGAAGAGATGTGAGTGGCCAGAGTATAGGCGGCACAGCTTGGTTAGAAGGACAGCTATGTTGAAGGGTAGTGTAGGTAACCTGTGACACAGAGCAAGGTAGCACATAGAACAACCTGGCGGACTGAGTTAACATTTTGCAGTGAAAGGAGTGATTCAGTCAATTCTTTAACTCTCTCTGTGTAAACTGATGGAAAATGTTCCAGAAATACACTTTATGGTAAAGGGTAAAGACATCCATGTGAGTTTCTGTGGGTGACTGAAGCAAATCACCATAAACTATGATTCCATGAAGGATGGGAGGAGGTCTGGGATCTGCGCAATGTCTATCCATTCCTTGGGAGGTGAAAGCAGACATGAGTTTTTCTGTGGATGACCAAGATACTCACTTTTCAGTTGGCAGATTTGTATGACATGTTTTGCAAGGTGATAGCTGTCTATTATCTATCTACTCATCTATCTACACATCCATTCATCCATCCATCCATCTAGTTACCCATCCAATTCATCTATCTATCTATCTATCCATCTATCTATCTATCTTCTATCGTCTATCATCTATCTTCCTTCCTTCCTTCCTTCTTTCCTTCCTTCCTTCCTTCCTTCCTTCCATTCATCCAATTTATTTATCCATCCATCCATCCATCCAGCCATCCATCCATCCTTCCATCCTTCCATCCATCCTATCTATCTATCTATCTATCTATCTATCTATCCATCCATCCAATTCATTCATCTATCATCTATCTATCTATCTATCTATCTATCTATCACCTATCTATCTATCTATCCATCCAGTCATCCATCCAATTCATTCATCTATCATCTATCTATCTTCCTTCCTTCCTTCCTTCCTTCCTTCCTTCCTTCCTTCCATTCATCCAATTTATTCATCCATCCATCCATCCATCCATCCATCCATTCATCCATCCATCCAGTTATCCATCCAATTCATCTATCTATCTATCTATCTATCTATCTATCTATCTATCCATCCATCTATCTTCTATCATCTATCATCTATCTTCCTTCCTTCCTTCCTTCCTTCCTTCCTTCCTTCCTTCCTTCCTTTCCTTCCTTCCTTCCATTCATCCAATTTATTTATCCATCCATCCATCCATTCATCCATCCATCCATCCTTCCATCCTTCCATCCATCCAATTTATCTATCTATCTATCTATCTATCTATCTATCTATCTATCCATCCTTCCAATTCATTCATCTAACTATCATCTATCTATCTATCTATCTATCCATCCATCTATCCATCCAATTCATTCATCTATCATCTATCTATCTATCTATCTATCTATCTATCTATCTATCCATCCATCTATCCATCCAATTCATTCATCTATCATCTATCTATCTATCTATCTATCTATCTATCTATCTATCCATCCATCTATCCATCCAATTCATTCATCTATCATCTATCTATCTATCTATCTATCTATCTATCTATCTATCTATCTACCTATCTATCCATCCATCTATTCATCCAGCCAATTCATTTATCTTACTACTATCTATCTATCTATGTATCTATGTATCTATGTATCTATCTATCTATCTATCATCTATCATGTATCTGTGGTAGGGAAGTATGCATATAAACATGCACATATTAGATAATAAGTGTCTAGTATGTACCTATATCTATACCTATACATATCTATCTAGATATTTATTTATATCTCTAAACTTAGCACCCAATGCCATATCCTGCCAGGTATTGCTGGGATGGTGGATTCTATGCTACATCAGTAGAGACTCAGGGGAAGCAGGAGGCAGAATCTCCACCTTGAAGGAGAGGTAGAATGTTCATTAAAAATAAATGAGAGTGAGCTGTGTGTTTCCTGAGACTCTGTCCTGTGCTTTTTCTCTTTGGATACAAGGCAGTGAGAATGCAGAGCCTTCTGTGGGTAAGGTTATTTTGGATGAATGCCATTGTAGCTGGCTCTAAAACATGGATCAATGACCATGCTCAGAGGCATGTGTGTTAGATCTGCATGCAACAGAGGGGTCTTTTCATGGAAAACAAAAGGCTAAGGGGAAAAAATGAGAAATGACACAAATTGTCTGAGCATGTGAATTCTTGAAGAAGGGCTTCAGGTCCTGAAAAAATGTGTGATGTTCTGAGACATAAGAATGCTATACAAAGCGAGGTCTTCAGTCTCCTAACGGTGTTCAAGAATCCATTATCCAACTCTATATCACCACCACCTCCCTTCCCAGCCTCTAGAAATCATCACTCCATATTGCAATCAGTGGTCATTTAGCTTCCACATGTGAGAGGACACAGAAGCCTTTGTCTTCCTGTGCCTCTCTTACTTCATTTAGCACAATGGCCCTGAGTTACATGCATTCTGCAGCAGGTGACAGGATTTCATCCTTCTGCATGGCTTAGTAATATTCCATTTTGCACACATCACTTTTTATCTATTGGTGTATTCATTGCTGGGCACCTAGTGTGATCAAACAGCTTAGGTCTCATGAATAATGCAGCAATAAATGGCAGCATTATTGGGTTTGTGGCTTTCTCTGTCTTTGATTTTATTTCAGTTTTAGTCATTGTTTTGCTGCTGAGACTGAAAGACCCAACAAGAAAAAAAGAGGAAGGAAAGTTTATTTGGGGCTCATGGTTTCAGAGGTTCAGTCCATGGTTGGCTGAATCCATGGCTCTGGCCCAAGGTGAGGCAGAACAAAATGGCGGAAGGGCATGGAGGAGGAGAGCAGCTCAGGACATGGCACCAGGGAGCAGAGAGAGCTCTGCTCACCAGGGACAAGGTATCAACCCCATGGAGCCAGGGACAGGATATAGTCCCCATGGGATGTTCCCAGTGACCCTGCTCCTCTAGCCACACCCACCTGACCTCAGTTAATCCCTGTCATTGAATTAGTGCACCAATCAGGTTGAAGCTCTCAGACCTCTTGCCATGTCTCACACACGGGTTTCTGGGGGATGCCTAGTGGCAGATTCATGTTGCACGTCCCACTAAAGCTTTTATATTTGAACTTCTGAAAAATCTAAGATGGCTTTTAGCATTGGAAGCCTTGTGAATCTCCAGATTGGTTTTATAGTCTGTTTATCAGTAAAAAAACAAATAAACCAACAACCAACATTATGCTCAAATTTAAAGGTCAGGAAAAAAGAATTGAGATGGTTATGGGGACTGAGGTAGTTATTGATATTCATGGGGAAGGACACCACTATTTACTGGGGAGAATTTACACAGATGCCATCATTCGTAGCTTGCATGAAATGAACCAGTAGGCAGGACTCCTTTTTTTCCTGAGTGCTAGAAAATTAAGATAAAGACTTAACATTTTCAATATTTTGGGACATCTTTATTTTTATGTATTTATTTATTTTTTGGTACTTGGTGTTGAACCTGAGGTGCTGAACCACTGAGCCACATCCCCAGCCATTTTTAATTTTTTAAATTTGGAGACAGGGTCTTTCTACGTTGCTCAGGACCTCGCTGAGTTGCTGAGGCTGGGTTTGAACCTGTGATCCTCCTGCCTCAGCCTCCTGAGCTGCTGAGATTACAGGCATCTTTAATATCTTAACTGCAAACTTCCTGCAGAAATGATTCAATGATTAATTGAGATGGTAGTAAAAATTTCAGATACACCCAGTTGTCTCAAGTGTGGCTCTTGGTTCATTGGATTGATTTCAGCTCAACCAAGTGGCACCCTTTTCCCGTGCCATTCATATTTCGCTTTGATGGGATGGGATTTCCTCTAAAATATCAGAAAAGGGAAAAAAATTCTTCTATGTGTATTCACTGTCTATAAAAATGTAGAACATGATAACTTTAAACATGGAAAGCATCTCACATGCTGAAGGATGGTATAAGTCACCCATTTCGCAGGGAGGCAACAGAAATACTTGCTTAAAGGAAATGATTCTGTGGAATCCCCTTTTGGAGAAATTCATGAAAATATCAACTTCAGTTAAATGACTGGATTATCAGAAAATAAACATGATTTTGGAGTGTGGTCTTCTTCAGGGACAAGCTCAGGAGACACTGGCTTTCAGTCCTGATCAATTCACTCTGTATTTGGGGTATTTTCCCATCTGGAAGGTAAATCCCTCTACACATGGGGTTTCATGGAACTTCCCAGAGTCTGGTATGTGGGACTATTAAAGGTTTTCCTCCTTTATTTAAATAAGCAACTAATATAACTTGCAAGAAAAAGATGCATTGTGGATGTGTCATCTCTGAGCTCTTCCTATGAACAGTGATTGTTTATAAAAGGTTAAATGAGGATATTACAGGTGTCCAAAACCTTTCCTGCCAACTGTCGTTAGGAAAATATTAAATGTACTGAAAATGGTTCAGGAACACATTCATATGGACACCCAGGAGAGAACTCACTTTACATTCCATTCCTCAGCCCTCTCTCTGGATGGGTAAAGCTTGACTTTGTCTTCAAACGCAAGACAGCCCTCCATGTGAGAGAGTTGAGATAGAGGTGGAGGGTTTAGGGAATTAATCGTGAATTAAGCAAACAAACAAAATGTGGCCACTCTGGAAAGCAGTGTGGAGATTCCTCAGGAAACTTGGAATGGATCCACCATTTGACCCAGCTATCCCACTCCTTGGTTTACACCCAAAGGACTTAAAATCAGCACACTACAGTGACACAGCCACATCAATGTTTATAGCAGCTCAACTCACAATAGCTAAGCTATGGAACCAACCTAGGTGCCCTTCAACAGATGAGTGGATAAAGAAAATGTGGAATATATATACATGGAGTATTACTCAGCCTTGAGGAAGAATGACATGATGGCATTTGCTGGTAAATGGATGGAGCTGGAGAATATCATGCTAAGTGAAATAAACCAGTCCCCAAAAGCCAAAGGTCAAATGTTTTCTCTGATATGTTAAAGTCTGAAAGAAAAAAGGAAAAAAAAAGATAATTAAAGAGGAAGAACCTGTTATTGTAGAAGGGAGATCAGTAAAGTAGGAAAGAGGATTGAGTGCAAAGGGAGAGAGGACAAAAAAGGGAAGAGTGGAATGATTCTAACCTCACTTTCTTGCGGTCATATATAAATACACCACAGAGAATCTCACTTTCAGACCCATCCACAAGGCGCTAATTAGAAAACAGTAAACTATAGGAAAAAAATAGAATATCTCCAGGAGGAGGGAGGAGGGAAAGGAATGGGAAAATACTGGGAGGTGATATTGGCCCAATTTTCTAGCTACATTGTGGGCATGTGTGGATATGAAACAAAATCCCACCCTTATGTACGAGTGTCATGCACCAATAAAAACAAGGAAAAATAGAATATCCATGTGACCTGATTAATCCGTGGTGACTTTAAAATGGGAAGCATAGGAAGAGAAGTAGAAGGGGAAGGAGACGAGGGGAAAGGTGGAGGAGGAGGAGGAAGAGGAGAAGGATGAGGAGGAGGAGGCAGAGGAGAAGAGAAGAAGGAGGACAACAGGAAGAGGAGGAGAAGGAGCAGGAGGAAGAGGAGGAAGACAAAGAAGGAGGAGAAGGAGGAGGAGGAGGAGAGGATGATGAGGAGAAGAAAGCAGACTCACACACACACACACACACACACACACACACACACACTCCAGCTAACTTAGAAGGAAGACAACTTCCACCATGTGAATCGCCAATGGGATCCATCAATCAAGGAAGACAAAATGGTGGTCTCTGTTGGAAAGCCAATGGGAAAATAAGGATTTCCACCCTATAGCCCCAAGGAAGTGACTTCTTCCAATCGCATGAATGGAGCCAGATCTTGTCCCAGTGGATGCTCAGATAATACCCCTTCCCTGGTGGATGCCTTCATTTCCACTTGATTCCAAAGGGAGCAAAGGACTTAGCTATACTCTGCCAGGTGTTTGTGCCAGGGAAGCTGTGAGATCATGTGTGGGTGTGTGTTTGTGCATTAACTTGTACTAAACAATGAGTTTTGCTGACTTACTACACAACCACACCACAGATCACTCACCAGAAGCTGTGGTTGAGTGGACTTCTACCAACATGATATTCCAAGTGGTATCTTGGGGGTCTGCCTTTGACACTCTTCCACCTTGTGAGGTTTTGGATTCTCCCTTCCAACCATGGCTCTGGGTGAAGGTTTTTGTGAATGCAAAGAAACACAAAGTGAATCTCAAGGCAAGGTCACACCTAGCATCCTGTGAGTGGTGCCCAGGAGAGATGGTTCTTTCCATCCTACAGGTTTTAGCTTAATGGCGACTGAGGCAGGATGATATCAAAAGATGCTTCCAAGGATCGTTGAAAGATGCAAACATTTTTGCTTCGTTTGCCTCATTCAACTGAAAGGAAAGGTACTTAACTTCTTTAGTAACTGACTTCCAATCACAGTTTGATTCTCTGTGTCCATGGCCTTCATATCCAGAGATTCAACCAATCATGGACCAAACACCCTAACCTATTCTGAATGCATGCAGATTATTTTCTTGTCAATCTTCCCTAAATCATAGATGACCACCACTACCTCTAGATCATTATTAACATTTTAAGAAATCAGTAGGTGATTTAAAGCATACTGATGGTCTACCTTATGTTCAAATTCTATCCCATTTGATATATAGGACTTGAGCGTTTGTGGATTGTGGTGTTTGCAAGGTATTCTGGAACCCATCTTGCCGGGACATTGAGGGATGACTATGGGAAAGATTGCCAAAATAAAATAAGATAAAATAAAATTCACTGGAGATAACCATATCAGCTGTGAGCTTGTTGGTGCTAAGCTCAGTAAGAAAGGCAGATAAGAATGTAGGGAGAGTTTTCATATTGCCAATCATTAAAACCTATTATGTTCTAATGGTATAAAAGTAGAAATTAGTAGAATATCCAAACATCATCATTTGATATGTAATCCATTTAAATTTTATTTTTCTTCCTCTTTAGTTCACAAAATCAAAGGCTTACTAATTTGGAAACCATGAATTTGGAAAGTTCTAGGAACTTAGATTTGCACGGTAGTAATACCGTGGGCATCTGAGCAAAGCTTCAAAACTCCGTTTGGAAATGCTGTCTAGTTGAGTCTCTGCTACATCCATCCACAGTTCCGGGGTTGAATTCTAAGACATTTCTGTATGAGTCAGGGTCTCTAGAGGGACAGAATCCACAGGAAGTCTGATTATAAAGGGGATTTACAAGATTGGCTCACACGACCACAAGCTGGATGGTCCACAATGGCCATCTGCAGCTGGGGAGCTGGAGGAACCAGCAGCTGCCCAGTCCAAGAGGCGGAAGCCCCAGAACAAGAGGGATCAACAGTGCTACCCTAGTCCAAGACCAAGGCTTCTGGAAACTCCCTGGAGAATCACTGGCAGAGTCCACTTTGGAAGAGTGAAGAAGCCAGAGTCTGATATCCTCAGACGATGGAAGCAGCCATCAAGAATCCATTCAAGAAGAGCCTAGCTTGCATCTGCATCTGCTTCCTGTTCTTCCAGCTCTTATTCCATCCTATTGGGTGGTGCTGCCCACATTTAGGGAGGGGCTGCACTTCAGTTGGCTATCCCACATGCCAATCATTCCTGGACACGACCCCATGGACACACCCAGAGGCCTCTCAATCATCTGCATCTCTTAATCCAATCAAGTCCACCATCTACATTAACCATTGCAGTTTCCTAGAGAAGAAGCACCAGGTTTGAGGTCAATACCTTGCAACTTTGGGCTTTTTTTCCACCCTATCTGTGAATTTGCACACAGACCTTAACTTCTTCTGGCTTCTACTCTGTCCTCTCTGAAAGAGTTCTGCCTGCCAGTCAGGAGAATCCTAAAGACTGGAAAGTGAGAAGCCTTTTTACTCTTCCTGGTGCCTCCAAAATGGGAAAGTCCTGGCTCGATTTCAACATGGAAATCTCTGAAAATCCGTGGTTTGAGGAAGTGCATGCCTCTTTATTAAGTGTGGTCAACTTCTGGTCCTGGTCTGATATTCTAGCAGCTGTAACACATACACACATGCACGCGTGCACGCACACACACACACACGATCAACTGTTTCCAATTTCCCTATACATTGAACTTGTGGCAAATCTTTGGGTGTGAATGGATGGACCGTGGGAGAGAAAGCAGAACATCTTAGCCACCAAATGTCAATTATTTTGTTGATGAAAACCAGTGGAGCCTTCCACATTGGACTCCCCAGCCCCAAACCTCATTATCACCAAGGGTGAGGATCCCTGTGCTGAATGCTCCAAATACAGACAGTACATCTGCATATTCATAAGGCTTGCATGTGTGCCTACCACCAGTGACCCATCAAAAATATATGAAAATGATTGCATTGAGCATATGCGGATGTCTATGCTGCAATGATTTCTTAGGAGATGCAATATGGCCGCCATGTGCATTGGAATAGCATCGCGTCAGATATCATGAGTCCTCCAGAGGTGGCTTACATTACACTCTGAGTGTCAATCAGGACTTTAGGATGAATGACACCTACACTTCCTGGGCTAGCCAGTTCTGCTTGCTCTGCTGGATTTTATGAATAACGTTTTCTTTCCAACTCTATGAGTGAGCATCACCAGGTCACATTGATGCAATTACCCCTGGGTATCCCAGAAGGACCCCACAGACACCAAAATGCATGCATGCTCAAGTCATTGCATTGCATTCCTTGCAAATCATCTACCTGTACCTTCGCCTGTATATTGAAGATCATCTCTCAGGAACTTGTAATGCTTAATGTAATAGAATGCTGTGCAAATTGTTGCTATACTGAATTATTATGGGAATAATAATTAGGAAAAAAATTCTGTGTATGTTCAGTATAGACACATGTGTAACTAATTAGAACAAATAAAAATAAAAATAAATCAGAGACAGATGGGAAAAAATAGTTTTGAACTGAGGTTGGTCGAATCCATTGGCGTGGAACCTTTTTATCTGACTAGCTATATAAGATGAAGAGAATTTGGGGTCTTTCCTGCAGATCGAAATCTAATGTGCTTAAAAAAATAATCCCACCATTTGCTGTGTGAGCACAGAATGACATTGGACTTTCTTAGCTGCATCTTCCAACCAAGGAAGGATATTGGTGATGGTCACTACTTTCCACATGAGCTTGCAATTCTCTTCTGTCATTCTGATAGTGATTTTTTTGTTATTATTTAAAACAATCCCATTGTTCTCATTCATTTCACCTACCACCCAGAAATCATCCCATTTTAACTTTCTACCGCCACCCAAGTCTTTCCTTGAAATTGAAGCCACCCAGAAAATTATTGGAATGCATTCATGAGCTGATGAGGATAGTTTTGTGTGGCTGCTCATCAAGAGGGTAGGAGGAGGCAGAAGACATTCCAGGATCCAAAGAAACCCTGTCTACAACTTATGCTCCATTGCCAAGCACGCCCTAGGCTGAGCCTTCTCAGGAAGATGCACCAGAAGCTGGTCACTCCTCAGTACCCACCACCTTCTCCATGCTTCCTTCCCAGGCATCCCAAGAACTGGGATTCCAACATTTTGAATGACTCCAATTCCCCAGGAAAGACCCAGGTCACCTCTGCTTTTGATTCACGTCCCCAAATTTCCATTTGTTTTTCTCATATTCCTGAAGTTGTTCCTCCCTGGGCATGGACTGGAGTCCTTCCTGAGTCTTTGGCCTGACTTTCTCTTTCACTCAAGAGATTCAAAGGGCAGTGCACCATTAGGAAGAGAAAAATCTACCACTACTCCTGGAAAGTGACTTGGCACGTTGTGTAATTAAGACTGACATGCCAACATTGGCTTCCTTGCTCCCATTTATTGGGTCGCGAGAAATATAAATTGGACTCAGCAGATTGTTAATAGGAACTACAGGGAGAAAATGAGGGTGAGTCTGTGAACAAAAGAGAAGTTTGGGAAGCAAAGAGTCTAACAAAGTTAACATGTTTTCCCTGAGGACTCTTAAATGCCCACTCTTAGAAGGTTTGATAACTGATTCTTTAAAATCCACAAGAAGGGGATATTAGATGGTGGAGATTTCAAATGGAGATGAAGCAGAATCACATAATAATAGAATGTGGTGGGCAAACTTTCCAGCACTGTCACCAAATGCCTGAGAAATTTGACTTGTAAAGAGAAAAGGTTTTAACTCAGAGTTTTGGAGGTTCCAGTCTATGATTGAATGACTGTGTTTTCTTTGGATCTAGGGTGAGGCAGCCAATCATAGCAGGGACGTGATTGTTGGGGCCAAACTAATCACCTCATTGCCATGGAGAGGAAAGAGAGGATTGGACCCCACAATCCCCTTCCAGGGCACACCTACGATGGCTTCACTACCTCCTGTTAGACCAGACCTCTTGAAGTCTCCATCACCTCCCAATGGCGCCATGCTGGGGAACCCGGTCTTGAACACATGGTCTTTGGACAACAATTGAGACCCAGGTTTTGGCATGCAATACGCTGACAAGTATCTTTTGGTGAAGACACTCTTAGAAAAGGGAGTGTCATAAATCCATCTCATTCTTGTACTTGGTGAACAAGGAGGAAATACATTAGTCCTTGTCCTCAGATCTTCTTAGCCAGGCGATTCACAATGGCCATGAACTTCAAGCAATCGAATGTTGACTCATTATTCCATGGATGGACCAATTGTGGTGTGCACACATTGTAATATTATCGAGCCACAGAAAACAATGGAAAAGCAAAGTTGGTTATATCATGGATGGACCTAGAAACATGGATGGTGAAATACACCATGCGAAAAGTGTTACAGATTATGATTCTGCTTTAATGAAATGTTCCAAATACTTATATGCATAAAAACACAAAGCAGGTTAGGGGTTGCCAGGAAATGGGGGAAAGGAATAGAGAGTGACTCTTCAATGGATATGTGGTGAAAAAAATTGTAACTAGATATTGGTGATGACTCCACAATATTCAGAATGTGCTAATTGGGACTGAAGACTTCACTCTGAAAGGGTTACTTGGATGGTGAATTGGGGGCAAGCTGTAGTTTACTCTCATCTGTCCTTGTACTTTCTTTGGTCTCAGAAAGCAGTTGTCTTTGGCCCAAAAATGTAAAATGGACAATGACAGAAATAAAGAATTCATGTTTTAAATTCATGCTAGTTTTGTGTTGCTGTGACCAATATATTTGACAAGAATAACTTTAGAGGAGGAAAAGTATATTTGGGCTCATGGTTTCAGAGGTTCAGTCCATGGTTGGCCGACTTCATGGCTCTGGCCCAAGGTGAGGCAGAACAAAATGGCGGAAGGGCATGGAGGAGGAGAGCAGCTCAGGACAGGGCACCAGGGAGCAGAGAGCTCTGCTCACCAGGGACAAGATAGAAACCTCAAAGGCAGGTGCCCAGTGACCCAGCTCCTCCAGCCACATCCCACCTGCCCACAGTCACTACCCAGTTAGTACATATCAGTTCATATTAATCCACTGATGAGGTTACACCTCTCAAAACTTCATAATTTCACCTGTAAACTTAGAGGAGGAAAAGTATATTTGGGCTCATGGATTCAGAGGTTCAGTCCATGGTGGGCCAACTCTGTGGCTCTGGCCCAAGGTGAGGCAGAACATCATGGCGGAAGGGCATGGAGGAGGAGAGCAGCTCAGGACATGGCACCAGGGTACAGAGAGAGCTCTGCTCACCAGGGACTAGATATCAACCCCAAAGGCAGGTGCCCAGAGACCAGCTCCTCCAGCCACACCCACCTGCCCACAGTCACCACCCAGTTAGTCCATCCAAGTGGCTAAATCCACTGACTAGGTTAAGGCTCTCATATCCCAATCATTTCACCTCCAAACATTCTTGCATTGTCTTTCAAGTGAGTTTTTGGGGGATACTTCATATCTAAACCACAACAATCACTATCATTATTTCCATTTGTGTTTGATTTATTGCCCTTTCTAACTATGTTGATGAAGACATTGATTTTTTTTCTTCTAGAATATCAAATTAATATCATAAATGTAGAATGATTTCATATTGAAAGGATTTCTAATTTCCTTAGGGAACCTTACTATCCTCTTTTTAAACAATTCTTTTCTTGACCTTCAAGGATATTTTTTATTAGTTTGGTGGTGCTCAGGAGTATTACTAAAGGTTTCTCACTGACAGAAAAACTGATTGTTTTGCAATTCCTAACTCACCTATCCAATTTAGAGTCTTCTCTGTAAAAGGAATGCCCTTTTCCTTAAACTGACAACTTGAGTGTAATTAATGAACTGTACTCAAGCCCCAGGCACATAACATCTTAGTCATCAGAAAGCATTCCCATGCAAGGGCTATAAAATCCTCTTGAGCAAATGTTCCATCAATTACTCTCTTTCTCCTTCACTAACCCCACATTTGCAGCAAAAGAATTCACAGAGAAAAGAATATTTTGCTAAGCTTCTATTTCACTATCTGTATTGTATATTAAGAATGTGGTTTTATGGATGATCTACCATAATGCATTCACTCTGATCATTTAGAATCATGGTACAGTTTGTAAAATTTGAATACTGTGACAAGCATCCCACAGATCATCATTCCAAGATACCTGCTTCAGGAACGAAGGAGGTGCCCTGTCAATCAATTCTCAAGGAATGATGGACAGGTGTCTAATGTGTCCAGATGAGATCTCAGCATGAGTTGGATCCATTCAAGGTGATGGGTACATTCAAGTACCTCTGCAGGTGAACTGGTGTCCAGCTATCCATCTGTTCTCACCTGCCATTTCGCTTTTGTGGTTTCACAAAGTGGTCAATGGTGGGCCAAATTTATTAAATGGAAAATTCCAAATATCAGCCATTCATATTTTAAATATGCATTACTTTGGCGTCATTGTGACCAACACACCCAACAGGAACAACTTAGAGGAGGAAAAGTTCATTTGAGGCTCATGGTTTCAGAGGTTCAGTCCATGGTTGGCCGACTCCATGGCTCTGGCCCAAGGTGAGGCAGAACAAAATGGTGGAAGGGCATGGAGGAGGAGAGCAGCTCAGGACATGGCACCAGGAAGCAGAGAGAGCTCTGCTCACCAGGGACGAGATAGAAACCCCAAAGGCAGGTGCCCAGTGACCCAGCTCCTCTAGCCACACCCCACCTGCCTATTGTCACCACCCAGTTACTCCATTTATTTGGGGCTCATGGTTTCAGAAGTTCAGTCCATGGTTGGCTTACTCCATGGCTCTGGCCCAAGGTGAGGCAGAACATCATGGCGGAAGGGCATGGAGGAGGAGAGCATAGAAAGAGAGAGAGAAAACCAGGAGTAGATACAAAATATATAATCTATCTCTACTATGCATCTTCTTTCTCGTAATGAAAATCTCTAAGAAAGAAAATCACAATGGAAACATATGTTCTGAAGGACATTGATGCACTTGAAAATGATCTTTGGTCAACCTTGGGTCACCTGTCTCATGTGTTTCCATAAGATGAGGAGATAGTTGAAAAATTCCTACTATCTAGTGATGGGCGTACCTTGTAGTTTTGTGTATAAACACTCCATAGCATTTATCCAACCATAAAATAACCTGATAATGCATATCTCAGAATGTATCACTACCCTCAAGCCATGCACTTGTGGAGAACTTTGCATTCTTACCTTGCTTGTGTGGTTTGGAAGACCTTTGAACTGTGCATATGTATTTCAGGGCTTTTGAAGATGACTCTACATAATAAATGAGTGTGCTTGGTTGAAAAAAAATTACCATGTGTTAATGCGAAAGGAGAGTTTCAACATAAAATCCTAAGAACAAAATCAGGGAAAGATAAAGATGCGGTGTTGTGTGTTCTAGGTGAGTTGGTACTTTACCCTTGCCGATGGCAATAGGAGAGCCCAGCAGATTCTGCAGGGATGGGGAAAGAAACTTAAGGACAAAGCAGACATGTAATTGCTGAATCAGTGATTCTCTGCTTCAGGGCTGTATTCAGTCAGCATCCCAAACTTTACTAGGTGATAAATGTGATTAGTTAATAAAAGAGATTTATTTTTTTAAAGTTTGGAGCAGTTAGTGGTGGTCATTATCCTGGTAGCTTCTTGCTTCTCTCCCTTTTCCCCAGATAAGACTCGTTCCCTGCAGAACGTAAACACCTTATGTTGGCTCTGGAAAAAGGACAGGTGTGTATGCATAAAATTGCATCTTGGCTTCTTCTTCTGAGGATCTTTTAATTATTTAGTTTTTATAGGTTGGAGGAGTCTTGTCAGCTTAATTAGGCCTCTAATTTCCTCTGGGAAATGTGGATGAACTTGATGAACATGAACAGAAAAACTCTAATGATTGACTTTGGGGAGAAAAATGTAATAATAGTGAATCTTCCCAGAGTTGTGGGGAATCAGAATGTAAAAGAAATGTGCATGGGAGGAAAAGTATATATATCCTTCTTTATGAGTTCATAAAGGACTGAAGGTTTGTCTACACACGTTTGTATTTTGAAGTCATGGCGCCCAGTGGGATTTGCAATAGGAGGAAAGACTTTGGGAGGTGGAAGGTCATAAAGAAGAGCCTTTCTGTGAGATTAGAGTCCTTGTAAAAAGAGATGACATAGCTTGTGTGTTCTCCCTTCTTTCCAGCATGTTGAAGACACAATCAGAAGGTGGCTGTCTGCAAACTAGGAATGGACCCCTTATCAGATACAACTCCCACTGGAAATTCAATCTTGGACTTTTCAGCCTCCAGAACTGTGAGAAATAAATTTTTGTTGTTTAACCTGCACCATCTGTGGCATATTTGTTATAGTAACTCATACTGACTATGACATTATAAAAAATTTTAGGAAGACGTTCTGGGTTTTCTATTTAGAAGATCAGGTAACTATGGACTTCCAATGGAGCACTGAGATATGTAATAGCTGTTCGTCATGGTGGGAGCTTTGTTAATGCATGTTAGATGGATCTAGGGGAAGTCTCCAAAGAGGCCTGTCTGAGGACATCTAAGATTTAAACTCAGAAGGAGAGGATGAGATTTTCCTTGGTCCATTTCTTAGGGCAGGTTGAAGAAAAAAGGTAAGTCATACACTCCAGGGACTTAGAGAGAATTGTTTGAACCTCTGTTCGAGTGTTTCAGCTGTATGTTATGGATAAATGATAAAGAGCGTTGTGAAAATTCCTTTCCCAAATGACAAATGAGGATAAGATAATGCTTACATGTTGATACGTTGATTCATTTAGATATAGCCCATGGGGAAGTCAGTCTGCTTGTGATATGTTAATAAAAACACAAAACGTCCAACATGATGGGAGAAAAAATTGTATAGAGGTAAGGAATCACTTTTTGGAAACAGTTGTACTTGAAGATGGAAAAATGATGGGTAATGCATGTAAATGCAAACTGTCATGAAGTGAATTTAGACTCTTTAATCACACAGCAAAGGAGAAAGAGAAGAAATAAATGAAAAGATGAAAGGACCCGAAGATGAAATAAAAATCAAATAATGATACGATAGGAGGATGTTGGAGGTATCCATGGGCAGAAGTATTCCATGTTAACCAGTTGATGTGCTGGAGAGAATGGAACAAACACACTCACACCAGTAAGAAATTCCTTTGCAAGCTAATCACATTTGATGGATTACAAGGCAAACAAGTAGAAAGAAACATATGTCAAAAGATCACAAAAGAAAACATCCCACAAAGATGGAAATACTGTCTATAGCACGACAGTTTTCTATTCCTTATTAATTATGGTGGAATTGAATGTCATAGAGAAAGAAATAAGCCTATGGAGATTATGAGAGAGACAAATCTCTTCCCAGGTAAAAAAGAAACTGGATCTCAAACCTCTGAATTATTTAGTATGCAGAAAGCATAGAAGTTGAAACAGAAGTTTAATATATGTATATATATATATATATATGAATTGATATATATTTATATATATATAAATGCATATATGAATTGACACACAGGTCCTTCATAAAATTAACCAATAGTTTGAAATATTCAAATGCATATCACATTTTATATCCATTAATGTTGGTTAATAGCCAAATCTAAATATCTATTTAGGGGCTTGTTTTAACCACAGAGAGGTCACTAAAAATGTTCAGGGCTAAAAAGTTATCTTTTTGGAGTAATTTACATCTTGTAATGCTAATATAAATTACTTTTTTGAGTAATAATTTCTATCACATTACTGTTATTAACAATAGTGACTTATTTTTGCGGATTGATGCCTCTCATGCCTCTTGCTGGCTTATTTGATATTTCTGAGCATCACTTTTATTTTCCATGTTCAATTTACAGGCTCACAATCAGAAGGTCTTTAAAAAATAGTAATTTCCCATGCATGCCTTCCATGTTTATTAAAATTCAAATAACTTATTTTATTTTACACTAAATTTTTGTGTAATTTAGCAATTCCAGGATAATGGAAGTAAAAAGGTTGCATTTTCTTGAGTATTACCCACCTCTCTTCTCTTAACCAGGCAAAAAACATGTTTAAATGTATTTGCTTTTCAATCTGTTTTCATAACTGAACATTGAATATATTTACTCATTTCTTTTTTTTTATATTATCCACTCATTTTCCATGTACATATTTAGACTTTATGATTCAAAGGATAATTGAGAGTTATCATTTATTGAATCTGGGGTTTAAATCAATTTATTCAAAATCTTGTAAATCCTAGTAATGATCAAGTAGTGAAAGAGGAGGTTGCTCTTTATTTTCTTACACCTGAATTGCAAAATGCTCCTGAAATAAGTTCCAAATGAAGGTTAAAAAACCCCTGAGACTTATTTGAGTGTAGGCAAAGCTATGACCTATGGTAAAGGTATCGTTGTGAAACCTTGAACTGGAAAATAGCAGATTCAGTGATCTGGAGGAACCAAGATCAAAAGCAACCAGGTAAGGTAGATTAAAAATCAGTGACACTTGAAGCTGAATATCCAGAGTTGGCCACTCTTGTTCTAATAGGGACATGGGTTTTCAAAATGTCCCATGCCTGTCATTTGCTGCCCCCAAAACTCAGGTTGAAATTGGGTCCACAATATAATGGTATTTAGGTACGCGGACTGTAGTGATTAGGCTTAATGCTTTCCTTCCAAGGGTGATTTAGTTCTTGCACAAGTGAGTTGCTAAAATGCGAGTCTGCTTCTTTTGCTTTTTCTTTTTAAACCTTTTGCATGTGCTTGTTTTCTCTTTTGAAACCCTGTGTCCGTGCTTTGCTGATTTCAATGTATCTGAATCACACTGTTGTGACTCAGTGTCCTTCAGACACAATGAGTTCAGGAGTCAGAGATTGAAGAGACCTCCAATCCTTGAATATATCCAGTGACCTCAATGCAAACATTGGATGTCAGATTTTTGTCTGGCATTTTCTGATTGATCAAGACTCAAAACTCCCACCCTCTGGACTCTACAACTTCCTAATAAGCTAATACATCACTTTTACTTGCAAATATTAGGAAAGCATCCAAGGGTCGTATTATTCAGATATGCAAGACTAGGAATTTCTTTGCTCCATGAGGGATGTGTGGAAATGAGGCACGGAATCAATTGTATTTTGAGAGACATCAGAAGCCTGTGTGCCTATGTGTGTATTTGGGAGAAAAATTTAACGTCATACCGATTGTGTTTCTTTTACTACATGCCTTCCCCTTGAATTCTAGCGTGTGACCAACTCTATACAGTGTCCACACAGAGGAGAGTAAATGAACTAATAATGCTGTTGGACCATAGAGTCAATTCATGGTCAAACTAGACTCCATAAGATCTGTAGAAATTAAAATTAGTGGTTTAAAGTAATATTATTATGTAGAGTCTAATTCCTCTGAGCATCAAAAACACAAGTCATTGATAATACTGTGTTTTTTTCCTTTTTATTGATTCTTTTTGACTTAATTATACAAGCATGATATATATCTTGTTCTAATGGAGACCCCAGGATCTCTCCTTCCCCTTTCCCCTCCCCACCCCTTTCCTTTCCTCGACTGATCTTTCTGCCATTTACCCATGGTTATTTCTGTTAATTTCTTATGAATGGATATACATGATGGTGAGTTTCGCTCTGGTGTATTTGTATGTTAATGGAAGCAATATTGCATATTTTAGTCTCAACAAATATTGCTGATATCTTCAAGACTCTTCTGTGAAATGATCTAAGATTGGTTTTCTGTTGTTACTAATGACTTGCCCCTTTACATAAATGCAAATTCCCCGAAAATAAACTACTTTTCAACATCAGAAGGGGCTACAGTACACCATCAAAATTCTATGATGCAAAATAGAATCACATGAATATTGCAAAGAGCAGATGAGGAGCTCAAGGTGAAATGGGACTAATTAACTGGTGCTAATTAAGTAACTCATCCTCTGTATCCTCTAGTCCTGGGGTCGTGCTTGCAGAAGAAAAAAATCTACCTTTGTATAGTATTCACTAGAACAGGGGCGCCAGGGGAGATATTTGGGGAAAAGCTATAGAAAATTAGGTCTGGCAAAAAAAAAGTACGGCTGTTCAGAGCAGATTTCCTGGTATTTGCTAAACTTAGTACTGAGAGAAGCATTTGGAAGCAGGTTTGCTGTTAATACATTAAAAACAAAAACAAATAAAAAACTGAGCAAAACCCAAAATAAAACCACCAAAAAACTGAGAGGAAAACCCCCAAACAACCCAAAACAAACACTAGTGTTTTCTGTGTGAATATTGCAATTTAGATCGACGTTCCGTACCCTTGATTCTGTTTGTTTACTATGGTGTTGGTACACAGTGAATTAAAAAAGATTGGAAAACCCAGACTCTCTGGTGTTTAATTTCAAATTGGGTCTAAAAATTCAAAAATGAAAAAAAATAAATTCAAAAGCAACCAAGGGAAGAACTTCAAGAATTCAGGATTGAAAAAACCAGAACAATATTAATATCTTAAATAAAAATTTATTTCAAAAACATTTAGATGCATAGAATATTAGTAATATTGTTTGACGATGTTGCCTAAATAGCCTGGATTTTGCTTCGTAGGTTTTATTGTTGAAGTTCTTATCTGAATTCTTTTCTAATCCCACTTCTGATTGATTCATAATACTGATATGTATTCGCAGAGTCCTGAGTGATTTTTCAGTAAAAGTGGATTGTGTGATAATCAAAGCATCTTCGTGCAGCTCCGCATTTACCGTTTCTGGGTGGTGAGTTTTTAATTGACAAGACGTAAGCTTTCTTTGGTTTCAATTTCCAGGATGAAGGGTGAAGTTGTGGAACATTGCTGTGCTTTGAAATAGAAAGTACCTCTATTCTTCCCTATCCCCCTCACCCTTTATTGTGAATTGGCATCCACATATCAGAGAAAACATTCAGGCTTTAGTTTTTTGGGGTCTGGCTTATTTCACTTAGCATGGTATTCTCTAACTCCATCCATTTTCCAGCCAATGCCTTAATGCCATTCTTTTTTAAGGCTGAGTAATATTCCATCATGTGCATGTACCACATTTTCTTTACCCATTCATCTGTTGAAGGGCACCTAGGTTGGTTCCATGGTTTAGCTACTATGAGTTGAGCTGTTGTAAATATTTGTTATTTGATGAGGGTTGGAGGTGCCATCTCCCCCATGGAAAGATGGTCATCATGGGAAGATCAGAGGAGAGTGGTAGAAGGGAGGCCAACAGAGGAGGGTGGTTGTGGGATGTGCATCCATTCTCCTGGAAGTTCTGCTTCTCTATGGTGCAGGCTGTGATGGGTTTGCACTTGCTCCTAGTCATGAATACTTGCTTTCCTTTCTTCCTAACAACTTGAGTCCACGTTGTGTGCAACGGTCCATAGAGTAGCTCTGTCTATGCAATGGGGGTTTTCAGCCAGAGAGGTAGATTCGAAGTGACTTAATCTGCCTCACAGACATAAACCAGGATTCATTTGGAAGATCCAAGGAAAGAATTTGGGTTCTTTGGAGGCTTGAGTCAGAATACAAGATACAGGGTGGGGGCCAAGTTCCTAAGGAGAAGGTCGCTCCACCCAACACAGATCTGTGACCTTCATCTCTGGCTGAGGTCCTGCCTGTCTTCACTGTCATATGGGAACCTAGATTATTTGTCTCCTCCCTGAGCATTAGCCATCGCATGTGCTGTCTTTTTGCTGTGTCTAGTGCTATTTTTTTCCAAGTGCTTCAAGAACAAGAAGAGAACACGTGGTCCTTCCGCCATATTGACGTGCAAAAGTCCAATTTATTTCTAATGCCTATAAAAATTACAATTCCCACCAGCTGTTCTTTGACCTCCTTAAGTTGGGAAGTGCTCTTAGGAACCACCCAGCGTGATGCTCCATTGGACAGATCGGTGCTCCTTCTTGCATCAGAAGGACCTGTGTGGTTATTACTATTTTCATTGGGTTAGTTCTTTCTCTCCAGCTCTCACTTCGAGGGGAGGCTCCTCCTATCTGGTTTCTCTCCAGTTCATGGATGAACTGGTTAACACAACCTAGTGATTGACAGGAGAGCAACATCGTCTTCACAAATCCTTTTGAGTTTCCTGAAGGGTGGTCACAAATGACCACAAAGATGGCGGCTCATCACAACCCAAGTTTGACGATCTTGCACCTTGAGATGTTTGAAGTCCAATACGGATCTAACTTGGCTAAGATGGAGAAGTGGGCTGGTGGGGATGGCTTTCTGGAACTTCAGGGGAACTATTGATCTTCCTCAGGCTCTACCTGTAATTCCCTGGTTCCATGTTTTCTTTCTCCACCATCTTGCATTGATTAAAAGCTCCTTTAAGAACTGGTATTCTTCAATTTCTTGAGTCTCCAGTCCTGATTTCAGCATGATTTGGCTACAGTGTCTTCTGCGGTTGAATTTTTGGAAGAATTGATCAGATTTTACCCCAGCCCCCATCCAAGGGATGGATCATTAATTTCCGTGCATCAAGGTTTCTCAAATTCCTAACTATTGAAATCTTTTGCACTGTTGGCATTTTGAACAGAAGAATTTTTGCTATGTGTGTTTTGGGGGATGATCTTGCTCATGGTAGGGTGTTCTGTGGCCTCTCTGGCATCTCATCAGATCCTATCAGCATGTTCCAACCAGGTCCTCAGCCCAATAATGTGTTGAGTGGTCAGGATTATAGTGAGTGGGGAATTCATCCCACTTGAACACCAACTGGTTTGCATTGTTCTAGTCTGAATCTCACAAGCTGGGTGGATTATAAACAGAAGACATCTTGAAAGTCCAAGATCACCATGGGGCAGGTTCAGTGCATGGTATGTTTCCTAGTTCAGAGATGGTGCATTTTGGTGATGTCCTACCATGGTGGAAGGGCTGGGGTTCTCTGGGGGCTCTTTTTATAATGGCATTCTTATGTTTTAGATCTGGTATGTCCTCCAGGGTCCTGTGTTGAAGGCTGGGTCCTCAGTGTGGGATGTTGAGAGGTGGGGCTTTGGGGATGGGATTGGATCATGATGGCTTTGACCTCATCAGTGGATTAATCCTTCCACATCTGGATGGGATACTGGGGGCTGGTGGACACTGTGGGCAGGTGGGATGTGGATGGAGAAAGTAGGTCACTGGGAGCCTGTCCTTGGGGAGTATATATTGTCCCCAGTCCCATCATCTCTGCTTCCAAATCATACCTTCTGCCATGATGTTCTGCCTTACCTCAGACAAAAAGCCATTTCTCCAGTTAACCATGGATGGAAACCCCTGAAACCATATGAGCCTCAGCTTATTTTTCTTCCTGAAAATGGTGGAAAATTTTCTTCCTGTATATTGTTTTTCTCAGGTTATTTGTCATAGTAATGGAAAGCTGTTTCACATAAACACTAATCCCACCCAGGTCCTCACCACCTCCTAAACCCAGCACCTCAGGTTTCAACACACAAATTCTTAGTCTGGCCACATGCATTCTGACCAAGTGGAGATGTATATCAGCCTGTGACCTTTGCAGAAGGTGCTTTCCACATCAGGAATATTTCACTGTGCAACTGGAAAGCCATTGGTTTAGAGGTGAACTAAATGCATGCTACACACAATTAAATAGAGAAGACCAGAGTGCTAAGAAGGGCAGCTGAGAGGTTCATGGATATTCATTCACTGTGGATGTGAGTCAGGTTCCTCGAGAGGAACAGAATCAACAGAAATTATGATTATAAAGGAAATTGACTAGACTGGCTCTCACAACCAGAAGCTGGATGGTCCACAGTGGCCGTCTGCAGCTGGAGAGCTGGAGGAACCAGCAGCTGCCCAGTCCAAGAGGCGGAAGCCCCAGAACAAGAGGGATCGACAGTGCTACCCTAGTCCAAGACCAAGGCTTCTGGAAACTCCCTGGAGAATCACTGGCAGAGTCCACTTTGGAAGAGTGAAGAAGTGAGAGTCTGATATCCTCAGATGATGGAAGCAGCCATCAAGAACCCGTTCAAGAAGAGCTGAGCTTGCTTTGCATCTGCTTCCTGTTCTTCCAGCTTTTATTCCATCCTATTGGGTGGTGCTGCCCACGTTTAGGGAGGGGCTGCACTTCAGTTGGTTATCCCACCTGCCAATCATTCCTAGACACGCCCTCATGGACACACCCAGAAGCCTCTTAATCATCTGCATCTCTCAATCCAATCAAGTCAATGGTTCACATCAACCATTACAGTGGAGGCCGGCATTCCCGGAGGACCCCACCAGACTTCCTCCTGCAGAGCTGTCCTCCATGAACCACCAGCAGGAGGTCAGACATGGGTCTTCTGAGTCTTCCTGCATCTCATAGCCGGTGGTGGACTTTGGGCACAAATATACTCCAACAGCTAAGGACACTCCATGGACCAGACATTCCTCACCTGAGGCCAAGATGGTAACCAAGAAGTGGCAGATCATGCCAGACTGTGTGGAACCCATTTGCACAGTATAAAAGGAGACCTTGGATGCAATGGATGGAGATTGTCCAAAACAACTCCCAGTGACTTTTTTTTTAATTCCATATGCAAGACAGAAATTCTCCCTGGGGTTTTGTTCGATTTCAATGACTTGGATTCCTTATTCCTTTCGGGAATGGATGGAGAAATCCATCTCTTTTTTCAGGAGCTTCAGATATATTTTGTAGAATATTGGAAACAAGAAGATTTTGTTCCTTCCCTTCACCTCCCCCTTGGCATAATTACAAAAAAAAAAAAAATCTTTTGCCATTGAAATATGGGTTTCTTTCTTTTGGATGAAGTTGAAGTGACAGCTTGGGAGTCAATCTCAAGAGAAAAATGGGGAGAGATGCAGAGAAGTGATAAATGCTGAAGGGTTTCACTGGTTTTAATTAAAACATTTGTCATCCCTGAAACTAATTACTAATTACATAAGAGCTTTATTATGCCGTGCCAGAGAAACATGACTCGGGTTTCTCAGTAAAATTGAGTCTGGAGTAAATAATTGTTTAAGTCAGAATTAATTACTTCATAAATTATGCAGCCATCAGATCACTTTAATGAACTTATGTTTGTTAATATATGTGTCAAGGTCTTCTTTTCTTTGGCATTCGCCGCCATATTGGTTAATAACTTTGTCGACCGCGAAAGTAAATCACGCTGGGATTCTAGATGGGTCAGAATGTTTCCTATATGTGGCGTCTGAGAATGTCGTGGCTGTTGAAAGTTGATTTGATTTTGGTGGCAGGCACAAAGGAAAGTGGGGAATGGAGAGCTGTGGATGCTTTTGGATGCAAAAGTTGGTAAGTAGAATTGTAAGACATAATGGCGGGTCGGTGTAGGCTACCATGTTGCAAAATGAGGTGCACACACTTATGGAACCAGCAGGGGTCAGAATTACCTGGAATAATTGTGTGTGTGCAAATATTCCCAAGACAGCCACACCGGGGAATGGATCCATGGATCCCAGGAGACCCAGTTGCTCCACTGGAGCAGCATGTGAAGCAAGGTCTCTCTGCAACTTGCTTGAGTTCTCTGAGACAGTGCTGAGGCGTGCACCATGCATGATGTTCAGGGGTTCATTACTGATGGGCAGAAAGGGGCAGCGGAAATCTAGGATTCACAGGAAGACTGTCCACCAGCACCCAGAACAGCTCTCTAGGCAGGAAGAAGTGCCAACATACACGACAGCCGGGATCCTGGAGAACAGAACAACCTGGTTTCCTGTCTTGGAAGACACAGGACTCGCGTGGATTAGAGCCTCTTTGGATGACCTGGTTCAGGAGGAGCAGCAATACAGCCTGGCTGTCCCAACCAGGCCCTCTATGGCGGGATGTCGGATTCCACCACATTCGACAGTGATTTTGAGGATGACAGATGAGAAAGGAAGGTGAGGTGAGGAGTGGCTAGTCACAGCGTCCAGGCGTTTGTGCAGAACACTACGCAAAGCCCAAGCTATTGTCATTGCAATTCCTCCCGGAAGATTCCCCAGAATACTTGGAATGGAAACACCATTTGACCCAGCTATCCCACTCCTCAGTTTATACCCAAAGGACTTAAAATCAGCACCCTACAGTGACACAGCCACATCAGTGTTTGTAGCAGCTCAATTCACAGTAGCTAAACTATGGTACCAACCTAGGTGCCCTTCAACAGATAAATGGATAAAGAAAATGTGGTAGATATACACAGTGGAATATTACTTGGCCATGAAGAAGAAGGAAATGATGGCATTTGGTGGTAAATGGATGGAGCTGGAGAATGTCATGCTAAGTAAAATAAGTTAATCCCCCAAAACCAAAGGGTGAATGTTTTCTCTGATGTGTGGATGATGATACATAATGACTTGAGGGGAGAATAGAAGAACATTGGATTAGAAAAAGGGGAATGAGGGGATGGGAGGAGGGATGGGAATGGGAAAGACGGTGGGATGAACTGGACATCACTCTCCTATGCTCGTGTATGAATCCAGAACCAGTGAAACTCCACACCACGTACAACCACAAGAACGGGAAGCTATACTCCACGTACGTGTGATAGGTCAGAATGCGCTCTGCCGTCACGGATATCTAAAAAGGACGAGTGATCTATCAGAACGTATAAATGCATCCTACCATCATTTATCACTCCTTAGAACAAATAAAAAAATCAATTAAAAAGTCAAAGAAAAATCTTTGGAATTTACAAATAGAATTTCCCCTTGAGTGTGGTCCCAAAGCCCACGGAATTGAATTTCTACTCAACTCAGGGTCTACTCGTTGGTAGATCTTTAAACAGATTGCAATGTGCAGAAAATCTCTTGCATTTACTTAAAAGAATCGATGTCAGAATAAATCCAAGGGAGAAAACCACCACGTCGGAGGCACAGCCCCGGGGAGCGGATCCTGGCGGGTGGGAACTGGGGATCCGCCTAGACCACAGCCAGGTGCCCATAACACACAGCACGTCAATCATCTCTGTGTTCTCTACACTCTTCTGCAGGGCCTGGCTTGTGGAGCCCCTGGAATAATGTGACCGGTGACATCAGTGTGATCACATGGGCATGACTCACCGCGGGTACCCATGCATTCTCTGGGTGACCACAATCCTTGCTCCGTAATTCCATTTCCCTTTAACAGGAGGTTTTCCTAGGCTTTGGCGGGAAAGGGAGACAGAGGTCTCGGTCGCTTCTTGGTCTCTGCTCTGCAGGGACCTGGTCTACACTGGGAGTGACCTGGAGATTTGTGACGTTCTGTTGGTGTAGAAGGCGGATTTTTTTGCTTTTCTCTTAGGAAGTGATCGGGGAGCCACAACCAAGCTTGCTCGATGATGAGCCTCTTTCTTGGACCTTTCGAGCCGTGAGCTCCTCATGTCCATCGAGAACCACCTACAAATAATGAGAGCACCTGGCTGGTGATGGATCCGTGAGCCGAGCACACGCGTTTTTGAGATGAGAATCGACCCAAGCTCTGTTTTCCCTTCCAAACGCAGGACTCCTGCAACCGACCCTCCATTGCACACGTGCACTTTCTTCAGTTGCGGTTTTGATGGCTCAAATCATGATTCTGAGAAATATTTGTTGAAGCCCAAGCACCTGGGAACTCAGAGCTTATCCTCCTTTGGAAATTGTCTGTGCAGATGCAATCAAGAGGGTGGGACCCAGACCAAGATGCCTGGGGTCCTGTTAAAGAGAGGAGACCCAGAGGAGGAGTCCCGAGGAGACGGAGGCAGAAACTGGAGTGCTGGGGCCACCAGCCCAGGGCCGCCTGGAGCCCAGGAGCTGGGGAGGCAGGAGGAGCCTCCTGGAGCCCAGGAGCTGGGGAGGCAGGAGGAGCCTCCTGGAGCCTGTGGAGGGGCTCAGCCTCTGTTCCCAGCCTCCACCCCACAGCTGGGGGTTGTACATTCCTGCTCTGGCTTTCCAAGTCAAGTGGATGCCAAGATATTTGCTGAAAAAAAAAATGGTTTCCAGGTCCGTTCACCCTGGAGCTATCTTTTAGATGCAAGTGAAATTTAAGTCGGTCTCTTCTGAAGAGAGAAGACTCTGCCTAGTGTGGGTGAGCCACACCACATCAGTTGAGGGGGAGTCCTTCCAGATGGCATTTTGTGTGGAGGAGGCCAACGATGCAGTGGAAACACCCCCCAGATGATTTATTTAGTGCCTCCTGAACGTGTTGAAGCAGGATACACACATGGATAGGAGACCTGGCTCGGGGACCTCCATGCACCTTGGTGTTAGACACCTGGTGTAGACGCTGTGTGAGACAGTGCACGGGGCAATTGCTAGTTCCGTAGATTCAGCAGGTTCTCTCCCTTCACCTCCTTGACCTCGGTTCTGCACCAGGTTCCCCAGTGGAAAGCCACCTTAGCACGTCTCTGGGTAGGATTGACATAGATGGGGTCTGAGATCACCTCCTTAGTTTTTTGGGGTACACATAGATGATCCTCTAATGTCATTGTGCCTGTATGATGGAGCCAAAGAGGACAGAGAAGAGGAATCAGGAGAGAGGGAAAGGTGGAGAATGGAGGGAAGCAGGAAATCAATGGAGGGAAGGAATGGGGCGCCATTTTGTTTTAGCAAAAGGAAAGGAGGCTGTTTGGAGCTGGGTCTCTGCTGCTTGGATTTTCTTTCGTGCTTGTCAAACCTTTAACATTCATGCCCGGGAGGAGTGTAATGGGGTCACGGGGGCAAGGCCATGATTTTCCTCTCCCCCACTCTCCACCCCTGCACCCATGACCTGACCCTTACCATGGAAACCAATTCTTCAAAGCCAAGAGCGCATCTCTCAAAAATTGGGGCACAAAGGAAATTCTAAATAATGGTTGGGATGGGTTCCAATGAGTGAAAGAACGCACTTGCCCTTTATTGAGATTTTTGAAGATTTTTCAGGTGGGAAACACCCATGATCCTCAACAGATTTTTCCAGAAGAGGGAACGGGACTAGATCTCAACTGGTGGGATTTTTCAGGACTAGAGAAAGCTGTGTGTTCCTGCAGTTGCTCTCTGAACGATCTCCATCAATTACGAGGAAAAGAAATCATCTTCGCACAGCTGACTTCCCCCGCGACTACTGCAATCGTACCAGCAGCTCCATCCCCATTACCTGAGGACGTGGTTGCTATCTATTTTTTCTTTCTCAAGATTTATGAGGCATGAACGCATTTTCCCCAAGTCGCTCGCATCGTGTGGCGGTGAAGGGAAACCAGCGTCACGTCTGGGCTGCCTGGACTTGATTTACGAGTCTGAGCCTGGGTCGGGCTGCAGGCGTTAGGGATGTGTCTGGAAGAGCATCTCAGAACAAATTAAAGTCATTAAATGGAAGTAAAAATCCTTTTAACGTCCCAAACAAAATTATTACCCGACTAGACGCTCGTCGAGGGCTGCATGTTAATTAAATTAAGTGGAATGCTTCAGCGATTGGGAGAGGGGCCTGAGTCTCGGGAGACCCTGCTTTGATTTTTTAACATGGTGGGGAAATGTGCTACAATATTGGCACGTTCCTACCCATTCACGTTAAAAAAATAAATAAATTATTGCATATGCTTTTGGAACACAGTGTGACGGTTCTCTATTCTGTGCATCGATTGGATCTAGCAAAATATCTGCTCTGGTCAAGCAAATGGATCCAAATTTCTCCATGATAGACATTTTTAGGTTTATGATGATTGACTTTCTATATCAAGCAGGTCCCAAGATATTTGCTCAAAAAAAAAAATGGTTTCCACATCCTTTCACCCTGGAGTTATCTTTTAGATGTGAGTGAAATTTAAGTCAGTCTGTTCTGAAGAGAGAAGACGCTGCCTAGTGTGGGTGGGCCACACCAAATCAGTTGAAGGGCGGAGAGGAAAGTCAGGTGTCTCATGAGGAACGGGGGGAATTCTCCCTCCCTTTTGCTTCAATTGCAGCATCAGCTCCTCCCTGGACCCCAGCCCTTTGGATTTTAAGACAGGATCTTGCTAAGTTGCTCAGGGCCTCGCCAAATGGCTGAGGCTGGCCTCCGACTTGCAATCCTCCTGCCTCAGCCTCCCGAGTTGCTGGAATCACAGACCACGCCCTAAGTTCTTAGGTCGCCCAGGCATCTCCTCCGTGACCACAGTTTTAAAAAGATGGAAATGCAGACCAACGGGTGATTTCGCAGCAGCTTCGTCGCCTCAAGGGAGAGAAATGTCCGAGGAGATCCCGCCGTTGCAATACCTGGGTGCAGAGAAGGGAATGGGATCGGGTCAAGGAATCATCCTAGATCCTTTGGGGCTGGGACGGAGAGCGGAGGAGGAATAAATGGTCCTGGACTCAAAGAATCATCTCTTACTCGGATCAACAGCACCAAGGGCAGGAGATCTACGTTGGGGAAGGTGGATGTGCCCCGAGCTTCCACTTTAATTTGGGGTACCTTCCTAGAGTCTGCCTGTCACTCAACGCTAGAGCCGGCCTCTGCTTCTTTTTCCATTTTTATTTTTATTTATTTTTATTTTTAAAAAATTTATTTATTTTTTTGGTACTGGGGAGTGAACTCAGGCGCACTCCACCCCTGAGCCACATCCCAGCCCTATTTTGTATTTTATTTAGAGACAGGGTCTCACTGAGTTGCCGAGGGCCTTGCTAAGTTGCTGAGGCTGGCCTCCAACTGGCGATCCTCCTGCCTCAGCCTCCTGAGCCGCTCAGCTCCCGTGAGTTTGAGAAGCAGGTAAAGGGAAACAGTGTGGACAGAGGGCGGGAGCAGAGGCCCTTGCTGGTGTGGAGCAACTGGCTGAGGCTCCCTGGTTGCTGATCAGCCACCCTCGCGGCTGAGATGTCCTTCCGTGCTCCAGCCCGGCAGGTGACAGGGCTCAGCGTGGGCTGCTCCCCGGGGGCCCCGTTGCCCTGTTGCAAATCCGACCTGCATGGCAGAGACTGAAGCCGCTCCCGGCAGTGTTTCCGAGCTGCACGGGAGTAGCTCGCAGTGAATCCCAGGCCTTTGCTACCTGGATGCTCCTCTGTAGGTCACAACTCTGCTGCGTGCAATGTGTGTGTGTATGTGTGTGTGTGTGCGTGTGTGTTGGGCTCGCCGGTCACACCCGCTGGCAGCCAGGCACAGTGGAGCTGCTCCTGGGATTCCTGGGGCCAGGGTCCTCCCCAGCCTCTTGCCGCGGGCCCGTCCCCTGTCCCGTTGACTCCTGGCTCATGGGATGAGATTCTCACCATCAGCTGGGTCACTCTTGCCTGGAGAGCGTGACAGAAAAGGACATCGTTAAGGTCCATTTTTGCAGCCATCCCGAAGCCGGAACAAGGAAACTTCTAAGGAACGGACCCTGATGTCTTGCAGAACTGGAGGCTCCCAGCCCAAGACCCAGGTGCTCTGGGGAGGACTGTCCTCCGTTTCCAAGATGGCGCCTGGCGATGGTGCTGGGTCCCAGTGGGTCCAAGGCCCTGTCGTCTCCTGGCGGACTGGAGGGGACGCTGCCTGAGCTCCTGTTAAAGGACATCGGGAATGCACTCATGGGGGGATCGATAAAGAGCACAAGTCCATTCAGAGGTTCACAGCTCAGAGGCTGCGAGTGGAAGATCTAGGTGGGTGGACTCTGTGTCCAGTGAGGGTGGCGTGGTGCCCCCGGCATGGACCCTCTCGGACCAGAGTGACACCCATGTGCTGATGGGAAGCGGATCAGAGGAGAAGAGAAGAGAAGGATGCCAACAGGAGAGGCCAGGGGAGAGTGTCCCTCCGCAGGTGGCCCCCAGCTGGTCCTCCATGTCCTCATGTGGGGGAAGATGAGGACGGGATGGCAGAGCTTGAATCCAGAGTGGCCAGAGTCACAGCCTGGGGTCACCAAGGAGAGCCCAGACTTAGAAAAGGCAGCCAGGGTTGGGCTCAAAAGCTGGTGGGTCTGGCCTGGCGCGGTGGTGCATGCCCGTTATCCCCGTCGTGACTCAGGAGGCTGAAGCAGGAGGATCGCAAGTTGGAGGCCCTGAGCAACTTAGCAAGATCGTGTCTCAAAATAAAACAGAAAAGGGGCTAAGGATGTGGCTCAGTGGTTAGATAATCTTGGGTCCAATTTCCAGTACCAAGAACAATAATAGCCAAAAAATAATAATAATAAGAAGAAGGAGGAGGAGGAGGAGGAGGAGGGGGAGGAGGAGGAGGAGGGGGAGGAGGAGAAATTCGTGGGGCTGGGCATGCAGGGGGCAGAGAACTGCCCATGGTAATTATAATGAGGAGGACGAGTCACCAATGGATCTTCTCTATTCCAAACCCACATAATCAAATGGACAGGCGACCTCGCCACTGACACAACACGATCCCCAGGATGACCTTCACCGCCTCTGGAGTTTTTGGACTCATATCGGATTCAAATCCCTTCACTGACTCATGGTCGTAGGCTGCAGGGTGCTTCTTGCCCCTCCGGGGCGTGTGCACAAAGGTACTTTGCCTAGGTGAATTCCACGGGCTCCTGGTTGGGCATTATCGGGGGGAACGACGTCGTCCTGCAGAGAGCGCAGACGGGTTCTTCTCAGATCACAGGCTCCTCCTCTTTCTGTGAATCAGGACACGTGTGCGCACGGTTCCCAGAGCAGGCCGTGGTTTTCAAAGGAACGGAGGCTGAGCTGGAAAGTAGAAAATCTCCTGAAGAATGCAATACGGTAAAAAAACAAAAAGATTGGTTGAGGGATGCGTGAGGCTGCGCAGACCCAGCCCTGCAAGGAAGCAGCTGCGCCCGGGTGGCGCTGAGCCGCTGGGGCGTCGGACGCCCTGGACGGTGCGGCGCGTGAGGCTGTCTTGCAAACGTCTTTGCGGAGCGCGGGGTTGCATCGCCCGCAAGCGCCACCCCGAGGGCTCCGAGGAAGGAGGAAACGAAGGGGGGCAGACAAGCCACCCAGGTCATCGCACCCTAGTGACCGTGACCACCGCCATTGCAAAGGGCAGACCTGGGCAGGAAGGGGCCGGGGCGGACAAGGGTCGGTTAAGACAGACGGAAAACCAGATGTCTGTGCGCCCTCGGAGACGCAGCCAGGGGGACCCACGGGCACGTGGTTTAGGACGAGATGAACGTCTCAGAAGAGGGAGGCCAGTCGGTCCTGTGGGCATCTGGGGCTGGAGGGTCTCTGTGCTGGGCTGGGCTGTGCACTGCAGGCTGTGGAGCAGCCTCTCTGGGCT
>JAJEJO010004190.1:51793-66000 GCA_020662805.1 Glaucomys volans
ATGGTGGTCATTGTGATGGAGAGGATGGTGATGGTGATGATTGGGATGGTGGTGATATTGATGACGTTGATCATGATGATGGAGACGATGGTGATGCTGATGATAAGATTACTGATGACACTGGTTGGTGATAATGATGATAAATGCATCATTATTTAAGAATTCATAAAGAATTCACTCTTCCTTCTGGCCTCATCTTGTGAGTGACCCAAAGAGTCCCAGGGACCCAAAGAGTCCCAGTGCCAAACCTAATACCTTGGTGAGGGGATAAGATATCCCCACGTATAAAAGTGATGAGCAGCATTGGGAAGGGTAAGTTGTTGAGAAGCCATGGTGTGGCTCCCTGGGATAGCAGCTGTGCATCAGTGGTCCTACCCTGTGCCTACACTCACGAGGGCATCCTGAGTCCCAGCACGTTACCACCCCAGCGCCTCCATCATGTGGCTTCTCCATCCTGGATGGGAACCCAGCCTGCTTTCCTCTCTCCAGGCCTGACAAGTCTCTTCTCCCACTCCTTTTGAATCATTTCTACTTTTCAGATCACCTCCTCCGCACCTGCCTTCTCGGATGTCTCCAACCACTTGGCTCGTTGGTTGAGCACACGGTGTTATTAGAATATAAATCACAGATGGAGGTGTCTCAGTGATTCCACGAGCACAGGCACTGTGTAATGTCACTTGCCAAATGAGCAACTGTTTTTGTTGACCAGAGCATCAGAAAGAGAAGACACTGAGGATTGGAAATCAAAGCTCTTAATTAATGCACACCGATTTAGCCTTTTTTTTTTTTTCATTTTCTGCATTGAAAAGGAACTTGTAATAGAATGCATTAAAATAAATAAAAGGCAACAATCAAAACAGAGCCCCCATCTTCAATGGATTGGAGAACGGATTGGAGAATGGATTTCAATACTCTGTTTTTGTACTGTGCACAATCAAATTTCTCATTCATAGTTTCATTTTATTTTTTAATATATTAAGATGCATTTGAAAATTCTCATAATATTTCTGTAAACAAGAGCAATAAAACTATCAAGTTCCTTGTTTCAGTTCTCAGTAAGTAGAGTCATTCCTCAGTAGGCACCAGGAGTAGGTCCCAAGGCTTCCCATGGGTCCCCAAACCCAGACACGCTCATGGACCTTATGCAAATGGTGTGATACATTACCACAACCCCCATACACCCCTGTATACTCTGAATCAGCTCTAAAAGAATCACAATAAGTAAAAGGATAAAAGTGCTACGGGAAGTTTTGTTATAGAACAGTAAGAAGAAAAATCCACCTATCCATGTTCACGATGGCCGCCATTTTGTTTTCTTCTTAAATCTTTTTTTTTTTGTTTTTTGGTGGTGCTGGGGACTGAACCCAGGACCTCCGCACATGAGGCCAGGGCTCTCCCAACTGAGCTACATCCCCAGGTCGTCTGGTATTTGTGATGGAGGTTGTTTGACAGCGAGGGTGCAGATCTCCATGTATGGTAGACCCACTGTGATGGGCGCAGAGAAACAAACAGGGCAGACATGGACAGCCTGGGGTCTGACTGTCCCTAACTTCGGCTGTGCCATACTTTTTGATTTAGTCAAAAGAAATAGAAAAAGAAAAGACAATGTGTCCACTCTACTTGCTCGATTTCTTACAGTGTGGCCTCTGGACAGCCACTGGGCACAGAGTCCTTCATTTGCATCATGCAGACCAGCCCTGGGGGACTGACCTGGAGCAGAGGACCCTGTGCTCTTGGACCAGGCAGGGGATGACCGAGTCTCTCTGGGGAAGAGCCGAGCACTTCAGTAAAGGGACCTGGTTGAATTGCAGGTGGGGTCTATGAGGAAGTGGGCATCAGATGGTAGGAAAGACCTTTCAGTGCAGCCGATGATGGAAAGTGACATCCGCCAATCAGGTTTGGGGGAAAGGATGGAAGTCACCCAATTCCAGGGAAAGAGTGGGTTTCCCATTATGGGGAAGGAGGAGGAAAAGAGGAGAAGGAGGAAATCAGGGAATCCCAGGGAGTGCAGCATCAGGAGCTGCTCAGGATGCAGGTCCCCAAAGGACCCAGGACGCCCCTCAGGGATGAGAGGCGAGGACACACCGTGGAGGAGAGAAGCCCACAGGTTGGTCTCGCACCCGTCCCACAGCTACCAGCACCATGCACAGCCCTGAAACTTTTGCTGCATATTATCCATTGTTTACTTCCCTATATATCATTGCTCGATTTTCATGTTTAATTTCACAAATTAAAAAAGCACATATTGCCAGGTGTGGTGGTGGTGCACACTTGTAATTCCAGTGGCTCAGGAGGCTGAGGTAGGAGGCTCAGCAGCTGGAGGTCACCAACTTAGGAAGGCACTAAGCAACTTAGCGAGACCCTGTCTTTGAATAAGAAATAGAAAAGGTCTAGGGATGTGGATTAGGGATTAAGTGCCCCTGGGTTCAATCCCTGGTACCAAAATAATAATAATAATAATAGTGATAATTGCCTGTGTATATTGGATACAGCCCGATGTTTCACAATGAGTCCACATTTTGAAGTGAGTCAATTAACACATGCATTACTTTGGGTGCTTGTTTTAATTATGCATTTATTTCTGCACGGAAGGTAAGTGAAAATTGACTCAATGTTTTCTGATTATAAAAGGCTTAGCTCTGATCTCCTGTCCCCTGGCTCTGCAGAGGTCTACCTGAACTCGCTCCCGTCTAAATGAGGTTTGGTTGTTCTGTGAACAACATTGCTCACTCCTTGCCTGGGACCACAGGTTCTGCTTAACAGCATTCTAAAATCTGACTCCGTGAGTTTCATCTTTAGCTTCTGGGTAGAAGGGAGAACTGGGGGTGCATGTCTTTCTGTGTCTGCCTTATTTTCCTGGAGGCAGGGGCCTCTGATTTCATCCAGGTTGCTGGAATGAAATTGGCAGGATGCTCTTCCTTTTTTCAGGGTTCAGTAGTATTCCATTGAAACTATGGACCACCATTCTGCATATCCATTCATCCAGTGAAGGGCAAGGGCTTTGTGACATGCAGCCATATCTTGACTACTTAATCATATGCCATCAGTTTTAATGCCAGCAATCCTTCAATGATGTCGTGCTGGAAATGAAAGTCAGTCAGTTTGTGGGGTTTAGGTGAGAGAAAGTTAATTTAACAAATGGTATAAAATCAGGAACTTTTAAGAAAAAATAAAGCAGTGGCATCATCTTGAAGCTGAAATACATCAGCATATGTTCAAATAAAACTTCTTACTCATGAGTTTTGTGATGGGGCAAGAAAGGAAGAGTTCTTCCTGGGATGAGTCCTCTAAAAATACCAACCTGTCCCTCATGCATTGCTGATGAGTCTACAAATTCCCATTCAAAAGGCTTCGCTGGTGGGAATGCAAAATGGCACAGCCACTCTGGAAAGCAGTGTGGAGATTCCTCAGAAAACTTGGAATGGACCCACCATCTGACCCAACTATCCCACTCCTCAGTTTATACCCAAAGGACTTAAAATCAGCACCCTACAGTGACACAGCCACATCAGTGTTTATAGCAGCTCAACTCACAATAGCTAAACTATGGAACCAACCTAGGTGCCCTTCAACAGATGAATGGATAAAGAGAATGCGGTACATGTACATAGTGGAATATTACTCAGCTATGAAGAAGAATGAACTGATGGCATTTGCAGGTAAGTGGATGGACTTGGAAAATATCATTCTAAGCCAAATAAGCGAATCACAAGAAACCAAAGGCTGAATGTTTTCTGTGATATGTGGAAGCTAATTCACAACAAGGGGGAACAGGGAAGAATAGAGGTGCTTTATATTAGGTAGAGGGAGTGAAGGGAGGGAAGGGCATGGGGTAGGAAGGACAGTAGAGGAAACAGACATCATGACCTCATGTGCATGTGTGGCTGCATGACCATGTGATCCTGCAACATGTCAATCAGAAAAATGAGAGATGACACTCCATTTATGTCTGATCTATCAAAATGCATCAATGCACTCCACTGTCATGTGCAGCTCATTAAGAACAGATAAAGAACTAAGGGAGAAACATACTTTTTTCTAAAGACAAAGAGGTCAGTGGAGTGATTGCTTAAGTAACTGGTCAGTGTTTCCGGGAGCGTCCCATGGAAGCCGGACTCTGCATTCCTGAGGGCTCTCTCTGTGCTCCTCACACCCCAATCTCCATCTCCCAGGACTTCCTTCCGCTCAGTGCAGATGTTACCTCCCTGTCATCGGGATGTGGTCTTTGATTCTGCATTTCTCACAATCTCCCAACAGAACTTGAGGGACCTTTCCGAGACCTCACTTAGAGCAGAGAGCAGTCGGAGCATCCAAGTTAAGTGTGTAGATAAAATAGGCTGCCTCCGTTTGCTCTGGACTGTAAATGAGTCTTGACCCTGACCTCTCACTGATGGGAAGATGAATGGAAGCAATAAGGGAATCAGCTCCTTGCAGATGCTGTGGGACCGGCGTCTGCGTGGAGCACCGTCTTGATGTCATTAACCTACGGTGCAGAGGTCAGCCTCACTAGACGCCTTTGCAGGAGACTGCTCAAGAGAAGAAGAGAGCGTCTGCTGACGAAGCCAAGGAGTCCAATGCCTGAGAATTCCAGGAAATGCTTAACATGCACAATCCCCGAATGTCACCATGGATTTAGGGGAGGAGGATTCTACAGAGAAAGAGCCGGATGGGACAAAGAGAGAGATGGACCATTCTCCCTTTTCCAGCTTGAAGGACATGGACAGGGAAGAGAAGTGGATCCCCCGTTCATGCAGAGAGAGATGTCCATCTGTGGCCAAGAGGACACGTTCATGGGAAAACCAGTGGACCTAGGGCCATCTTGGTGGAGTTACGTGGAAAGGTTGGATTTCTGACTCTACCGAGGGCTGTGATTGCAACCTCACCCCGGTGAATGGAATTTGGACACAAGTCCATTTATCTTTCACGTCTTAGTCTAAGGATGGAAGTCAATCAAAGACAAATTGATTGATAAATAAATGGCAGCAACTCAGTGAAGGGCCAAATGGCAGATTCCATAGGTGGAAGGCATTGGTCTTCATTGCATTTGTGATGGATGGGAGCCTACTGGACTCCTTGGGCCAGGTTTCTGTATCAGAGTCGCCATATTGGATTTGTTGTTCAAGTTACAATGGTGACTCCATCTGGCCCAGGCAGATTCCTAGTCTCCGTCTTTGGGGCAGGGTCTTCAATTCTGCCTTTCCATCGAGCTTCCCATTGATCCTTCTCTGCCTTGTACCTATGCCTGGAATTTCCTGGTACTGGTACTTAGTTTAGCTCTTTGCTTTTAAATTTCGATTGCATCCTTTAGAAATTGAGACAATCAAGGTGTATCAATGGGGAGGGGTGGAGCTCAGGTGGGACACTTGTCTAGCATGTGCAAGACCCTCAGTTGAATTTTGAGCACTGCAAAAAATATTTTTTATATATATATAAAGGGTCTGCTGTCAAAGCAAAATGGACATCTGGACCCTGGATAAGTAAGAGGAAGCAGAGCAGAAGAGACTCACCTTTTGCAAACTCTTCTGAGATTTTTCTTGATGGCCTCCACCGATCATTCAAGGTCTCTCTCTTGTCCTCTGATTACATGAAGACTTATGGGCTGCCCACATAATGAAGACCAATGCGATCTGTCTATTGACCCTGTAATTTCTCCCTTCATTTAATTACTGAAATTTATTTATCCATCAATTTGCCTTTTATTAGCTTCTGCAATTACAAGGAGATGGGAAGGGTACAGGAGCTGCTGTCCAAGTCACATTAGCTGGTCACTAAGGGAAATAATAATGGAAATATAACATTTTCTTCACAGCCTTAATGAGGTGGGTGAATCCATCACAGCGCCCAGCCATCGTGACACGGAGGTCTGAGCCGCAGACCCAGGAGGAGGGACATGGAATTTGCTGGAGTCGAGGTGGTGTTTCAGAGCCGGGAGAAAGTGTATGCAATTTTAAATTATTTCATCAGGAAATGAGGGGATTAAGGAGGATAAATTAGAGACCCTGCTTGGAGCTGTGGTAAGCCCTGTCCGTCTAATTTTTTTTCAAATAAGAATGTCTGCTTCATAATTGATTTTAATCAAAGCTTTATGAAGGCATTGTTCCCATGTTATGAAGTTCACAATTTCACTGGGTACAATGTGCAACTGTGATATCGTCACTTCTGTGAGCTCCAGAACGTGCTCGTGACCCCAAAGGGAAACCTCAAACCCATTCAAGAGTCACTCCCCAAATCCCCTTTCCCAGTCTCTGGCAGACACGAACCACTATTTTATGAATCCACCCAATTAGCACCCAGTGAGCAGGTCCCCAAATACTGCCAGGACCAGTGAGAAATAACACACGTGGGAAAGGGAGAGAAGTTGCAGGGCAGGGTTGCTTGGTCACTGGACTACTTGGTCACTGGGTTCCTTGGTCACTGGACCTCTTGGTCACTGGGTTCCTCTTCACAACAGAAGACACCTTGATTTTAGAAATTGGTCCTGGTCATGGGCTCTGCAAAGATCTGGCAGTTGTCCTAGAGAAACTCTAGCATGTCCTCAGGACACCAGGGAGACCTTCTGTGAGCATCCTTGGAATGGCGAGGCTCAATAGAATGGTGTGTGTGTCAGCTTTCCGTCCCTGTGATCCAGATTCCTGAGCAGAACAAGTCAGAGGAGGGAAAGGTTGCTTTGTACTCGTGGGTTTCAGAGGTGTCCATCCATGGCTGGCTGGTTGCATTGCTCTGGGTCTGAGGTGAGGCAGAACATCATACATCATGGTGGAAGAGTGTGCGGGAGGAAAGGTATTCTCAACTCATGGCAGCCAGGGACGGGCTCATGACAGCCAGGAAGAGGAGAGAGAGGGACAGAAGAAAAGAGAAGAAAGAAGAGAGAAAAGAGCCAGGGACAGGATATAGTCCCCACGGGCAAGCCTTCTGTGACCTACTTCCTCCAACCTAGCGTTATCACCCACTAATCCATTCAGATTATCAATCCATCAAAAAGATTGATTGGCTGATAGGCCACATCTTCCATCGTCCCATCATTTCTCCTCTGAACATTTTCGTGATACCCAACACACACGCTCTTGGAGGTCACGCCAGGTGCACACCCTAACGGATGGGAGTGGTGGAGACCTTCCTGGGTGGATCCACCAAGATGCAACAGTGTAATGATTCTGGAATCACCTTTCTTATTTCTGATTCATTTGACCTTGGATATTAGGAGTTATGGTTCTGTAGACGACTTTTAGCCATTCGTTGTGCCCATGATCTTGATCAGGTTCGGTCCACACAGCGTCTCCTACCCTCCTGTGACCAGGCACCTCTCCCTGAATTCGCTGTGTGTCCCACATTCCAAGACTTTCTCACCTATTATTATTATTATTTTTTCTATTTTGACTCAGCCTATGGTTCCTTTGCCATTGACCTTGGCACCATGGTGGGCACCTTGCTAATGTCCTGAGGTGCACTGGATCTGAAGTCGCCCTGGAAAAGACGTTCTCAGGTGATGCATTTAGATCACATTTTTTATTGGTATATAGTGCTTCTCTATGATCTCTATACACAATATGTCTAATATAATATATAATATATGTGTGTGTGTATATATATAGATGGGCTACAGTGTGGCATTTCATTATGTGTTTAATGCATAATAATCCTGCCGGGGAGATTGGCATGCACACTATCTTATGATTTGTCCTTTCTTTGGGCTGGGAGCATTCGAAATCCTCTCTGTCCGCCATTTTGAAATATTCACTTGATCATCGTCAACCACAGTGATCCTACTGGGCTAGAGAACATTAGAAGTCATGATTCCTAGCCAACCAGTCCCTTGTATCTATCAATCATCTCCTCCCCCTCCCACCAGTTCCAGACTCTGGTAATATCATGGTATTCCTGACTTTTTTTTAGATTCCCCCTTTTTTGGATTCCACTGATAGGTGAGAACAAGGCAGTATGTGTTTCTCTGCCTGAAGGATTTTGGGGTGTGTGAACCTGCCCTTGAAGAGATGACTGGATGAAGAAAAGGGGGTATATGTACACAATGGAATATTATTCACCCACGAAGAAGAAGAATGATGGCATTTGCTGGTCACTGATCAATGTGCTGAGTTAGAAGCCAGACTCAGAGGGTCAAGGGTGGAATGTCTTCTCTGCTATGTGGAAGCAAGACCAACATAAAGGGATAAAGTTGGGAGCCGGGGTTGCATGCAAATTGAATAGAGATCATTGGAGTAGAGGAAGGGGACTAGGAAGAGGGAGAGGTTGTGGAATGAAATTGACTAAATTATGCAATGCATGTGAGTGAATAGAGCACAATTAATTTCCCCTTTATGCATACCCATAATGCAAAAAGTAAAAAAATAAAACTTAAAAAACAGGCATGAGTGAGAAGGTTAGCATTTCATCCATTTTTTTTTTCTTTCTCTACTTGCTCGCATAGGGCATTTCTGAGTTGGCTGTGTAAGCAGGGATTTACCCACTTTTCTGGGAAAAATCTCCATTATTTCATTCTTACGAGCTGTGGTGTGTGGGGGTTGCCTCAAGCTGCCAAGATTTTTTTTTCTTTTTTCTTTTTTTTATTTTTTGGAACCAGGGATTGAACTCAGGGACACTAGACCACTGAGCCACATTCCCAGCCCTATTTTGTATTTTATTTAGAGACAGGGTCTCACTGAGTTGCTCAGGGCCTCGCTAAGTTGCTGAGGCTGGCTTTGAACTCGCGATCCTCCTGCCTCAGCCTCCCATGTGCTATCGCGCTGGGCCTTGTAATGAGAACCTATTTGTGTCCCGGATGGAGCCTATATTCTGAATTTTTAAACGCAAGCCCAAGACTTGCAAGCTTCAAATTCCCATTTGACTTTCCTTCCAGGGGAAGATTTGGCGCTGGGGAATTTCCTGGCCCTCCGGAGAGGGATGACCTGATTGCACAACCGTGCTTTGATCTCAGCCTGTTCTCAGGAGAAAGAAACCCACCCATCCTTTCCACTCGGTCGGTGCAATTCAAACACCTCGTTTGCAGAATCGCGCGTTTAGCCGGGTGGTCCGCTGGGCGGAGCAGATGATAGTCTTTCAAGTTATGCAGAATTTTTTTACAAGAAGCATCATTCAGAGAAGTCCCAGATTTTGCGACTCTTTGCTTGGTGACTTTGCGTATATTCAGAGTCTTGAAATCACTCTCTAATTTGTGCAAATAATTTCAGAATATCATTATCACCCCACCCCCTAAAAAAAAAAACCCACTGTCCCCATCTGCATCTAGGAAGCAGGGTGGCCCCTTTCTCTCCCCAGGGGAAAGCAACCCCCTGCTCGCTCCCTTGGAAAAATCTCAGCTACTCTTGTGACCGAAACCCGGCTCTTGTTCCCATAGCAATTCAATAACGGGGACACCGTGTGCGGAAAAGGGACAAAGAGGAGGCTCAGAGGCTGCATTCCAGGCGTGCCTGACCCGGGTCGCCATTCACTTGCTAATTTGGGACGTCCCCGCTCCCTTTGGCTCCTTCCCCCGGGTCTGAATGGCAGGGTTCTGGGTGGGCGGGCGGGTGGGTGGTCAGCTGGGGAGGGGCGGGCGGCCATCCTGAGTTTGCAGCCACGGGGACCAAAGGCTGGGGCCCTGTTCAGAGCTGCGTCGTCTGCAGGCGACTTTGCAAGTCACCGATTCTCTCCTTCCTCCAGCCCCCGGGGTCCCTCTCATGCTGTGAGCGCGGCCCTGGCTTCTGCTGGACCCCCTGCGGCTGATGTTTAAAATGCCCCTGTTTCTTTGCCACTTTTTCTTTGAGAAACACACAGAAGAAGAGAAAAAAAATAGATGCATATTCAGGTTTTAATCAGTTTATTATTAAAACCTATCAAAGTTCCACACCGAGCTCATCGGAACCCGACATCTTCTATTTTTTTATTTTTATTTTGCTCTTTGGTTCTGGGTGCCTGACCACTGAGCTACATCCTCAGCGCCTTTTATCAGGGCCCCCCTCAATTGCTTAGAGCCTGCCTAAATTGCTGAGGCTGGCCTCCACCTTGCAATCCTCCTGCCTCAGCCTCCTGAGTCACTGGGATTACAGGTGTGCCCCACCAGGCCCAGCAGAACTTGGCGTCTTTTTAACATCATAACTTAACAGAGGTCGTAGCTGTGCAAGGGATTCTTGGTAATGTCACCGTGGTCCTCTTGACGCTTTGAATGTAGCCCTGGCTGCTCGGCCTCTGCGACTGATGTTTAACATGCACCTGTCTCTTTCTCCTCCCCTCTCCCTGCTCCTGATGATCTCTCCCCTCCCTAGTCTCAGGAAACAGGTCACCTTCCTCTGAATCCTGGGCAGAGCATCTGTCCCTGAGCTCACACCCAGTGGAGGAAGGGAGTTGTCCAGACTTTGGGGAAGGCACAGAAGATCCCAGCAGGGACCCTCTCCCAAGGTAACAAGTGGATTCCATCAGAGAACATCCTTTAAAAGCCCCCTGTTCCCCTGATGGGCAGAATCACTGCCCTGGGGACAGGATCCCAGTGCTTCTCCTCTGCTAGCGAAGCCATAAACCTTTTTCCTTCTTATTGCACCGTCCACGCACAAATCAGGGCCTGGTGGGTGCTTGCAGACCTGGGGCTGAGGTGTCTCTGATCCCGAGTTTCGCCTCTGTCCAGACCTGGACCAAGATCAGTTTCCCAAGGTGGAAGCCTCCGTTCCCAGACCCGGTGACGCAGGGGCTGGGAATCAGGCTCTGGGGGAAAAAAACGGAGGATTCAAAGAGCGGATCCAAAATAGATGGAAAATGTCCAATTCTCCTGCCGACTCTCCGAAGTGGGTCATTTCTTCACCCACACAGAGGAAGGATAGAGTGCGTTCATTAGCTTGGTTTAAACACTCTCCACTGCGGAAATGGGTCACAGAACTTCATGCTCCATCAACAGACTTTTAATAAAATACACACCTAGAAAACACCACAAAAGAATGTCAATCGAAATTCCTGAATTTCAAAGTTCAAAAAATATATTTTATTCACTTATTTTTTCCGTACTGGGGATTGAACCTCCCCTGGGGCGTTTAACACTGAGCCGCATCCCCAGCCTCATCTATTTTTTAATTTTGAGATAGTGTCCTGCTAAGTTGTGGAGGTCTGGCTAAGTTGCCGAGGCCAGCCTCTAACTTGCGATCCTCCTGCCTCGGCCTCCTGCGTCACTGGGATTGTGTGCATCAGGACACCCGGCTAAAAATCTATTTTCAATCTCCCAGTATCTTTGCATCCCCGCTGTGTGGACGCATAAGAGCTGTCAAAGAGGGACTAAAATACACCAGGTATAAGTGAATTTTTAAGAAGAGTGGTTGGTTCATACGTGGGGTGCCACTCAGTGCTTAGAACCCTTGCTTGCACACAAGGGGCCCTGGGTTCTCTGTCCAGCACCAAAAAGACCCAAACAAACTGCCGGGTTGGAAAATAGATCTAGCTGGGTGTGGTTCACATTCTTGTCATCCCAAGCAGCACAAAGGCTGAAGCAGGAGGATTGCAAGGTAGAGGCCAGCCTCAGCAACTTAGTGAAGCCCTAAGTAACTCTAAGTGGGACCCTGTCTCTAAATAAAAAGATAAAAATAAAAATAAATAAAAAGGGCTAAGGATGTGGTTCAGTGGTTAAGCCCTTGTGGTACCTACCAAAAAAGAAAATAGAGAAAAGAATCTGTTTAGATGATCTTGTTATAATTTGGTATCTGAAATACAGAGCAAGAATACTTATTGAATACCGATAAATAGGGCTCCACATTGGGATCAAAAGTTGCAGGCGGTCCTCAGTATCCATGGGAAGAAGGAGCCCAATGGGTAACCCTATCTGCAAGAATGTCCAGAGGGGAAATGATTGGGTTATGAGTGGTGTAGACTCACTAGTGGATTAATCCACTTGAATGGACTAACTGGGTGGTGACTGTGGGCAGGTGGGTGTGGCTGGAGGAGCTGGTCACTGGGCACCTGCCTTTGGGGTTTCTATCTTGTCCCTGGTGAGCAGAGCTCTCTCTGCTCCCTGGTGCCATGTCCTGAGCTGCTCTCCTCCTCCATGTCCTTCCGCCATTTTGTTCTGCTCACCTTGGGCCAGAGCCATGGAGTCGGCCAACCATGGACTGAACCTTTGGAACCATGAGCCCAAAATAAAGTTTTTTCTTCTAATGCCTTTATTCGGGTCTTTTGGTGTTTTTGGTCAAACTGTAACAATGAATCATTTATATTAATAAATGTGTAGAAATTTATTAAATGTTTAAAAGAGAGTTCTGAGAAATCAAATCGATACTTTGTAATTCTTTGGTTCAGGGCAACTGTCATCCAGGGGTCCGCGACCCCCAGACCAGAATGGAATTTTGCAGCTTCCTCACCTGTCTTGGCAAAATAAACTCAGCCTGCTGTCAAACCCAGATACGCCTCTTTACCATTCCGAATATCTGCTCTTACGTCTGGAAGATTCCAAATGGTGAAGACATTTATTTGAGGAGACCAGGGTTTTATTACTAAATTGAGAGGTGCACTTTGCTTCTGAATGCTAATTTCCACGTACGTAATCACCCCACATTTTTTAAAACGAGGTGCAGAGAAGTGTTTTCACTCCTAAACCGCACACGTCTGCATAAGGGATCTCGTCCTTTCGGAGTTTGTTTTAAAATTATTTGGGTGCCTATCAATTATCCAGGAGGGAGGGTTTTGTGGTGCATAATTGTGCATGAGGTATAATTATATCGATACCCCTACTTAATTCACCAACCAACATTCCCTCCTCCCCCTTGCTGGTCCTGTCTCCACCTTCATGGTCTCCCTGCTAACCTTATAGACGCCCCCTTTCCTTCCAGCTCACACAAATCAGAGAAAACATACCAGTGGGTTTTTTTAGTCTGATTTCCTTTGCTCAGAATCATGATCTCCATATACATTTTCCTGCCAATGCCACAATTTCATTCTTCTTGATGGCTGAGTAATATTCCACTGTGTCTATGTACCATGTTTATCTGTTCATCCATTGAAGGGCACCCAGACTGGTTCTGTGGTTTGGCTATTTTGTATTGTGCTGTTATAAACAGGTGTTGGTGTGTCTCTGAAGTATGCTGACAATTTCTTTCCATTGAATGCCAAGGAGTGGTATAACTGGATCGTGCGGTGGTTAGCTTTCTGAGGAACTTCCATATTGACTTTACCCATCAACATTAAAAAAAAAAAAAACAATAAATAAATGGGAAACAGATATGAACAAACAGTTCTCAAAAGAAGTCCCAATGGACTAAAAGTCTACAGGAAACCGTTCAACATCTTGAGTCCTCAGGGAATGGGAGAGCACAGCATCACTGAGATTTTTTCTCAGCTGAAACAGCAAACATGAATAAACAAATAGCAATGAGTCACGCTCCCTGGCGTAAGCCTGAAATCCCAGTGACTGGGGAGGCTGGGGCAGGAGGACAGCAAGTCGGAGGCCAGCCTCAGAAGAATCAGCCTCTAGAAACTTCTCAACACTGATACCCCCCCCTTTTTTTCTTTTCTCTCTCGGACTTAAAGTTTCCTCCAGTTTCATTCTTAATTATTGGCCGATTTGGTGCCCAGGCGGACTCACAGGTGGTGATTTGAAGACCTGGGGAGCGGGCTTGCGGAACCCCATCCGTGACCGGCGTGGTTTCAGCCTCAGGTTCTTTAAATTGCATGCACAGAGCATATTGTAGGAAAGATGCTGCTTATGCTGTTTTTTTGTTTTGTTTTGTTTTTAACTTTTCTTTTTCTCCTTCATTTCCTTCTGCTCTCGTGTCCAATGCAGAAAATACGCCCAGGGTTCTGCATTGGAAGCCTGGTCCTCACTGTGGTGGTTTTGAGGTGGCGGGCCCTTTAAGAGGTGGGGCCTTCAGCCAGGTCTTCTCTGGCCCCTCCCTAGTCTCCCTGACTTCCTGTCTGGTGACATCATCTCTCCTGCGTGCGCTCCAGCGTTGGTGACGTCATTCTTAGGCGGTCCTCACCACAGTCCAGCCCATATGAGCGCCGTGCTTCCAACGTGCGTGCGTGCGTGCGTGCGTGCGTGTGAGCGGTCTGAACCTGCTTTCTTTATAAAGCCACCCAGCCTCGGGGATTTTGTTACAGCAATGGAAAATGGATGGATTCCTTTTCTCTCTTTCTTTCTTTCTTTCTTTCTTTCTTTCTTTCTTTCTTTCTTTCTTTCTTTCTTTCTTCTTTCTTTCTTTCTTTCTTTCTTTCTTTCTTTCTTTCTTTCTTTCTTTCTCTCT
>JAJEJO010004190.1:66100-79307 GCA_020662805.1 Glaucomys volans
TTTCTTTCTTTCTTTCTCTTTCTTTCTTTCTTTCTTTCTTTCTTTTCCTTTCATTCGTTCCTCTTTCTTTCTTTCTTTCTTTCTTTCTTTCTTTCTTTCTTTCTTTCTTTCTTTCTTTCTTTCTTTCTTTCTTCTTTCTTTCTCTTCCTAGTTTCTCAGTTTCTGGAAATCCTGGTGCTTCCTGGACATGAAACTGAATGACGACGGCTATAGGTCCCTCCATTATCACACACCTACCATTTTCCTTGTTATTTTTTGGTACCAGGGATTGAACCCAAGAGCACTCGACCCCAGAGCCACATCCCCAGCTCTATTTTGTATTTTATTTAGAGACAGGGTCTCACTGAGTTGCTTAGGGCCTTGCTTTGGCTGAGGCTGCCTTTGAACTTGCAATCCTTCTGCCTCAGCCTCCCCAACTGCTGAGGTGACAGGTGTGAGCCCCTTGTCTGGCCACAGCCTCCTTCTTTACTATCCATCTCCATCTCTTCTTTCCTAAGAGCATCCATGGTTGTGTTGAAGGTGGATTCTCATTCAGTAGGATCCAGACTTCTTTAACGAGGAGACCAAGTTCCCAAACTTGGCCTCCCATCTCTGCTCCCTCACTGTGGGCAAGTTTATCATCCCAAACTCTTTCCAGCTCCTATTGAGGGCCCCAGAGATCATCCCATCATCAGTAAGGAGTGTCCGACCTGGGTCTGTTCTCCAGAGCAAATTAAAACCCAATTTTGAAATTTCTCAGAATTACTGGGGAAAGTCCTCATTTCCTAAAGAGCCAGCTTACCGGGATTTAAATTGCAAAGAGAATAAGATAGCGCCCTCCATGTTTGCATCGCACTCAGCTGTCCTTGCGGATGATTCCTGTGCTCCATTCTGGGTTGCCGACGTCTGACATCCTTTCTACCCAGGACCCAGACCGTGCACAGCCTGAACGCCTCTTTAGCACTTATTTCTTTAAAAAATGGATGGACAGATTAAAAATCATCAAGCCTCATTGAGTTTACTGTGATGCCTTGGTCTATGCATCCATGGCATTTCGATTCACTCGGGAGGTTCAGACCATCCATCATCTCCAACGCTGCTCGCTGATGGGTGCTTTGACATGAAAGCATTGGAAATCTTCTCTCCAGAAAGTTCTGGAGGCTGAGGCAGGAGGATCACAAATTGGAGGCCAGCCTCAGCAAAAGCGAGGCCCTAAGCAACTCAGTGAGACCCTGTCTCTAAATAAAATGCAAAATAGGGCTGGGAATGTGGCTCAGTGGCCCAGGGCCCCTGAGCTCAATCCCTGGTGCCCGTCCCACCCAGTACAGACTGCATTTTGATTGATTGCACACAAATAGGGTGCAACTTTTCTTTTCTCTGGTTGTGCACAATGTAGATTCACACCCTTTGTGCAATCATGCACGTACACAGGGTGATGATGTCTGTCTCATTCCACCATCTTTCATACCCCCGCCCTCCCCTGTACTATCCAAAGTTCCATTCTTCTCTCACCTCCCCACTCCATTATGTATCATCATCCACTTATCAAAGAAAATATTTGGTCTTTGCTTTTTTGGATTGGCTTATTTCACTTAGCATGATATTCTCCAACTCCACCCATTTACCAGCAAATGCCATCATTTCATTCTTCTTTAGGGCTGAGTAATATTCCGTCATGTATATATACCACAGTTTCTTTATCCATTCTTCTGTTGTAGGGCATCTATAGTTGGGCGCACAACTGAGAAAACATTCTCCAGGAGGCCGCCCCAAATCCACCCCCAGATGCCATTCTGGGTTGCTCTGAAGCCCTCTGAGCCCCTGGGGTGGGTCTCCATGAGGCCTACCACTAGGATGATGAGAAGACGAGGGGAGGGGATTTTCTTGGCTTTGTGTTTTCCTAGAGAACCGCGTACTCAAGCCAGAGGAAGCAGACGCATAGATCTGCGGCTTGACCCCTGGAGCTCCCGTGGAGGAGGCCTAGAGATCTTCATTTATATGACCATGTGTGGACATTGTTCCAGCTCCGCACACGGGCAAAGATGGACCCATTCTCCACTGGGTCAGCTGTGAGCTTCTTGGTCTGCTAAAGTGGACATTGTTATTATTTTTACTATTATCATTATTTTGGAGGGACCTGGGAATGAACTTGGGGCAATTCACCCCTGAGCCACATCCCCAGCCCTATTTTACATTTTATTTAGAGACAGGGTCTCACTGAGTTGATTATGGCCTCACTTTTGCTGAGGCTGGCGTTGAACTTGTGATCCTCCTGCCTCAGCCTCCCGAGTCTCTGGAATGACAGGCGTGCGCCACCACGCCTGGTGGTAAAATTGACTTTAACAAGTCAGAGAAAAAACAGTTTAGCCCATGTTAACACTTCCAAGCTCTTATTGTAACACCTCAGATTTAAATGTATGAATGAGCCGGGCGCGGTGGCGCATGCCTGTAATCCCAGCACTTGGGAGGCTGAGGCAGGAGGATCACGAGTTCAAAGCCAGCCTCAGCAACTTAGCGAGGCCCTAAGCAACTCAGTGAGACCCTGTCTCTAAATAAAATGCAAAATGGGGCTGGGGATGTGGCTCAGTGGTGGAGTGTCCCCTGAGTTCAATCCCTGGTTCCAAAAAATAAAATTAAATTAAATTGAATTAAAAAATAAATGTACGAATGAGACAATTTTAACATGAGCAAAATATGGATGTCTGCTATCCCGCGCTTCCTGGTCCTACGTCAATGCTTCAAGCAGTTAGAAAAAGGTGAATCCTGTTTTGGGAAAGATGCCATCTACTGCTTCCTTGGAAATGGGATTGATATTTTGCATACTAAAATTTGCAACAGCCTCTTCCGATGCAGGCGAAAAAAAATAAGAAGAAATAAAACGAACATTTTATTACAGATCATAAAAGAAAGCCGTGTGCAATCCCAGAATGAAATGTGTTTGCGATCAGGAGAACAGTCAGTTCTTTTTTGGTGAAGACGGTTAAAAAATGTGCGTTTATTATTTTTTATCATCGGCTTTTTCTGAGTCTGCACCCCGTGCGGCTGCGGAGTGGGTGGGCATTCTGCAGATCTTGGAAGTTTAACAGGGGCGGATGCTCGAAAGCAAAGGGAAAGGTGGGAGAGGAGTGTCCTCCTTGAGGTTTGCATTGGGACTTTTGCACCTCTCACCACATCTGTGGATGCACGTGATACGTGAGTGTGTGTGTGTGTGTGTGTGTGTGTCTGTGTGTGTGTGAGATCTCCCTTTTCTGCCTCCATTTTTAAATTTGGGGTGGTCAGGAAGGGAGCACCTCATTCTTATTTGCATGCAACCCATTTTAAATTCTTTTTTTTTAAATTTTTTAAATTTTTTTTTTGTCTTGTGGACCCGAGTGGCTCCAGTACTCAAGGAAGAGCCTCAGGCGCTGCTCTTCCTGGGGCTCCCGATGCTGAGATCCTTGCATTCCTTTCTTGCATACAGAACTTGCTCCTTTCCCTTTTCCACTTTCTGAATTCCAGAAGGGCCCTTCCCTTGGAAAATAAAATATCTCTAACAACCACCCTGACAGATGGCTATTTTATCTCGCAGCAGAGGCGAGGTTATACCGCAGCCCTAAAAAGAGTGTGGTTATTGCGGTGCCCTGAGCCAGAATGGGGTTATTTCAAACTCCGCTGTGATCTTAGCTCTTTGCAGCAGCTCCTTGCAATGGAGAGGGAAGCATCCATCTCTCCTAGCGTGGGTGGTGTTTCTAGGGCTCGAGGGCAGGGAGGGAGAGTGGGAGATTCTGCAAAAACGGGGCAGCTTATGTTGCATGATCGGGAAGCAGATTCAGGATCCCACCCTGCAAGCAAAACCCAATGCATGCAATCCTCACATGCTCACAGGGCAGGAAGTAAAATCAGCACCCATATAGCAATTTCAATCCTGTGCACCAGGGATGGATCAGCTGGAGGAGAAATCGGGGAAATCAGGCAAACTACTCCATTCATGGTAGCCTCAAAAAACACTTGGGGATCAATTGGACAGAAGAGGTGAAAGACTTCTGCAGTAAAAAGTGCACAACATTAAAGAAAGAAATCGAAGGAGAGCTGAGAAGATGGAAAGGCCTCCCATGTTCATGGATAGACAGAATGAACATCGTCAAAACAGCCACTCCATCAAAGGCACCATACAGAACTCATGCAATTTCCATGAAAAATTCTTCATAGACATGAAATGCCGCTCATCAGACAAATGAAGAAAGAAGGCATGAAATTCATTTGGGAAAGTAAGAGACCCAGAGCAGTCAGAGCAATCCTGCGGCTCCCGTGGCTGAGATCCTAAATATTAGATGCCGTGGCTGAGATCTAAATATTAGAATGGCCTTAGTACATAAATCTCAAAAAAAAAAAAAATAGTGGAAAGAGTGGAAGAGTGAAGCGGGAGGCGTCCCGACACCAGACCGTAAACTAGATTGCAGAGCTATGGTAATTAAAACAGCATGGCATTGGCACCAAAGCATACACATGGGGCAAAGGTGCAGAATATAAGACACAGAGACGAACCCACGTAAATACATATTACAGAGGAAGAATCATAACTTTTAGGGAATGTGGGAAGGAAAGAACCTGGGATAATTCTGCATTCAACCGTCTGCTTATGCTGAATAATTAGGAGACAGAGACGCAATTCCGCCCTGTGAGGAGGGTCCAAAGCATGGACCCTGCAGGGGTTTAGGAGAAAGAGTCCGATTCTGACTGCAAATCAGGGAGCCCATATTGGAAGTTTTGAGTCTTTGCACACATGACTCAAATCCCACCACCCTTGGGGAGCTGGATCCCTCTGTGACCCTCAAATCTCCCAGATGATGGTCTCATCCTGACAGGGGATTGACGTTATCTTCCTGACCCCGGACGTGAATGAAGCTATTGGCTGTGTCCTGTCACCTTGGAAAACCAGCCTCGCCCAAGCCTCATGGCATCCTGGGGTGACTTGGGTAGCAGGCTCAGCGTGCTACGAAGCTTTCAAACAAAGACTTCTGCAATTCACTTTGTCTCCTTCTGCCAATCAGACCAAAAATCATAATTAAAAAACTGGTTACTTATTTAAGACCTTAATCCCGGAAATATTAGAATGGCCTTAGGACATAAATCTCGAATAAAATAGTGGAAAGATTTTTGACATCGTTATGATCTTTCTGTTCTCATGATCTCCTCTCTCCATGGGAATGAAGGAGCCTTGGCTCACTGTGGGCACTTGGGAACTCTGGATTCGACTTCTGCCATTTGAGACGTGTCTTGGCTTTAGTTGTATGTGGATTTCACCAGCAACGAAGCAAGCTCAGGGATCATAATATTCATCTGCCCTTGAATTGGAGGGAGAGCTGCTCCAAAAATCAACTTTAGTTAGTTACAACATCATCTGTTGTATTCAACAGATCACTAACTACGGATGAAATTCTGCTCCTTGGAGTCTGGACCCAGGAAATTGCTTGCAAATGCAAATGCAAAACCTTTAGGATCAGAGTCAGAGACGCACCATGCTCTACATACAAAGAGCACTTCAAATGTGACCTCCTTGTTTCTAAAATATTAAATTTCAAGAAACACCAGCAAGCAACTGGGTGAGGGTGAAGCATGAAGGAAACAGCATTTTAAAAATTCTTTGAATGACGTCTTACCTAGTTTTCTCCTGAATAAAAAGTTTTGTGCTGTTATGACTTGAATCTGGACTGTCTCTGAGCTCACGTGTTGGAAGCAAGATCTCCAAGCCAGTAAGATTCAGAGGATGGGCTTTTAGGCGGAGATTAGGGCTCTGTACTCATCAGTGAATTAATCCACTTGCTGGATTAATCCATTGAGAGTTGAATGGATGACTGGGAGGTAGGATCCAGCTGGAGAACCCCAGTTGGGTTGAGGGATACCCACATGGTTGGTTGAGCTGTTTTGGGGTGGATGTGGGGGACAGTACCCTCTGAGTCACTGGGCTGAGGATGGAAGACCTTCCCTCATCCATGGGAGTGGGCGCCATCTAATCAGAGCAGAGCAGAGCAAGAACGAGTGGGTCTTCTCGCTCTTCTCTGGGAGCCGGGATGCTTGTGTCCTTTGGTCCCTGGACCTCAGGACTCTGCTTTCTCTGGTCTTTGGAATCCAGGACTGGTCTTACCAACTCTTGGTTCCCAGGTTGATGACCTGGGATTGAGAGTTGAACCATTTTCTTTCCCAGTCCCAAGGTCCCTTGGCTTCAATTGAGTCATGTTACTTCCTTCTCTGGTTCTTATCTTCTTGATGGCTTGTTTTGGGATTCCCCAGTCATGTGAGCTAGCAAATTTCCCCCCATACACCTCTGTAACTGCTTCAATATATCTATCAATCATGTATCCATCCAATGAATCAATCTAACTCATGTGTCCCAATCTATTGATCTACCAATTCTATCTAGGTGTGTATCCATGTATCTAAGGAATCAATTTATCTCATCTATCCTTCCATACTTATCTAGCTACCAATTCCATCTAAGTATCTGTGTATCTGTCAATCAATCAATTAGATTAATGAATCAATCTATTGCATCAATCCCTCCATATCTGTCCGCCATTTTCCACGTTTCTATGAGTGTACGACCTACTTACCAATCATTTATTACCTTCCTTCCTTTCCTTTCCCTCCTTTACCCTTCCCATTTTCTTCTTCCCTTCCTCATCACTGGAGGAGATGAGGATACCCCATCCTCATCATACTAATTTTGTTGGGATACCCCAACAAAATTGGTATCCACTCAGGGTAAAATCAAGAATGCAGAAGTTGTGGGAGTCCCTCAACTCAGTCTAGTGGACACCCCAAAATTCACCATCCTGGGAATCATTGAAGGGGAATGAGAAACCTGGGGAAATGCCCCAAGTCCTTCTTTGACAAGATCACACCAACTCCATACCGATGGAGGCCAAGGAGGGAGGAAAGAGGGTGGGGAGGAGGTGACCACAGCTGATGGGATGAAGAATGGTGGGTCATCCTCCGGGATGTCAGAAACAAAGTCCAGGGGGAAGTCCACCTTTCTCCATGTTGCTCTCCATTTCTCTTTGCCAACTCCAATTTTGCTGTTCCAGGAACCTCTTTCCTGCCTTTCTGAACCTCGTTGAGCTTCCAAGTCAACCCACCATTGGGCCATTGTGGTGTCCTGCTCTGATCTCTTAAGAGTAAGATTTCTATCCTCAGCTCTCTGCATGGTTTCATTTCTTGCTTCACTCAAGATGTAATGTTTTCAAAATGTTTAACATCACTAGCAATTAGCAAAATGCAATTAGGAAAATGAAGACAATCTACAATTGATCAACAAATACATGAAAAAATGTTCACCACCTCTAGCAATTAGAGAAATGCAAATTAAAACTACTCTGAGATTCCATCTCACACCAGTCAGAATGGCAATGATCAAGAACACAAGCAACAATAAGTGTTGGTGAGGATGTGGGGAAAAGGTCCACTCACACATTGCTGGTGGGAATGCAAAATGGTGCAGCCACTCTGGAAAGCAGTGTGGAGATTCCTCAGGAAACTTGGAATGGACCCACCATTTGACCCAGCTATCCCACTCCTCAGTTTATACCCAAAGGACTTAAAATCAGCACACTACAGTGACACAGCCACATCAGTGTTTATAGCAGCTCAATTCACAATACCTAAGCTATGGAACCAACCTAGGTGCCCTTCAACAGATGGATGGATAAAGAAAATGTGGTACATACACAAAGGAATATTACTCAGCCTTAAAGAAGAATGAAATGATGGCATTTGTTGCTAAATGGATGGAACTGGACACGATCATGGCTAAATGAGATAAGCCAATCCAAATCCTCCCAAACCAAAGGCTGAATCCTCTCTCTGATGTGTGGATGCTGACTTACAATGGGGCAGGGGAGAGTGGACCTTCACCAGATTCAACAGCAGGCAGTGGGGGAAAGGCAGAAGGGAAGGGAAAGACAGTGGAAGGAACTGGACATCACTTTCCTATGTTCATATATGAATCCACGACCAGAGACACTCCACACCATGTACAACCACAGGACTGGGAAGTCATACTCCATTTATTATGATATGTCAAAATGCACTCTACTGTCATGTATGTCTAAAAAGAACACATTTTTAAAAATTAAAAAATGTGCATCATTTTCCAAAGGACCTTCTGGAATCGCCCTGACCCAACTATCTTCCTCTCTCGCCTCTCCTGCCAGTAGTTGGTTTTCTGATCCAGCTCTCACCATTACTATCTGCATTCATTTATTTTTATTTCTCCTAAAGTGAAAGCCATCAAAGATGAGCTTTCTTGAATTCAATCAGGGCCACATCTCAAGTGTTTGGCAGAGGAGCCAACGTAGGATAGGGAGTCACTAAATATTTCTCAAAATAATTCAACCAGAATTCTTTTTTGCTAGTCTTCCAAAGCACTTTGAAGTGAAATCACTTCTTTTATGAATACGTGATAATTTTCGGTGGCTAATTTCCTGTTGGTATAGACTTTTCTTAGTCAATTTTATGTTTTTGTAAGCAAATACCATGGATTTGGTATTTTGTAAGCAAATACCATGGGTCGTGTATTCAGCCCATGGTTCTGGAGGCTTGGAACTCTAAAGTCAAGGGATTTGGGGGACCTTCTTAGAGATGGGGACTGGTATTGATCGGTCATTGACGGGACCAAATACTGGACAAAAACAACTTAGAGTGAGATAGATTTATTTTGGCTCATGGTTTTGGAGGATTCAGTCGATGGTTGGCTGGCTTCAAGGCAGAAGCATCATGGCGGAAGGGAATGGTGGAAGAAGGGAGCTCCGTTTATGGCAGGTGGGAAGCAGAAAGAGAGGAGTGGAGAAGGATCTGGGAAGAAGATAAATCCTTCCATATGACACCCCAGGGACCTACTTGCTCCAATAAGGTCCAACCTCCCAGTAGTCTATTCATCTCCCAATGGATTAATCCACTTAATGGATCAATCCACATATGAAGTCACAGCCCTCTTGATCCAATCACTGCCTAAAATCACCACCTCTGAACTTTGCTGCACTTGGGACCAAGTTTCCAGCACATGACCTTTGGGAGGAAGGTTCCTGATCCAAATCTGAATGCAGCTCTCTGACGGTGTCTTACGGGGTTTTATCATGAAGGTCCTGTTGAAAGAAGCCATGGATCCTCGGATCCAAGAATGGATTAATCCATTCATGAGGACATCTTTCCCCAGGTCTCACTTCAAATATCACTCACACGTGTCTTTGGGGTTGAAATTGGTGAAAGAAAGAAACAGTTGCTCTCCATAGCTGTTTATTTTGAGAGACACTATTTGGTTCTCAGAAAATCCCACTGGATACCTTCTCAGCAATAAAAAACCCATTTCAAGACAAATGGAGAAAGAAGGGTCATGCATAGACTTTTATCATATAGAAGGGTGTTGCGGGCACAGTGTGATCCAGCATCTAAATTATGCCATCTTTCCTGACGTCATTACCGTCTTCTTTGTAGGACCTTTCTCATACCCATCCGAGCAGCCAAGACCTGTTTCTTCATTAGGAGGAACTCTGGTGCAAGATCAGCAATGAGGGCTTAGATGTTCCTACCTTGGGTCACCGAGCTGTTCCTGGGACCAGCATGGAACTCCTTTGGGAGTCAGAGAGGCAGCCCTAGTCTCAGCAAGACATGAGGAGGGCGCCCCCTGTGGACAGATGGGGAAGTGCAGGCTCAGCGCCCTTCAAATGCACTGGAGAAAAGGGAGGAAGAGCTGTCAATCAAGCCATGAGACCCTCCTGGTCAGAGCTCCCTGCGAAGCCAAGGCGCTCGGCATAATCCACTAGGAGACGGTGAAATACAATCATAGAACCTGGGGAGCTTTAGGATTCGTAAGGCGACCATCAGGTTTCCCATTTCCAGCCCAAGTTATTAATATTGCACTTAAATTTGCGATTTTCAAAGTGGTCTGTAATTTGCACAATTTTGGAGATTTGAGGGTAACTTATTGTTGTTGATGATGATGATGATGATGATGATGATGATTATTATTATTATTATTATTATTATTATTATTATTTTGTGGTGGGGCTTGACCCCAGGGGTGCTTTATCACTGAGCCACATCCCCAACCCTTTAAATTATTATTATTATTTTTTAAAATTTTGAGTCTGGTTCTTAGCAAATTGCTCAGACCCTTGCAAAGTTGGTGAGGCTAGCCTCCAACTTCTAATCCTCCTGCTGTCTCAGCCTCCAGAGTCACTGGATTTACCGGGATGCACCCCCACACCTAGCATCTTATTGTACTTTCTCGGCTGCATGGACACTGCTAAGAACTGAGTTTTCTTGCAAATATCAGAAGCACTTCATAATTGTGAGTGAGTGTTCTTCCTCTGCAGGCTATTCAGGTTTTTCTTTCTTTTATTCTTTCTTTTTTTTTTTTTTTAACAAGAGAGGTTAAGATTAAAATTTAAACTTCACCTATGAGGTGACTGGATTGGAACATGACATACTTCAATTTTGGATGGATTTTGAAAAATGTCAATGCCACCAAAGACAAAAACCCTAGCACACCATAAAATCTGAAAACACTCAATGGTCAGCACTTGCATCCGAGCATGAACTTCTGCAATGCCACGCCATCTGTCCCCTCCGACTGCAGAAACTCTCTCTGCCGTTATTGCTGGATCTTACCAATGTCACATATTCTGAGACGCACAGGAGCTCAGATAAAACCATTACCCGGTAGGCTTTCTGGAGGGATTTAAAAATATTTAATATTTTCATAAATCGTAGGGAGAAAAAAAAATGACCCAAGTTGAAGCAATTTTAATTTTATCTTTTTGAATTCAGGACATTATGTCTTATCCTTATTCTCATTTTCAACGTGCAAACTAATGGTGATGCTTCCCCTCAGTTTATTGTACTAGAAGGAAAAAAAAATTCAAATCTAATATCGGGTCTTAATCTCCTGTGGCTGATAACAGCTAATGCTTTTCTATATTAAAATCTCTTCCTCTTTCTCTCTTATTTTTTATTTTTTTATTTGGTGGTGGGGGGGGAACAGGCATGGAACCAGGAGTGCTTAACCACTGAGTCACATTCTCAGTCCTTTTTGTTGTTTTTTATTTTGTGACACGATCTCCCTAAACTGCTGATACTGGCCTCCAACTTGTGAGCCTCCTGCCTCAGCCTCCCAAGCGGCTGGGATGACAGGCATGAGCCGTGGCACGTGATGTATATTAAGATCTCCTAAAAGCTGATTCCTCTTATGTCTGATCTATTAAAATGTACAAGTGCATTCTACTGTTGTGTGCAACTAATGAGAACAAATATATAAAATAAAATAATTTTTTTAAAAAGCTGAGTTGTCTCTTATTTAGGCTGTGACTGATCGGAACTGCCGTGCTAAAAATAATAGCAAAAAAACTATCACGATTTGCAAAATCTGCATTTACTGAAGTTGGAATGGGTGGGATATTAGATTAGAAAAGAGGATGCACATTACATGTGAATAAAAATATAATGCGTCCTCCCTTACGCCATGAGGGAAGTGCCCTGGGAAGTCTCGTGGAAGCTGACTGTTGAAATAAAGGATTCAGACTGAAAGAGACAGATGAAGGAAGCAGGTGAGACTTCGAGCCACACCAGAGCCAGTATTGATTTCCAGGAAATGCAGGATTGACTTGACGGAACAGAGAGGTTCAGTGATGCTCCGGGAGTCACACAGCTTTAAAGGGGTGGAGCCAGTATTGGAATAGAGCATGGATCTGACCCCAGGTCCCAGGACGTCCACCCAGCATGTGGCCATCATGGCATTCTTCACATCACCTCCGATGTCAGGCACACAGATTTCCAAAGCGTTCTTGGGAAGCAGCCCTTCCTTCCTTCCTTCCTTCCTTCCTTCCTTCCTTCCTTCCTTCCTTCCTTCCCTCCTTCCTTCCTTCCTTCCCTTCTTCATCCTGGGAATCAAACCCAGGGTCATCTCTCCAAGGAGCCACATCCCCAGCCCTTTTTATTCTTTATTTTCACACAGGATCTTGCTAAGTTGCTGAGGCTGGCCTCCAACTTGCAATCCTCCTGCCTCAGCCTCCATTCTCTCTGGAATGAGAGGGAGTCTGCTGAAAAATGACGTCACATCACATGAGGACCGTCACCACGATTTCCATCTCGTGACTCTGACCTCGTTTCACTTCCTTAGAAGATTCTAGGTGAAGACTTCCACGGATCTGCCTACGCCCTGGTTTCCCCAAATGAGATCGTGCATGTCGACTAAGTTCCTTTTCGAAATGCATTGAAATGCATTATATTGCATTGAAATGCAATATAAAGTGAGTCTCTCTTATGAAAGACGAGCTGGAAGGAGAGAGGGGACTGGTGGTATTCTGTCACCTCCGTGGCCCAGGGAATTCAGAAAGTGGGTCTCTTTCTTGGGCTCAGGCTATTTGCATTGCTATTCATTTATTTTTTTCCTGGTTATTATGGCAAAAATCTATTTGATTTTATTTTCGAAGGCAGGGATTTATTGAAGAGGGAGAGGAAGGGATGCACGTTCAGGGACGAGTGCGGGCTGTCTCCAGAGGGACCATTGCCAATCTATGTTCGATCCTCTGTGCAGATTATTGAAATTGTCGCAGAGTCGGAACCGATGGCTGAGGCAGGCGAGCGACCTGGCGGCAGGCGTGCTAAGGTGGCGGAGTTCATTGTGCATTTCAGACCCGCCGCCCTCCAGGAGAACAGGGAAAATGCATTGCACGCATCTTGACTTCCTGTCTTCCTTTCCTTGTGAAGAGGAGCTTCCCGCACGAAGGACTCTGAGCCCAGTCCGCAGGGCGTGGCTGCTCTGAGCCGACGGAAGTGGCTCCGTCCTCAACAGCCAACGGGGCAAACCTCTTCCGCGCACCCTGGGGTGCGCGGTGCGCGCCGCTCCTGCTTCTCTGGGTGGTCGATTCTGCATTAGGTGAGAGCGGAACGTGCCGTCCACCCGAGCTACCAAACCGGGTGGTTTGCATCCTCTGAGGCGCTTTCTAACTGGTCCGTTGGCTGAGGCTGAGGCTGCCCGCAGCGCGCGCGGTCTTTCCCGGGGCCCTGACTGCTGATGATTGACAGGAAGGTGCAGGGCTCCCTCGGGCGGCCCTGGACAGCTGATGATTGACAGGAAGGTGCAAGGCTCCCTCGTGCGGGTCCCTGACATCCGATGATTGACAGGAAGGAGCATGGCTTCCTGTGCGGCCCCGGACAGCTGATGATTGACAGGAAGGTGCAGGGCTCCCTCGTG
>JAJEJO010004190.1:79317-92487 GCA_020662805.1 Glaucomys volans
GCCCCGGACAGCTGATGATTGACAGGAAGGTGCAGGGCTCCCTCGTGCAGCCCCTGACACCCGATGATTGACAGGAAGGTGCATGGCTTCCTGTGCGGCCCCGGACAGCTGATGATTGACAGGAAGGTGCAAGGCTCCCTCGTGCGGCCCCTGACAGTTTATGATTGACAGGAAGGTGCAGGGCTCCCTCCTGTGGCCCCTGACACCCGATGATTGACAGGAAGGTGCAGGGCTCCCTCGAGCAATTCTCCTCCGCCCTCCTGGCTAATGCACAACCGCTCCATCCCCAGCCGGAGGGCGACAAGGGAATCTGCAGACGTTGAGTTGGCGCCATGGTCTGGACCATTTCCCTTCCCCTCGGGACTCTGACGGTAAAATACGGAGAGGATCTGAGTCACGTCTTCGCGCACAAAGAGCAGGGGAGCCCGGCAGGTCGATTCAGGGAACTGGTTATTGTCACCCCAACACATTCCTTCAAAGGCTCCGGTGTTTGACATCCTTTCTACACATGAGGCCACTTGGATTCAGCTCAAGGGGAGGATCAGGATCTCTTGAGCCATTTTTCCATCCCAGGGGGAGAGGGAGGCTGTGGAAAGGGGTGTGGAGAGGTGGTGGAGGGTGGGACGCTGGCTCGGATCAGAACCCAGAGCTCAGGAGCCAAGGAAGCCACTCGGAGCCTCAGCTACTGGAAAACCTAACAGAGCTTTCTTCAAAATCGATGCTGGGAAATGGGGATGAGATTAATAATCTAATCTAATCTAATCTAATCTAATCTAATCTAATCTAATCTAATCTAATCTAATCACACGCCTATAATCCCAGCACTTGGGAGGCTGAGGCAGGAGGATCGCGAGTTCAAAGCCAGCCTCAGCAACTTAGCGAGGCCCTAAGCAACTCAGTGAGACCCTGTCTCTAAATAAAATGCAAAATAGGGCTGGGGATGTGGCTCAGTGGCCGAGTGCCCCTGAGTTCAATCCCTGGTACCAAAAAAACCCCAAACCAAACCAAAATAACAATAGAGAGAGAGAGAGAGAGAGACTATTATTTCTGGATGTTTTTGCCAGCTGCCCCTCAAACACACAACCTGTGATTTGACAGACACTTGTCAATTGGACGTCAGACGTGGAATCTCCCAGTTTCAATGTCATGGTGCTCAAGACACTTCAGATTTGGAGCATTTCAGATTTAGACTTTAGGGGTTAGAAATGGACACGGGAAAAGCTCATTCTTTAACGGTTCCTGGAGACGGAAGATGCTTAGGAAGGCGTCCTTCAGAGGAGGAGAGAGCTGAGGTCCAGAGTGGGCAGGGGAGTGGAAGAGGTGGATCCAGGCGCGAAAGTTCCCGCTAAGTCTCTGCTGCTTTGAAATCCCTGTGGGTGGAGAGGCGTCCACTTATGATCATCAGCAGGTGCAGGTCGGAGGCTGAAAGGCTTTGCAATTCGGATCCATTTCTCATGACCTCAAGGACACAAAAACCAGCCCAAGCCCCACAGATGTGCCCCTTTCCAAGGAATCGAGAACCTGTGATAGTTGGTGAATTGATTTCTGCAGGTGGTGAGAAAGTAGAGATGCATTTGCAGCCCGGACCTGGAAGCAGCGTGAGAGGCTTCAAGGTACCAAAGACGCAGAGGAGGAAATGCTTCCTGCAGGTTTGATCTGCTTTCGGAAAGAGAGAGGGACAACCTAGCAGCCTCAGGAAACTGCCCTTGTTTGGGGTCCACTCTGATCATTTCCCTTCTTCTTGTTCTCAGTCGTACGGAGAAGCAAACCTGGATTCTTTTCTCTTTCTTCTTCCTCCTTTTTCTCTGGATGCCCTGGCATGTACTGAGGTCCAGGCGTTGGAAACCTGTCTCAGAAACCAAGCCCTTGCCTCTGGCCCGTCCTGAGGCTCAGATATTTTTCATGAGCGATGAGCAATCCCCAGACAAGACTCCCTCTGACTTGGTAAAGCAGGGTATTTTCTGCAGCGAGGTGAATGCACTTTTCCAAGGGAACGTCTATCGTTTGCAAAAACTACCTAGAGTTTTCTTGGTCCCTTCCACCTGCACCCAGCCTGACAGGAGCCGAGGTTAAAGACGGGTGTGTATGAATCACTGGAGAGGATGCGTGTGGACCGTAGTGAAGAGGCATCGTTGCTGAGATGCATCACCCTGTTGTGCAGAAGTTCAGAAATCCTTCTTCCTGTGCAACTCTAATACACTGGCCCTTGGATGAGCTCTGCCCATTCTGCTTTCCCCTCCACCTCCCTAGCGTGGGATGACCAGTATTTTAGTCTCCACTTTTATGAGAGAAAAAAGTGCAGGTTCCTCAAATGGTAAACCCTATGGTCCACTAATCCTTCTACTGGGGAAAAAATATAGGACATTAGATTTGCACATCAAAGAGATGACCACAGTGCCCTATCACAAAAACCAAGATAGGGAAACCATCTGAGCATCCGTCCATGCGTGAATGGAGGAGAAAAATGTGTTGGATAAGTGCAACGGAGTACTATTCAGCTATGAAAAAGAATGGCGACCTGTTCTTATGCCAGGAAGGATGGGGCTGGGGGGCATTAAGTGAAGGGAAATAAGTCAGGCTCAGAAAGACAACTGTTTGGTTTCACCTTTTTGTGACCTTGACCCAAACACCTGACCGAAACAACTTAGAGGAGGAAAGATTTATTTGGGACCATAGTTTTAGAGGTCTCAGTCTTTTGAACTGGCTCCATTGCTAAGGGCCTGAAGTGAGGCAGAACATCATGGTGGAGGGGCGTCTCCAGCAAAGAAGATCAGCTCATGGCACCAGGAAGCAGAAGGAAAGGGAAAAGCCAGGGACTCGATATCGTCCCCAAGTCCCTGCCCAAAGCAACCTACTTCCTCCCGCCAGGGAGCACCTGATGGTTGTTTCCAACCAGTGGTCCAATCAAATCATTAATCCAACAATGGATTAATCCACTGATGAGCTCAGACTCTTCATAACCCAATCACTTCCCAATGGCTCATCTCTGGACAAGGCTGCATTGAGGACCTCCTCACAGGAGCCTCTAGAGGACGCTCCAGATCCAGACCACGCCCTCCTCCTGTCCTCATCTGCCTCTGGAAATGCCTCCCTGCTCCTTTCTTGATTCGGTTCACATCATAGAATTGCTCCCCTGTGCAGATGCTTGATTGACATGTACATGATTGACAGGGTTCTGATCATCACAAGGTGGAATCGCACTCACCAGAGACTCTCCGGAGTCCGCAAACGCGTTGGAAGATCTGAGATCTAAGTGAGTTTTTTTTTTTTTTTTCAATGACACGCAAACTGAGACACATATTGTGCGTGAAGTTTCGGGTGTCGATTGATCGTACGCCCGTGGGAATTTCCGTTGCATGAAGTCAACTCCTAGATGAAAGGCATGATTTCAGGAAAAAAAAAAAAAAAAAAAAAAAAAAGAGATCCTAAAGCATTTGCAAACCTTTCCTTCCACAAAACTGAGAGTCCGCCTCCTTCTAGAGCGTTAATGAAAATTGGCCCCTTTTTCCTCTTGAATGAAGAGGAAATTTTTTTATCTGCATCCTCCTGGGTGTCGAGTTCTGGTATTTGGCTGTTTGTTAATAGTTTTAAATCTTATTTGCTTTGATTCTTCTTGTGATCTCTACAACTCAGGATGCTCTGTCTTTGCAAATGTTGGAAAGATATTATATTTATTCTCTTCTCGGATGGTTGTTCTTGTGCATTGATTTGTGATTATACTTCTTGACGCATCCATGACCCACCGGGGAAAACCCTACGTCTAATTTCCTCCCGAATCACTAGCCAAAGGCACCCTTGAAATGCAGTCGATAATTCCTCCAGGGATTACTTTTCTCTAATAAGACGCTAGAGAGAGAAAGAGGAGAAGAATGCAAATCAGTTGGGAGCAAGAGGTTCCCTGCAATTGGGCTTCAAAACTAAAGAGCACCTGCCTGTCCTCCCGTCCCCTGATTGAATCCAACCTAGTGAGACTCCAGAGTCCAGCACTGCTTTCTTTCTATTCCCCGGCCGGTCGGTCGCTGGTTTGGGTGTGTCTGCAGTTTCTGTCCCAGCTTGAGTGACAGCTGATGAGGATGTGGCTTCGAACAAAGATCCTCTTCTCTTTGGGCTTTTGCAAGATGGGGTGGAGGGAGCTCATTGCCTACAGGTGCAGCTGAGCTCAGGAAATTGCCCCAGGAAAAATGAGCCTGGAATGGAAGATTTTTGCAAGCTGGAAGTCAGGTACAGATGTATCTGTGGGTCAGAATCAGAGGGAAAGTCTCCTGAGGTTCTCTGTCCACAGATAACGGGTGTAGGAAGAGTGTTGCCGTGATCAAAGGACCTGACAAGAACATCTTAGAGGAGGAAGAGTTTATCTGGGGCTCATGGTGTCAGAGGTTCAGTCCATGGTTGGCCGACTCCATGGCTCTGGCCCAAGGTGAGCAAAACAAAATGGCGGAAGGGCATGGAGGAGGAGAGCAGCTCAGGACATGGCACCAGGGAGCAGAGAGAGCTCTGCTCACCAGGGACAAGATAGGAACCCCAAAGGTAGGTGCCCAGTGACCCAGCTCCTCCAGCCACATCCACCTGCCCACAGTAACCACCCAGTTAGTCCATTCAAGTGGATTAATCCACTGACTTGGTTACACCTCATATAATCTATTGATTTCACCTTTGACGTCTCCTGCATGATGTCACACGTGACCCTTTGGGGGACACCTCATAGCTAAACCGTAACAGACAGCATCACATTTTTTGATCCACATCTGAGATGGAGGGTGCTGTGAGATTTCCTTGTCTCCTCACTTATTTGCCCATCCACCTCCCTCCACAGTGACTGAGCTGAGTCACTGATGGACCTGGGCAATAGCAAGCTGCTCTGGAGTTCCAGTTAGACAGGACGGAGAACTTCCCGGGCTCTCCTGGCCTGGAGGACGTCTGCGATCAACAAGAACATTCTATGTTTAAAAAATCTGCTGAGCTTTTCCCCCAGAAAAAAAACGCACTTTTCGCCTTGATCGGATCCCCAAATGAGGTACACACAGGTACTTCATCCAACCAGGCTGGTGAAAAATTTCCAGACCCGGTGACAATCTGCTCATGCAAACTTTCTAGCCTTGCCGTCTAACTGGGAGGGACACGGGAGTCCTCAGGTGACAGAATCCAGCACCCGCAGTGGAAATCTGCAGCCTCCCATCTGGAACCGTGGATGGTTTTAGAAACCAAGTGGGTTTTCGGGAGCAATGGGAGCTCTTTGTGCATCGTCTGCAGGAAATCAAAGCAAAGGCATGTGCAGTCCTTATCCCTGTCTGTGTGACCTGGACGGTCTTCCCAGGTGGGCAGCTCCCACGGGGACCAGCAGAGGCAGTAGGAGGAGCTGCTTGCATTCATGCAATGGGTGATGGAGGAGAGGAGAGAATGCAAATCCAGGTGCCCTGGGCGCTTGTCCTTTCCTTTCTTCTTGCCCTGAGAAGGCTCTGTGAGGCTCAGGGCTGGCTTCTGGGTCTCCTTGGTTGGGAGTTTCTTATTCAGGTAACTTGCATGTGACGTGCTCAGATCACCTTTGTGCTATGAAGACAGTCTTTGATACACAGGTAGGCGGGATGCTCATAGCTCCCGTCTCCACTCCAGGTACTGGTTAGGTGTGAACAGAAAAATTCCCCGATCCATAACGAGGTCGGGTGGTGGGGAGAACGTGTGCTTAAATGCAGATTAATTAAAGGGCTTGCATCTTTTAACACATGCATAACATGCTACGCTTTGCTTTCTTTCTTTCTTTCTTTCTTTCTTTCTTTCTTTCTTTCTTTCTTTCTTTCTTTCCTGTTTCTTTTCCTTTTCCTTTCCTTTTCTTTTTTTTTTTTTTAACTATGGCTTGAACCAAAAACAGATGTCCTTTATCACTAAGTCACATCCCCAGCCCTTTTAATTTTTTCTTTTGACACTGGGTCCCGCTATATTGCATACAGCCTAAATAAGTTACTGAGACTGGCCTCCACATTTCAATCCTCCTGCCTCAGCCTCCCGAGCTGCTGGGATGACCGTGCATCAGTACCCTCTGCATAAAAAAAAAAAAAAAGAAAAACAAAAAGATTTACTATTTCTTTTCTCTATGTGCATTTTGTCTAATATGATTTAACTATGTGTATACTCACTGAAAAATCAACTTTGCAACGAAGTCACAACAACTGGACAAATGCCTGCTTCTCAGTGCTGATCTTTTGCTGCCTAAGGTGGTAAAAATCCTTAACTCTTTGACTTCATGGTGGAAAGATCTGTTCAGAATTTGCTTTCAGTTTATTCTGATGGATCAATACTATGCTTTTCTTTGCTGGGTGGGTGCACGTTTTCCTAAGAAGAAGAAAGAAACAGGAAAGTTGTTTTGGATTTTAAGGGTGATTTAAGGTTTTGGGGGTACCAAGGATTGAACTCAGGGGCACTTGGACACTGAGCCACCTCCCCAGCCCTATTTTGTATTTTATTTAGAGACAGGGTCTCACTGAGTTGCTTAGGGCCTCGCTAAGTTGCTGAGGCTGGCTTTGAACTTGCAATCCTCCTGCCTCAGCCTCCCTAGTCGCTTGGATTACAGGCGTGCACCACCACGCCCAGCAGGGTGATCCTTTTTTAAGATGCATTTTGCAGTTATATGGTCCCAGATTCAGAAAGCATTTTTTTTTCCTTATTTCTTTTTACTTTGACCTCACCTGCAATTAACGTGTCCTCTAAAATCACCTAATTGCGTATCCTCAGCTGTTCCCTGTGTCGACTCCTTGTCTGAACCCAGCGGTGCTTAACCTGGAGCCGCATCCCCAGCCCTATTCAAAATTTTGAGACAGGGTCATCGTGCTAAGTTGCTCGGTGTCTCGCCGAGTTGCTGAGGCCGGCCTCTAACTTGCGAACCTCCGGCCTCAGCCTCCTGAGTCCCTGGGATGACCGGCATGCGCCACCGTGCTGGTATCTGATCCTTATCAATAGGCTGTCTCTGCTCCTCGGTGAAGCCTGAGGAGTCCTGGGGGTGAACGACAGCACGACGCACGCAGGGCTGCGCTTTCTGAATAGTCGCAACAATGTTGCAGCCTTTGAAATGCAATATGGCTTTGATTCCTAGGACTTCAGTTTCTTTACCGGTGACGGGTCTTTGTTGCAACCGATGTGTTACAATGGTGCTTCTTCTCCGCAGGCAAAACCAGAGACCCTCCTAGTTCCGCGCGGGTGACTGACAGGTCTGACCCTGACCTTGCTGTCTGGCGGGCTTATGTGAGTGGGCGGATCCTCCGGCGCCTACTTTCCCCACCTTTCCAAAGTGATTCCCTTTCCTCCCAGATGCTTTGCAAATCAAAGTGATGGTTTCTCCAGGTCCTTGGACTCCGCCCTGTCCTCTAAGGTATTCGGTACCAACAAGGTCAAGTTCCAGGGTCAAATTCATGGGCAGGGGAATTGCATCGGAAGGCTGACCCTCTTCTTCCCCCTCCAGACCCCTAACCCTGAGGAGTGGGTTATTGCCGCGCTGCGAACTCGCCTTCCCATGCACGAGGTCGGCACGGGCGTGGTGGGTCAGGGTCTCCGCAGCCCTGGGTCGGGGCTGCGTTCCCTCCGCGCATGCGCAGAGGAGAGCGCCGGTCAGCTCCCTGCTGGGAGGTGGATCCCGTGTGGCCCTGCAATCCCAGGGACCTGAGCATTCTCCGCAGCAGTTCTGCAAGGATGATTGACAGGCCCTGAGGATGACTGACAGGATTGGCAGAATCCCCGCAAGTCCCTTTAGACCTCGTCCATGCGGATGTCAGGACAGAGGACAGAGCCCAGGACTGCTCGGGTCCCTCTGGAAGCCACTCTGGATCTCGTCCTGCAGAATCTGCACACAAGACACCTGGAACCATCCGTTAAAACCCCGAGAAGACATTTGGACACTTAATTAGAATAAAGGAAACGACAAACAAATCTATTTTTTTAAAGCGGAATTGTGCATTATATATTTTTTCCCTACGAGGTCTGAGAAATCTCGGAACCCAGGCTTTTCTTCTACTAGCATTTATTTCCAGGTGGATGATCAAAGTCCGTCTCAAATTACTGAGCTGAGCCTTCAAACGATTTTCCCAAGGCTGTTTCTCAGGCTTATTTTCAGCTCTTGAAAAGATTTGTTTTAAAACTGCATCCAGAAAGAATGCTCGGAAAGAGAGGGCGTGGGGAAGGTTTGCTCTTTGAAATTCTGGTTGGGCCTGGGATGGTTAGACAAGAAGGTGTGGGCTTACTGGCTCTGTGGGGTGATTTCCTCAGGAGGTCCACACCCAAGCTCACCCCTGGGGAAATGGTAGGACTTTCTTGCTTTTTCTTCACTGTTAAGAACAAGCAGGTTTTGCTGGGCGCGGTGGCGCATGCCTGTCATCCCAGCGGCTTGGGAGGCTGAGGCAGGAGGATCAGAGTTCAAAGCCAGCCTCAGCAAAAGGGAGGCTGTAAGGAACTCAGTGAGACCCTGTCTCTAAATAAAATGCAAAATAGGGCTGAGGAGGTGGCTCAGTGATTAAGCACCTGTGGGTTCAATCCCTGGTACCAAAAATAAAATAAAATGAAATAAATTGGAGAATGAACATAAGTTTGTGATAATTGTTAAATTATAGCAATACAGATAATTGCAAACAGATCGTGAGTTTCTCCCATCTGTCCTCCTCTGTATGAAGGACTAAAGGCTTTTGATTCCTGTTGGGTACAGAGGTGTGTGCCTGTAATCGCAGAGACTGGGGAGGCTGAGGCAGGAGGATCACAAACCGGAGGCTGGTTTGGGCAACTTAGTGAGGCCCTGACTCAAACTAAAAAGTAGAAAGGATCGGGGGTGTAGCTCAGAGGTAAAGTGCTCCCAGGTGGTTATATCCCCAGTATTGGGAAAAAAAAATCACAGCATTTACAAGGTAATTGTGGGCATTCAAAGAGGGGCCTCCTCCCAGGCTCAGCCTGGGTGCTATTTCAGCAAAACCACATTCTATTTTTTTTTTTTTTTTTTTTTTTTTTTTGGAACCAGGGATTGAACTCAGGGACACTCGGCCACTGAGCCACATCCCCAGCCCTATTTTGTATTTTATTTAGAGACAGGGTCTCACTGAGTTGCTTAGGGCCTCGCTAAGTTGCTGAGGCTGGCTTTGAACTCGCGATCCTCCTGCCTCAGCCTCCCAAGTCGCTTGGATGACAGACGTGCGGCACTGCGCCTGGCGAAACCACATTCTATTGTAGAGAAGCAGAATCTGACGAAGGGCGGTGAATGGATGCTTCACTCAGGGATGTCGGGCCCCAGAGGAGAGCAGAGCAGAGCCCCCTTGGTGGCGTCTGGGGGTTCTGAGCTCTGACTGTGATGGAGAAAGAAACAATGGCGGATCAGCCGAGGGTCCAGACAGCAGGATCTCTTTCAGAGAGTCTGACTGCAGAGAGAACCCAGCTCCCCGCGGGGAGTCGGGTCCAGTCAGGGAGACAAACACAGGGACCATGACACGGAGTCAGCTCCAACCTGCAGGATGTGGAAAGGCGGACGGGGAATTGAGTCTCCCTCATGCCAACTCCACCTGGCATCCCACGGGGCAGGTCATCCCTGGGTCTCTCGGCCCTGGAGACAGGCAGGTGGTCACTGACCTGGCCGAGAAACCACACTACTTCTTCTTCCAGCATCAGCAGGTCCTGGGTGCAAGGAGGGAGCTGGGGGTTGCCGGAGCCTCACTGCCCATTGGGCAGGAGCTGAGTCTGGGTGTTTGGTGGTGGACGGGGTGGACGTCCTGCAGGTAGTTTTGCAGGTTCAAGGAGAGAATTTCACGGACACCCCAGACCCAGAGAATGGTGCTCTCCTCTCCGTGAGCTCTTCTGATCAAGGAGGTGGACAGGTGTCCCTGATCCCTGGGCATCACCTTAGATTGAGTTTGCAAAACCAAACTAGCAGCGGTTACGTCCCAGCTGCTTCTGCAGGTCAGAGAGAAGCCGAGCCCCCATCGGCCCCTGATCCGCCATCTCCAGAGCCACTTAAGGGACACAGGGCTTTGCCTCCTGGTGCCTGGTCCCAAACGGAATGCAGCCTCTACCTTCAGAATTAAAGTGAAATCCAGCCGTCACCGAGTCGCCGAGGACTTTGGGACTTAAAAAGCAAAGAGGTTCTTTGATGGGAAAGAAGTGGGCGAGCTTGGGAGGGCGCTGAACAACGTGGACCCGAAGCCTTCATAAGTCGTGGTGATTGACAGGCACAGCAGGCGATGATGGACGGACACAGCTGGCCATGCATTTTGCAGAAAAGACAGATGGGGCTCAAGGGACTGGACAGACGGCAGGACACGGGTGTTCGTAATGGGATTCTGGGTCCTGAGAGACGTTTCGGAGCTGCAAGAGTCACTTTGGGTCCTTGACAGGGAAAGTGCGCGTATGATCAATGCTTGTGCCCCGAGCAAAGAATGCAGAGAAGTGGGAAAGATTCCAGTATCGAATTGTGTGCAACCACAACGCAGGTTGGAGAGCAAGACCCTGAGAGTGCAGAACAGTCATGACAAGGGTTAGGGTCGATGATAATGGTAATAATTTCAAGGCTAAATAGGATGAAGCATTTCCTTGGCATAGAAATCCTCCTCAGGGAGGAAGTCTTCTTCTCCGGGCTTTGCTTTTTTTTTTTGGCGGAGGTTGGGGAGGACTAGAGATTGAACTCGGGAGCACTCAGCTACTGAGCCACCTCCCCAGCCCTATTTTGCATTTTATTTAGAGACAGGGTCTCACTGGGTTGCTGAGGGCCTCGCTTTGGCTGAGGCTGGCTTCGAACTTGCCATCCTCCCGCCTCAGCCTCCCCAATGGCTGGGATTGCAGGTGTGTGTCACTGTGCCCGACAGCCTCTTCCTCTCCTATAGAATGCTAGAACGATCTCCTTCTCAGAGAGGACAGACGCTGCGACTTCAATCAGACAGAACCTCCATCCTCACGCTGTGGTTTTGAACCAGAGAATTAGCAGGTTTTATTTGAAATTCACACGCAAAAGGCGCCTCCGTGAGGAACGTTTAGAATCGAGCATGGGATAAGTAAAGTCACCCCCAGGTTTAGAGCCACTCTGGAGATTCCCGGGAAGGAGAGACGTTCCTTGGAAGAGATTTAAGTTTGGAAGACAGTCCCCTGAACTTGTGGATGACTAGGAATGAAATATTTAAAATGTAAGATGTAGCAAAAGGGACAGGGAGGTCCCCCCAGCAGCAAAACCTGAGTGGCACCTGGAAGCAATGAATTTGGAGAGGAATATGTGCATTGAGATATGTCTGGGTGTGGGAATTCACTACGGACGAGCACAGCACTTGAAAGTTTGTAACACAGGGAGACGTTATCAGATCCCCACTCCCCATGTGGGAGGGCTGTCTGCTTCCTTTGGCTGGAAGAAATTCTAGTCTTTCATGCTCAAAAATATATGAAATGAATAATAGAGAAAATAGCAACACCATACCAAGCAGAGACAACAAGGATCAAAGCAGACGATTCAGTAGAAACTAAAGACCTTTTTGGAAGAATTGCTTTTTCTTTAAAAAAAATAAAAATTCATCTTAAAGGTGGAAAATTCTCTAATGTCAAGTTCCCATGGTTCAAACGGGGAGATCAAAGTGGAAGAAGGAAGGAGGGAAGGAGAGGTGGAAGAGAAGGAAGGTGTCAATCAATCCATCCTGGCTGCAAGGCTTCCCAGAAGACTCAATTTAGGTGCATGAATATTTCAACGTGTCTTGGAAGGCGTGATGTCGGGGCTTGTGTGGGCTCAGGTCGCCTGCATTTTTAAATACTTGTTGGATTGTGAACCTAAGTCTTTCCCCAAATGCAACCCCAGTTACGGTTAAAAAAATAAACACTGCTTCTGGCCGGGCATGGGGGTGCACGCCTGTAATTTCAGCAAGGAGAGAGGCTGAGGCAGGAGGTGCATTAGTTGGAGGCCAGCCTCAGCAACTGAGCGAGACGCTGAGCAACACAGTGAGACCCTGTCTTTGAATAAAAATAAAAAGGGCTGGAGATGTGGCTCAGTGGGTAAGCACCCCTGGGGTCAAAAGGCCATTGCTCTTCCTGGCTGGTTAATCTCCTTTTTCTAGCATGCTCTAATTAAAAAGCACTTAGTGAAGAATTTCTGCTCTAGTGTATGAACTTGCAAAGTCACGAGGCCAAAGGAGAGTTCCAAAATGAAATGAGATCAAGGCACCACCGTGAGCCCCAGTTGGGCAGCAGTGGGAGGGGCTGAGAGCTTCCCAAGGTGAGGTGACATCTCCCTGGGGTGCCCTTGACTGAGCACCAAGTGTCAAACCACAGCAAATGCAGCTGGTGATCTGCTTTTGATTTTGTGGAGCTCACAGAGACCCAGGAATTTGCCTAGAGACTGAGAGGAAGAGGCTTCATCCAGGTCACGGAGTCCTCAACTTGAAGGTGCTCAGAGAAGTTCTGCTGAATGCAGCATCTGAAGCAGCAGGTGGAGGGGCAGAGGGAGGCTGAGTCCCACAGCCTCTTAGCACTGCAAAGACCTTGCACAGAGCCCCTCCTCTGCCTGAGGAAGCTCCTCTCCAGAGCTCAGGGCTACTGTTCCGTCTTGGCTTCAGCGTGTGGGCACCGTCGCTGGTGTGAGTCATCCACCAATCAACCCAGACAATGCAACTCTTGGTATTGATGAGCCTGCTCACTGCGATGCTGCACGTGAGATGGGAGGAGGGAAAGAGGCACATGCCATGCAAATACATGCATGCGTGTAGGTAGAGGTGGGGGATGTTTGAAGGACAGAAATCACATATAGATTATATTCATATCGATATGCATGCATCACAATATGCTAAGCAATATTTTATTTTAAATGTACTGGTGATATAATTTGTTGGACCTATCTCAGATGCAGGGTGATATTTTCATTGTCTATCCACCCATAATCTCTTTGTACCCATCCATCCAGCTACTGCATCCATTCATTTATCTATAATTTGTATGGATGTGTCTATCTACCTATTATCTATCTTCTATCATCAGTCTATAATCTCTGTTTACCCACCCATCCTCCCATCCAACAATATCCATCCACCCATCCATCCACCCACCCACTCATCTACCACCCGTCCATATATCCACCCATCCAACCACCAACCACCCATATATCCATCCACCCACCCATCCATCCATCTATCCTTTCACTCATCTACCCACCCATCTGTCCACCCATCCATCCATCCATCCATC
>JAJEJO010004190.1:123894-146065 GCA_020662805.1 Glaucomys volans
GACGCCCAGTACCTTCCGAATCTCAGCCGGGCAGCAGGGCTCCCCAGGTGAACATGCCCAGGCTCTCTCTACCCGGACAGCATTCCTTCTGAAATCTATCCTTGTGCGACCAGGATGTGTGACTGTCCTGGGTTCACCCACCACCTGGCCGCTCCTCCTCCCCCAGAGCAGCAAGGAAACCAACCCGCTGACAGGACCCTGGGCTGTGAGCTCCAGTCTTTGCACCTGGGCGCATGTGGCTAATCAGAAAGGCAATCAGGATTGCTTTTTTTTCCCAAATGGAAACTATGCAAAACCTGAATGGACAAAGCAGGCCCAGCCTGGAGGTGGCCCTGTGGGAGGAGCGAGGCTGATGGGCTCCCAGATTGAACGCATCTGTTAACTTTTGCTTCTTTCAACGGGATGGCTCAGGACGGATCTCAGAGGCCCAGGCTGCAGCCCGTACTTAGGGGGGAATTTGCCCCCTGCGGATTGGAGAGCGACCTGTGCTAATTCCCCCTACAGGCCGTTGGGGGTTTGGGTGACAGGAGTCCGGGTGCTGGGAGGTGACATCTGACATGCGCACATCAGAACCTGGCCCTGTGCGTGCATCATGCTGAGACTCGTCACTGCTACCTCGCAAAGCACAGAGCGTGTGGCTGGCGTTCGGAGATGCAGTGTAGCAAAGAGTACTCACCGAATACCAGGAATCGGAAAACCGCAAATCCGAAATGCTCCAAATCCAGAAACTTGCGTGGCGCCCACCTGAGCTGGCGAATGCAAAATTCCACACCGCTCTCGGGATGGGTCGCCATCCACATGCAGGCTCATCCCCCCTGAATCCGATTCCCAGCTCTGCAAAAAATAAAATCATAAATAAAGATGCAAGAACCGGGTGCGGGGGTGCACGCCTGTCATAGCAGCAGCTCAGGAGGCTGAGGCTGGAGGATGGCAAGTTGGAGGCCAGCCTCCGGTACTGTGAGCAACTTTGAGACTCTGGTCTCCAAGAAAAAAAATATAAAAAAGGGCTGGAGATGTTGCTCAGTGGTTAAGTCCCCTAGGGTTCAATCCCTGGTACCAAAAATAAATAAAATAAAATATAAAATAAAATATTAAAATAAAATAAAAAAATAATAAAATAAAATAAAGTAATAAAATAAAATATAATAATAAAATAATAAAATAAAATAAAATAAAATAAAATATGCAGAAGTATTGAGGGCTGCATCCTTCCCATCAGGAGAAGCGACATGCTTCTTTTTGCAAGTTTGACGGACAGCGGGAAAGGCGGGCTTGCTCTCAGTTTTACCAGCAACGCAGATTTCCTCTCCGCACCAGCCCCTCAGGGGGTCCTCCCACCGTGGGGAACCTCCCAGCATCCTGGGCTCCCCTGTCCATCAGGAGCATCGTGCTTCTGGGTGGAGTTGATGTGAGAAAAATCGAGGGGAAAGGCAGCCAGCGAAGAAGGGGAGGTGGAGACAGCAGCCTCGCCCCCAAACAGTAAATAAAGAAAATTGCATTTCTGCCCTTTGTTGAAGTCGGCAGGAATCTGCAAGGCTGGAGGTGCGGGGAGGCTTCGGGAAGGTGGAAGAATACTAGTCATTGTTTGCTGTTCATTGAGTTTGAAAATTAAGTGATCAGAGAGCCGAGCCAATGCAGCTCCTGTTCATTGACCGTGCAGCCTCCAGATGGAATCGGAGGCAGGAGTGGAGGTTTTTTTTTTTTGGAGGGAGGACAGAGCAAGAGCGAAAAGAGGGAGGGGGTTCTGGCAAAACAGCTCAGCGGGATTGAGAGGTTGCTAATTACATAAATTTGGAGGCCAAGTGTCAAGGACACCAGGTCTGACTCCCAGCATGAGAGGCGAAAAATCTCGACTGATTTTTTTTTTTTTTTTTTGGTACTGGGGATTGAACTCAGGGACACTCGGCCACTGAGCCACATCCCCAGCCCTATTTTGCATTTTATTTAGAGGCAGGGTCTCACTGAGTTGCTTAGGGCCTCGCTAAGTGGCTGAGGCTGGCTTTGAACTCGAGATCCTCCTGCCTCAGCCTCCCTAGCTGCTGGGATTACGGGCATGCACCACAGCGCCCGGCTGAAAAACTTATTTGAAGGTTAAAATGTTGTAAATCAAAGTGATAAACTCTTTTCTATCTTGAATAAGATCCCAATATGGCCTGAATCTGCAATTCCAAATTTGAGACAGACTGAGGCAGGCTCGTGCACTGAGATTATAAATAATTACATTTAAGCATGCAAACACGATTGCAAATATATACACCCATTAATTGAGATCGTAACCAGACTCATGCATGTGCTGTGTATGGCTGTTTGCATATGCGTGCCGATTTATTATGCACCTTTGCATACATATGCAGAAATGTGATCTTTTTATAATCAGATAATACAAAATATATCCTTTTGGAAGCAAGCACGAATATTTCCATGCCCACCTATACTTTATATATGCATAAACATACCTCAACACGTACTCACACACATATTCTCAGACTTTTTAATAAGCAAACTAATGGCATAAATTATGTGAACGCATTCTGTGTGGAAACAAAAGCTTCCAAGACGTTGATCCATTCTCTCTGGAAAATACGAATGCAACTAGCTTCGGGTACCTGCCATTTTATATTTTATTCATTCAAATGTGTTTTTTCGGATGCATGTTATAAAAATATTTTGTGACCCGTTACCTAAACAAATATTTGCAAATGGCAAAAAAAAATAATGCATTTATGAATTAAAAAAAATAAATTCTATTATTGTTAATTTTATCTTTTGAACAAGAAAGTCTTCAGCATCAGACACCGTGAAATAGATGCAAAGCAAGTTCATGGATTCAGCGTGGAAGAGCAGCCCGGGAGATGCAGGTATTTTTACTGTGATCCCCCCACCGCGCCCAGCGTCCACTGAAGGCCGGCTTGGATGCTCGGCCCAGTGTGCAAGCCCAGGATCTCCGCCACGTTTGGGAGACAAGATTGCATTCCGCAGCCAGACTGAGGAATGACCAGAATCCAGCGTGAGGAGGTGCTTTGGGACCTGCAGCTGGTCCGGGAACCGAGACCCCCTTGCAAATGCATGCACAGTTCCTCGTGGTAAGCGCGGTTTTCTCCTCCAAGATGGGCCTTGGAGGACTTTGCATATCATGCGGCCTTTTGTGCATTTGGAGGGAATCCGTCAATCCTCCAACACGCGGAGGGAAACGCTCACTAAAAGCTGGACTCAGTCCCCTTGAGTTTCTAGTAGCTGTCGGAGACCTGCAGAACCGCTGTGCACTGTGCAATCCTGCAAATCGCACCCACCCGCAACCTGCACCTTCGCTCTTCACGTGGAAGTGGATGCGACCAAAGATCTGCTACTCCTTCGCTGCAGAAAATTGAGGGAGAAGGAAACGTCAGAAGCTCAGGTTTCCTCTTGCACGGATTTCCAGAAGATTCACCAGCACCCGAGGCCGACGCGGTAATATTAGGTGTTCCTAAGAATTGCAGGTGGATTTCCGCCCTGACGGCTGTATTTCTTTCATGAACAGAGTCTGCGGGCCAGGAGGACCCCAAGCCTCGGAGATCGTACCCACAGGCGTTGCAGAATCAGAGTGGAAATCTCTCAGCCATGCACACGATTCCTTTCCAGCAGCGGGTCCTGAGTGTGCTGAATCTCAGTGCCCGGGTCCAAACGCACACGTGTGCGCACGCGGCGTGATGGGACGCACCCCCGTGTGCACGGAGCTGCGCGCATGCCCCCAAAATGACCGGGTCAGCTCAATGCAGCTCAGTCTCCAGGGGTGTCTGGATGGGTAAGACCCACAGGAAGAGCAACGAGGGCCAAACAAATTTTGAGCTCCTCTTATTAACGTGTGCTAATGGTGCATACTAATGGCTGCTGAGAGACCACCTTCAAACACAATCCTGACCCTCCCTTCACTCTTCCAAACCCAGTCATCGCCCTTCCAATCTCAGCTTCACTTCTTATTTGAAGTTGTACACTCGGGAGAGGGCGGCCTGTGTTTGTCTTTGTCTGACTCACTTCACATCACACGGTGACTTCCAGTTCCATCCATTTGGCTACAAAGGACACACTCTTGTGCTTCTTCATGGTTGAGTAATATTCCATCATGGAAAAATACCAGATTCTCCTTACCGATCATCTGTGGAGAGACATGGAGGCTGATTTCTTATCTTTTTTTTTTTTTAATCATGTTATTTGAGGCATAATTTTTTACAATTTATTTTTATCTGTTCTAATGAACTGCACATGACAGTGGAATGATTGATGCATTTTGACAGATCAGACATAAATGAAGTGCCATCTCTCATTTTTCTGATTGACATGTTGCAGGATCACATGGTCATGCAGCCACACATGCACATGAGGTCATGATGTCTGCTTCCTCTACTGTCCTTCCTACCCCATGCCCTTCCCTCCCTTCACTCCCTCTACCTAATATAAAGCACCTCTATTCTTCCCTATCCCCCCTTATTGTGAATTAGCTTCTGCAGATCAGAGAGAACATTTGGCCTTTGGTTTTGGGGATTGGCTTATTTCACTTAGCATGATATTCTCCACCTCCATCCATTTACCAGCAAATGCCATCATTTCATTCTTCTTTAAGGCTGAGTAATATTCCATTGTGTATATATACCACATTTTCTTTATCCATCCATCTGTTGAAGGGCACCTAGGTGGTTACATAGTTGAACTGTTGTGAGTTCAACATCTCTACCAATTGAAGAAATGCAAATTAAAGCTACTGTAAGATTTCACCTCACCCCAGTCAGATTAGCAATTATCAAGAACACAACTAACAACAAATGTTGGTGAGGATGTGGGGAAAAAGGTCCACTCACACATCGCTGGTGGGAATGCAAAATGGTATGACATATGGAAATATGGAAAGCAGTGTGGAGATTCCTCAGAAAACTTGGAATGGACCCACCATCTGACCCAGCTATCCCACTCTTCAGTTTATACCCAGAGGACTTAAAATCAGCACCCTACAGTGACACAGCCACATCAGTGTTTATAGCAGCTCAACTCACAATAGCTAAACTATGGAACCAACCTAGGTGCCCTTCAACAGATGGATGGATAAAGAGAATGTGGTATATATACACAGTGGAATATTACTCAGCCATGAAGAAGAATGAAATGATGGCATTTGCTGATTTCTTACTTTAACTATTGTGAATAGAGATGAAATCAACACTGCTGTGCGGGTATCTTTGTTGTTTTGAGGTCATTTACTTTAGATATATACCCTGGAGTGGAGTAGCATAAAGTGTAAACACACACACACATACATACACACGCACTTTGATTCATAAACCCAGTGAAATATGTGTGCAAATAGATTCTAAATGCGCTAGTAAGGAAGAAAGAAAGTACTTACAGATTGGTTAGACTTTATTTCCATGGTTCCCTCAATGAAGGTAGGAGAGATGGCCTCTCACTGATGTGTTGGTGACTGAACACTAAATCAAGTTGACGTCATAGCTAGTGCTACAATAGGAAGGAGGGACCTGCAGAATTCAGGCGGAAGGGAAATTTGAGAGAATCCAGCACAGGAGACCCACCTGTCCACCACGGACTGTCTTCATGAAGGCTCACAGCCTCTCCCTTCTGGAGAGTGTTGATATATTCCTGGATCCTGCATCTGGTCCAGGGCACAATGTCCACCCTTCTGCATTCAGGAGATGAAAGTTGTGAATCACCTGGTCACTGGGAAGGAAGGCAAAGGTCGTGACCAATGGATGTGGTGTAAGTCCTCACCATTATTGCAAGTCATTGCTGAGGAGGAAGCATGGGGCAGAGTTCTTTGCTTACAGAGAGCTTTGTTGATGGACAATGTAAGGTGGCATCTCTGGGGATCCGAGAGGACGCAATCCACATCATTGTCCACTCACAGAAAGATCCATGGTCTTGGTGAGTTAGCTTTTGTCCTCTAGTACTGTGAAGTGGACCCCACTGGAATCCTAGTCCCAGGCTGAAAGCACTTTGAATGGTGTCCGTGAAGAAGGACCCTCTGCTGACATCTGAAGCACTTGACCCAGGTGACCACCGCCATTTGCAAAAGTGTGCATGGAGCATGAATGGTGTCCTTGAAGAAGGACCCTCTGATGGCATCTGAAGCACTTGACCAAGGTGACCACCGCCATTTGCAAAAGTATGCATGAGCATGAATGGTGTCCTTGAAGAAGGACCCTCTGATGACATCTGAAGCACTTGACCCGGGTGACCACTGCCATTTGCAAAAGTGTGCATGGAGCATGAATGGTGTCCTTGATGAAGGACCCTCTGCTGACATCCGAAGCACTTGACCCAGGTGACCACCGCCATTTGCAAAAGTGTGCATGGAAGAGGATCCATGGTGTGAATCTGTCTTCACCGTGGGCAGAGGAGGTCCACACCATCCTCCCACTTTGACTTCTATTTCTGAATACCAATTTGGAGTGTCAGTGCTGATTACCTGGAAGGAACCCCAGTCTTGATTTCCTGTCCTCCAGAAAAGAATCATGATGGAGTATCTTCCAGTTTCCTGTTTTTATCAAAATGGTCAACCCAACCAATGAGAAATCCTGGAATATAGGATATCAACATCTTACAATCCTCGGGGGCAGATATCTTTCACCGACACCTGTTGTGAACAGAATGGAGGTCCTCTAAAATTCATATGTGGAGATCCTAACCCTCAGGACTTCACACAGTGAGTCTATGTGGAGATAGGTTGTCTAGACTGCAAGGAGGATCCTAGTTCTCACAGGACAGACATCTCCCACATGGGCAAAAATGTTGGTCAAAGGATATAAAACTTTAGTTCTACATGTCTATTATTTAAAACACGCAGGCTGTGGGTCGTTGTGATGGCAATCCCAGCTAACTAGTTCATTGCCTGATTGATTATTCTGTGGCGTATGCAGAAGTCTAACAGGTTAGGAAGATTTCCTGGACCGTGGTGAGGTGACTCACACCGTGATCATAATGTCTTTGTTGATTCTGGAACTTGGGAAGCACCAGTGGTCCCGAGAAAAGTTTCTGAGGCTTTCTCACTCTTCTAATAAATGGAGAGCAATGATTTGGGCAAGATAGCTCAGTAAGCAGAGTGGTGTGTTTCGCATTGAGTCGCTTCAAAGAGATTTCTAAGTGTTCCAAAGGGGATTTGATTTCTACCCTTTCTCAATGGAGTGGCCCGCCATTTTGATTCCATCATCCTGCTAAGACCCTTTGAGCAAGAGGTGGGTCCACTGGTGGGAAGTTGTCAGATTCTTTTATCCAAATTGGAAAAAGAAATGTCGTGCATTTCCTTCCCTCCAAAGGGAGGACAATTCTTTTAAAGTCCTTGACTCGACCAGCTCTTTTCCCTCTTGCTCTACATTTTCAAGAAGAATATTGGAAGAATGCAGTATCGTGAGACAGGGAGGGACTGTCCAGAGCAGCCTAAGCTTTGTCCATCAATTCCTGGGCTCAGCAATCCCAGGTACACCCAAGGTACGACACCCAGAGTAGATTGCTTCTGACATCCCTCAGCTGTGGGGTAATGAAGATTAAGTAAATTAAGTCGATCCATCATGGTAGCCAGTTCTCTTGGAGTGTCCACAGGCAGGACCACATCCACCTTTGGACAGCTTGTCTGATCTTTGGATCAGATGACTCACTGTGGATTCTAAGGCTTCTACAGACACCTGCCACCCATCTGTCAATCATCAATTTGTTCTGACTGACTGGTGGAGTGAGAGATTGGTGCAGTGAGCTGGGGATCAGTAACTAACGAGTCATATTCCATTTTGTACACCCCTACTTGGAATTTGCAAGACCACATGCATTTCTTTAGAGTGTAGAGCTCGTACTCTTCGGTGTTAACCTGTTCTTCCTGAAAGTACATGAGCTTCCCATTCCCATTGGATGGTGCGTTCATGTGGTCAATGCAAGATATGTTGGGAGTGGCTGGAAGCAGACAATTGAAGATCTGTTCCCCTTTCAGTGGTGGGTTTCAGGGATCCAAAGAAAGCTAATGTTGACATTGGATAGAATTTTTAGTGCGTTCTCCCTGGGTGCCATTCATTGGGAAAGACAATTGGCTACCATGATGGATCTACTTATTTTACTTTGTCTTCATTTTCCATATTTTTTTCAAGTTTCTATGTGGCGTTGGTAGAATTATCTCACTGTCTCATCCTACGATGTGCATGTGGGTGTTCTCTTTTGCTACAGAAATAGTAGGAAAAACCCACAAATATTTTCAATGTGAATGAGATCTTGATCGCTCTCAGGTAGGTGGGTAGCGCCTATATTGCTTGTAGGCTGAGGGCTTCCTTATTGCCATTTGGAGCTCAGTTCTTGATGAAAGGGTGTGTGAGGAATGTGGGTAGCTACAGGAAACGTTCTGAGATGGATCGTGATGATCCTTCACCAATGCTAATGCAAATCTAGAAGACTTCGTTCCTCCACAGAGTCTGAAGATTCTGGTCTCCTTATAACTCCATCTCCCCATTTTCTCCGTATTCCACGTAGCAGAGGCACCCCCCATGAGACTGGGAAGGTGGAACTGAGCCATATGAGATGGAAGAAGCTAGAGGAACCGGGAGATCTTGAGTTTGAGGTGTTGGCTTTCTCTAGGGCAAATGAGGCAGAGGTTCTAGAGAGTCAGATACCTCAAAGTGATAGTGGAAAGTAAAGAAATTGATCTTACAGACATTGACAATGCGGTCATGCTTACCTGAGCCTGGAGAGAGATGAGGAAATGTCAGCCAACGGGAGCTGAGTTACAGACAGATGGGAGGAATATGTTCTTGTGTCCCATTACACAGTGGGATCGCTCTAATTTCTGAGAAGGTACTCTCCGTTCCACACGAGCTAGAGGGGAAGGATTTGGAATGTTTTTATTGCAAAGAAGTGATAAATGTTTGGGTAAATGCATAAATTTACCTTTATTTGAACCTTATGCCTTAGACGCATGGATCAAAACATCACATCTTTAACCATAAGTATGTCCAATTGGTATGCATCCAATAATAACATGGAAATCAGAAAATAGTATGGCACAGAGTGAACTGCTCTAAGGTATGACTGAGAATTTCCTCTGGCATTTTTCCCTGTGATTTTCTATTTGGTTGTTCGGCCACATCAGATGCACGGTGTGATCCCTTCACCCAGTGGCCGCCATGTTTGATTGGAAGGTGAGGGAGAGCAGACCTTGTGAGTTTCCACGGTTGGTGTGGTGCTTCCTGTCTGAGTGTAACTGATCTCACTGGGTCCAGACGTGTGTGTCAATACATCCCACTGTCAGGAGACTCCTGAGGTCAGGTGTCAGAGGGAATGGAGCATCCCAGGTAACCAAGCACCAATTTCTGCTGATCTCATAGCATGCTGTTGGGCAGGAAAGATCTCAGTGAGGGGTCCACTTGACCTTGCTTGGGAGATGTCTCAACAGAGTGTAAGGGAGAAATCAAGAGGGAGGGGATGGGTGGGACCCAAGAGGGACAAGGTGACTGATCCACAGAGAAATCTTAGGCAAGAGGAGAGCTGCCCAGCCGTGAAGCACGTTGGTTGAGAGACTCACGGTCAGGTGCAAACACGAGTTAGTAATAGCCCCGTCAGAGTGTGCAGATGATGCCAAGGCTCATGGCAACCTTGGAAGAGAAAGCCTGAGCCGTAACCCCCTGCAGGATCGCAGTTGACGCTGAGCGCAGAGGAGTCAGTGGCTGGAAACCACTGGTGGAGGGGAGTCGGGTTGTGCTCCAGGAGAGATAAGCGACCCTAACCTCCACACAAAGGCTGGTGTCCTGAGGTTTCCTGTAAGAGGCAGATAAGCTCTTCTCCTTTTTACAAGACCAAATGCCGAGAGCTTTCTTCCAAGAACAGGGAGGGGCGAGAGAAGTCAACCATGTCCTTTGTGAACATGTGCAACTTAGAAGAGGAGGTGGGTCAGTGACAGGATGCTATGGTTCAGATGGACCCTCAGGTTTACAGAGACGATAAGGAAAAGACGCAAAGCAACTGAGAGCATCCCTGAAGGAACTCCTGAAGCAGAACAGGCTTAGAGAAAAGCACTTCTATTCTAAGACTCCAGCTCAGTGGTTCATGACAGAGACGCAGGCGAAGAGCTGCAGGAAGAGCCCCTGGGCACAGATGGTGGTGCGAGGAGAGAGATTGACAGGAGGGGAGGATTTCACTTCAGGAGTGATGTCCTTGGTTTTCCAGCCAGACACTGAGCACCATGAGGTGATCTGCTATCCCCAAGGGCGAGTTGACCTGGGGACAAGGGTAACCTGGCAGGTGGAAGGAACATGAAGCCCTTCCAGGGCAGGGTATGGAATACCTGCAGCATCCAGAGTCCTTCTAAGCCTAGTTCTGATGACATATCCAGGCCCACACTCATTGCTGCAGCTTGGAAATGTCCCCCAAGTTCATGTCCTGCAAATTTAACCCCCAAATTAAGTGTTGATGGAACCAGAGGAGGTCAACTTTGGGAAGCAATTAAGAATGGATGAGGTCGTGATGGCTGGACCACCTGCAGATGTTCATTGCTTTGTAAGATGAGGAACGGACTCCTGAGCTGCGACACTTGCTGTGTCTCGCTGAGGATTGACTTGGACCAAGTCAGGATGCAGCAAGAAGGTCCTTGTCAAGAGATGGCACCATGTTCTTGGAATTCCCAGCAACCAGGATGATGAGCCAAGTAGACCTCAGTTCTTTATCAGTTGCCCAGTGTTAAGTTTAGATGTGACCCAAAAGATCAGGTGTGAGAAGGTGCAAGAAGGTTCAGAAGTAGAATGATTGGGTTAGGAGAGGGTTAACCCAGTCAGTGGATTAATCCACTTGAATGCACTATCTGGGAGGTGACGGTAGGCAACTGGGGTGGCTGGAGGAGGTGGTCACTGGGCACTTGCCTTTGGGGTTTCTATCTTGTCCCTGGTGAGCAGAGCTCTCTCTGCTCCCTGGTGCCATGTCCTGAGCTGCTCTCCTCCTCCAGGCCCTTCCGCCATTTTGTTCTGCCTCACCTTGGGCCAGAGCCATGGAGTCGGCCAACCGACTCTGGAGTAGTCCTTCTACTCTGGAGGGTGGTCATCACACTGTGTCAGGATCAGGACTGGAATAAAATAGGGAAGAGTTTATGGGTTGGTTGCATGATAACCCTTTGGGATCATCAATGACACCAACAGAAGGGAAAAAATCCCATACTGCCCTTCCACCCAGACTTGGAAGGCTTGGCTTCTGAGCTGGCTCTTGCCTTCAGTTTTGGGATTAAACCCAGGGATGCTCTTCCCTGAGCCACATCTCCAGACCTTTCCATTTGTTTTTTTTTTTTTTCTGTTTCTCGCAGATCTGCTCAGTCTGGTCTTGAACTTGCAAGACTCCTTTATCAGCCTCCGGAGCTACGGGGATGGCAGGTGCATACCCCACGCCCAGCTCCGAGCTTGCTTTCAGGATCCCAACCCTGACCTTCTCCAGCCACTGCAAGGATTCCGAAATATGAAAGTCCGATACCCGAGTCCGGATCTCACTTGGTGCGTCGGGCACCCTGGATAATTCCTGCAGGAAGGACGTTACATACCCTTCCAGAATTGGCATTGCATGTAGCTTGTGGAACATGGGAAGGGTCTTGCTGATCCCAGAAGGAGCCAAGCAGAGGCTGCTGGGATAGGAGAGGGAGTGTGGATGCTAGTGGGTGGAGAGTGGAATATGGGCAGGTCTTGGAATGTGGACAGACATGGACGGGTATTGGGAGTTGGCTGGTGGTGGACCAGGGCGTATTAGGAGAGGAAAGAGATCACAGCTTGGGGGTGTCTGAATGGGGATACTGAAGAGACTCCACAGAGGGACCTGGGCTTTGGAAAACCCCCCGTCCCACATGCTGCCCACCCCATCCAAGCCTGCACCTGTCCGTCTGGATTACCTTTGTGATAAACCTGTCTTCTTGAAAATCCAAACGCAGAACCTGCAAGGTTATTATCCACTATCTCAACAATAGCTTTAAAATATTTAAACACCGAGGAGGTGAATCTCCTCAGGGAGACTGTTTCAGGGTCCAGAATCCCCAAATCTAAGTTCTCTCTCTGCTGCGATGGAATCTCCATTGCCTCTCAGAAGTTTTTGGGTTTTATTTCCAAGAAATGGTGTTGGGAAAAAAAGAAGAAGAGAGCCGGGCGCGGTGGCGCACGCCTGTAATCCAAGCGACTCGGGAGGCTGAGACAGGAGGATCTCGAGTTCAAAGCCAGCCTCAGCAACTTAGCGAGGCCCTAAGCAACTCAGTGAGACCCTGTCTCTAAATAAAATACAAAATAGGGCTGGGGATGTGGCTCAGTGGCCGAGTGTCCCCGAGTTCAATCCCTGGTTCCAAAAAAAAAAAAAAAAAAAAAAGAAGAAGAGAAGAAGATACTGCATTGATACCTTGGGAAGAAGCGATTGATTGTGGCCTATTTTGTAATAGGTCATGTTAAGGCACGATTATGGTGTGGAGGTGAGGGGTCCCCCAAAAGCTCACGTGGGAGACAATGCAGGAAGATCTGGAGGAGAAATGATTGGGTTGTGAGAGTCTGAACCCAGTCAGTGGATTAATCCACTTGAATGGATTAACTGGGTGGTCACTGGAGGCAGGTGGGGTGTGGCTGGAGGAGCTGGGCATTGGCGGCTTGGTTTTGGGGTGTTCTTATTTTCTATCTGGAGAGCGGCGTCTCTCTCTGCTTCCTGATCACCATGGGAGCTGCTTCCCTCCACCACGCTCTCCGCCATGATGCTCAGCCTCACCTCCAGCCCCGAGGAATGGAGGCTGCTGTCTTTGGACTGAGACCTCTGAAACCGTGAGCCTCCAAATCGACTTGTCCTCCTCTGCAATTGAGCTGGTCGGGTCTCTCAGTCCCAGCAGGCTGACTGACACAGCCACGCACGTTCCATCTGATGGGCAGCCGAGTGGTTCATATTGTGGGTGGACATGAGTCTCAGCAGGTAAGAAGCACCTCATTTAAATGCTTTCGGAAATCATCAAAGTCAGGCGACGATGCCCCCAGATCAGAAATCGAAAGGAGTTCAGGATCACTCAGCTGTGGACACTCCTGGAGATTCCAGGTTGGGAACGACAGGAGTCGCTCTTTATTTATTTTCTTGCAGGAAAACTGAGTTCATGGGAACGGGGACGTGTTTCATTTCATGGCCTCGCAGGGATCCTGAGATATTTTCTGGCCGTGGATAAAGAAATCTGAGTCTGTGAGCCAGAGATAACTCCGGATGGGACAGGGGGACCCGGCCAGGGAGGGATGTCAAGATGTTTTGAAGAATAGAAAGGAACTGATTCAGAACAGAGCAGAGAAATTGAGCCATGACGGGAGAGTTTCCCCTCTGATGTCTTCAGAGCAAAGGAAAATTGACACCATAAAAGACGGACAGATCCCGGCCAGGAACGCGGGTCCCCATTGTGATTCTGCATCCGTTCAGAACGTGAGTCTGAAACGGAGAGAGAATCCACCAAGATCAAGGGGGAAACACCAGAGAGGAAACAAGAAACAGCAAAGCCCGTTGAGCCTCCCATCTCTAAAACACCGAGTTCAAATTCCGACGGGGAAATCCAAGTTGTGAGCATGATTCTGTGTTTGCTGGGGTTTTGGGGGGAACCTAGAAGATGGCGTGGGCATTTCTGACCCAGCGTCTTACATTATATATACTTTGAATATAAGAAGCATGTGTGTAGCCAGGTGCAGAGGTGCAGCCTCTAATCTCAGAGGCTCAGGAGGCTGAGGCAGGAGGATGGCAAGTTGGAGGACAGCCTCAGCAATGTAGAGAGGACCTGAACAATTTCAGGAGAAATGCAATTTCTGCATAAAATATAAACAGGCTGGGGATGTGGCTCAGGGGTCCAGCACCCCCGGGTTCCATGCCTGGTTCCAAAATAAAGAAATAAATAAAAGCGGATTGTGAATTGACTATATTGATTCTGTGCATTTGATATTCATGAGCAATTCACCAAATTGCTCAATTCATGAGCAATGCACCAATTTTTAATTTGTGTGGCGTTTCTTGTAACAGCAGATGGTACCTTTTCAGAGGAACGAGAACAAGTCGGCGTCGTTTGCAAACCTGCACCTGAGGATGAGGAAACACACAGCCCAGGGTGGACACCCGGTTAAAATCAGAATTTTGGATACTGCAATTGCATTTGGGGCGGAGGGAAATGGATCTCCAAGTCCCCACAGCCTTGTCAACAAACCCCAGGGACGTCACTCCGGTTGTGTGCGTAGAACTCGGCCTCCAAAGGTTTGTGATGAGCTGAATGAACGTCCTGGAGACCGTGGGCACCTTCCGGGGCTCGGCGGTTCCTGGTCTCATTTCTCTCTGATGACCTTGATCATGACAGCCGGGCTCATTAGCTTCCCTCTCAGCAACCTTGATCTCGTGATGGGTGGGATGATTTATTGCCAGAAAGAAAAGATCACAGCAATGACAAGCCCCGGGGCATCTGGTGAGATGGAAAATACAGGTGGAGAAAGAGATGAGGAGCCTGAGGGTCCTAGGGACACACATCCAGAGAATCTGAAGATGGCGAATGTGGTCAGTCACCGCTTATGAGGATCACAGAATTCTCCTTAATGGCTCTGCGGTTTAGAGGTGAGGGGGCCCCCAAATCTCATGAGTGAGACCATGCAAGAAGGTTCAGAGGTGGGATGATTGGGTTATATGAGGTGGAACCTAGTCAGTGGATTAATCCACTTGGATGGACTAACTGGGTGGTGACTGTGGGCAGGTGGGTGTGGCTGGAGGAGCTGGGTCACTGGGCACCTGCCTTTGGGGTTCCTATCTTGTCCCTGGTGAGCAGAGCTCTCTCTGCTCCCTGGTGCCATGTCCTGAGCTGCTCTCCTCCTCCATGCCCTTCCGCCATTTTGTTCTGCTCACCTTGGGCCAGAGCCATGGAGTCGGCCCACCATGGACTCAGTGGAAGCCAGAGTTTTGAAATGCATTAGAATGGTCTTCACTACTGTGTGTGTGTGAGGTGCGATGGACCCCAGAGCCAGGTGCCCGGGAAGCCAGCACTCTGTCACTGAGTCACCTCCCCAACGTTTCATTAATGTTTAGTGACATTCCATCGTTTCAAAAAGACCCGAAATAAAAACAGGGGGACCCCGTTGCAAATCACCATCTCGTGTCAATCACAGTCACTGTATGCGGGGCACCTCGGGCCGTGGACCCTGCAGGCCAGCTCCCCGGGCAGCTGCCATCTCCAGCCGTCCCTTCCGCTCTGCCCACACCGTGCCCGAAACTCTCCTCCTGCAAATAGTATTCCAAGGACACAATCTGACCTGGGGCTGCTGTGACATTCTCCACCCTACAATCCTTCCCTGCACCTCCACAAGGTCCCGATACTTTGAAATTATTTTCTGTTCATCTCCTTAATCCACTTATGGGTTGATTGCTCTCCATTCGGGAAGGTCATCTTCGTCAGCGTGTACGGATCCTGAAATTTGCTGAGGTTTTGCTTTCGTGAGGGTCTGAACCATTGTTAAGTTATAATGTTGTTATTTCGGGTGGTGGTCCTGGGGGTGGAACCCAGGGGTGCTTGACCACTGAGCCACATCCCCAGCCCTTTTGATACTTTATTTTAAGATAGGGGCTCCCTCAGTTGCTTAGGGGTTTGATAAGTTATGGAGGCTGGCCTCCAACTTGCAATCCTCCTCCCTCAGCCTCCCAAGTGTCTGGGATGATAGGTGTGAGCCAACGCACCTGGCTAAAAAACAGCATTATTTAAATAGTAATCAGACTGAGTTTGTTTACATAGAATCATGTTTACTAGCGAGTGATGGATTCACTTCCCAGCGCCATCAAAAGCAAAATATAAAATAAAACAGGCTGGGTGTGGTGGCCCACGCCTGTCATCCCAGAGGCTCAGGAGGCTGAGGCTGGAGGATGGCAAGTTGGAGGCCAGACTCAGCGATTTAGAGAGGCCCTAAGCAACTTAGCAAGATCCTGTCTCAAAACAAAAAGTAAAAATACATAAATTTTAAAAAAGGCTGTGACGTGGCTCAGTGGTCGAGCACCCCTGGACTCAAGCACCAAAATGAATAAATAGGTAAATGAATAAAAAAAATTAAAAATAAAGGGGCTGAGGTTGTGGCTCAGTGGTGGAGCACTTGCCTAGCACGCGTGAGGCAGTGGGTTCAGAGGCTCCTCTCCAGCACAGAGGTGGCCTTAAGGTGTGGATTCAATCACCTCTGTCCTTGGGAGGGTCCCCTGAACCTCCTGACCTCTCAGGACGCAACTTCCACAAGTAAACTCGGTAGTTGCTCATTCAACAGAACTTTGTAGCAAACAGTTTTTCAGGATTCCGACCACCTTCTTCCCCAGAGATTTTGAAATAACTTTGCATTGATGGAAGATGGAAATTAGCTGGGTGCCCACCTGTAATCCCAGCGGCTCAGGAGGCTGAGGCACGAGGATCATGAGTTGGAGGCCAGCTGCGGCCACTTAGGGAGGCTCTAAGCAACTTATGGAGACCCTGTCTCAACATAAAATATAAAATGGGTTGGGGAGGTGGCTCAGTGGTTAAGCACCCCTGGGTTCAATCCTTGGATACGAAAAAACTATCATATATGTGAGGTGGTGTTTGATTTTGGGCATGTCCACCTGAAACATACGGACATCAGGTCCAGCATTATTTCCAGGTGTGTCTGGGAGGATTTCTAGAGAGTGTGGTACATGCCTCAGGAGGCCAGGTGCAAATAGCTGCCTTCCATCATGTGGGTGGAAGCATCTCTTCTCTTGAGGTTGGGAAGAACATTGAAAGGTAGAGGACAGTGATTTGCCTCCCTTTTGAGCCTCCTTTCACATAAACTCCCTCCAATTCCAGCCCTTCAGAGCTTAGGCTGCTCCACTCCCCAACCTCCTGACATGCACCATAAATCTCTGTACATTTCCATCCACTTCACTGGTTGTCTTCCTTGAGAATCTTGAGCGATAACTGCACCCAAATGATTTGGGTACATTTCCGTCCTAATAAGCCACTGGATTTTCTTTGCAAACCACTTTTGCAAGACCAGCTGAGGCTAAAAATGAATTTTGAATCACAATCACACCTGTAAACCCTGAGCTCATGACAGGAGCATTGTTCTCCTGAAGACAGGCGACCCACATCTGAGCCACGGCCGGCCGTTGGGAAAACCCTCTGAAAAGCCAGGCTGAGTTTGTGTTTCTGGTTGGATCATGGCTCACTGGCTCTGCTTTCTGGGCTTGAGCAGGAAAAGGCTCATTCTTGTCCCAGGACGGGAGCTTTGAGAGGTGGGAGGTTGTCCCTCCCTTGCAGAACACGCTCACATGCTGGCTTCTGCCTTCTGATGCTCAGCTACTGCGAGCAGGCCACCCTCCAAAATGCATGGGTTGGAATTTGAATCTGCCTTGCCACAAGGCTGGAGGTGGGGACAATGGTGAATGATGAGGCCCTGAAGGCAGAGAGGCAAATCAGCTGGGTATAAAAGAGAGATGAATCCCCTTCAAGATCTCTTTTGACCTTCTGCATTCTACCATGGGACAATGGTGCATGACGAGGCCCTGAAGGCAGAGGGGTGAGTCAGCTGGGTATAAAAGAGAGATGAATCCCCTTCAAGATCTCTTTTGAATTTCTGCATTCTACCATGGGACAATGGTGGCATGATGAGGCCCTGAAGGCAGAGAGGCAAGTCAGCTGGGTATAAAAGAGAGGCAAATCCCCTTCAAGATCTCTTTTGAATTTCTGCATTCTACAATGGGATAATGGTGGCATGACAAGGCCCTGAAGGCAGAGGGGCAAGTCAGCTGGGTATAAAAGAGAGATGAATCCCCTTCAAGCTCTCTTTTGACCTTCTGCATTCTACCATGGGACAATGGTGGCATGGCGAGGCCCTGAAGGCAGAGGGACAAGTCAGCTGGGTATAAAAGAGAGATGAATCCCCCTCAAGCTCTCTTTTGACCTCCTGCATTCGACAATGGGATAATGGTGGCAGGAAGGTCCTTGCCCAAATGCAGTGCTGGACTTCCAGCCTTCAGAAACATAAGCTCAAACGTTTCTGTTCAGTAATTCATGCAGCCTGTGGTATTTTGTTAGAGCAGCATAGCGCAGACTGAGACAGTCACTCTTCTTTCTCATGGGCTTGCCACATGGAGAGTCTGTGAGTCTCCATATGCTTTCAGGAGAGCTTGGTGCCCATGGAAGACATTGGGTACCAGAAGCTGGACCAGGTGTGTGTCCAGGATGAATGTCTCAGGGTTTCTCTGATGCACCAGCGGATTTCCTGAGCTGAAGAGCCCAGAAGTCCTGAAGGTTGAGGCTGTGAGAAGAGAGTTTTGAGGACTGAGCATCTGACACAGTATCACATCAGTCTCTGCTTTTCTCTTAGGGAATCTTTGCTCACCAGCTCCATGAACCTCAGTGGAGAGAAACTCCTTATCCTGCAGTCACGGCTGGCCAGCTGAGTGGCTCTTCCACTTACCCACTCCGTTCCTTCGTTTCTCCACACCTGTGCTTCCCTGGAATCACGCTTAATAAAATATCGGAAGGCACAGCATTTTAGTCACTTTTTTTGCTGCTGTGATCTGACCAGCACGATTATAGAAGAAGAAAAGTCTATTTGAGGGCTCATGGTTTCAGAGTTCTCAGTCCATAGATGGACGACTCCATTCCTTGGTGTTCAAGGTGAGGCTGAACATCATGGCGGGAGAGGGTGGTGATCACGGTGATCAGGAAGCAGAGAGAGAGACTCCCCTCTCCAGATAGCAGAATATATACCCTGAAACCACATCCCCAATCCCACCTCCTCCAGCCTCACCTACCACTTCAATTAATCCCATCTGGGGTTAATCCACTGATGGGGTTGAGACTCTCACAACCCAGTCATTCCTCCTTTGAACCTTCCTGCATGTCTCACATGTGAGCTTTTGGGGGACACCCCACCTCCAGACCATAACGAGGAGGAAGAAGAAGAAGAGGAGGAGGAGGAGGAGGAGGAGGAGGAGGAGGAGGAGGAGGAGGAAGAGGAGGAAGAGGAATCCTAACACAGGCTTTCATATCACATTCCCTTTGGTATGGATCCCAAAACCAAGACAAAAAACCACATTTTATTAGAGAAACATTCATGGATCATCATCAGGCTATAAAACACAAGAAGAATTCTATTAGATTTTTGTCACTGTGACCAAAATGCCTGAGGAGAGGAGGAAGGACTCACTTTGGCTCATGGTTTCAGAGAGTTCAGGCCAAGTAGGCAGCTCCCAGGCAGAACATCATGGCGGACGGGCAGGGCAGACGGGAGCTTCTCGACTCACAGCAGCCAGAAGGCGAGCAGAGCGGGAGGCAGAAAGGGAGAAGGGGAGAATAAAATTCCTCCAGGACACCAGATTAGTGATCAACTTCCTCCAACCAGGTCCCACCTTCCAGGACTCCATTCAGGTATAAATGGATTAATCCAGTTATTGAGGATTAGCTGGATTATTCCATAAATGAGGTGGAACTCTCATGATCCAATTCCACCTCTGAATCATGCTTCGTTTTGGGACCCCACCTGAGCTTTGGGGAGACCATTCCAGACCTAGAATATAACAGAAATTTGCAATAACGTACATCCCTGCATTTTGGTGTCCGCGGGGACCCTGAGGCAAATCCCCCACAAATTCGGAAGGAAGAGCAAATAAAACTGAGTTGTGTGGACCGACCTCAGTTTCCCTCATGCTAATTAAGAGAGAGGAATTCTCAGTTGCTCCGACGAAGTCCATTCAAACTATTTCTGATCATAAAAGTTTGGGTTCTTCAAAAAGCAAAATTAAATCTGTATTATGGCCGGGCGCGGTGGCGCACACCTGTAATCCCAACACATGGGAGGCTGAGTCAGGAGGATTGCGAGTTCAAAGCCAGCCTCAGCAACTTAGCGAGGCCCTAAGCAACTCAGTGAGACCCTGTCTCTAAATAAAATACAAAATAGGGCTGGGGACGTGGCTCAGTGGCCGAGTGCCCCTGGATTCAATCCCCAGTACCAAAAAAACCAAAAAACAAAAAAAAAAATCTGTATTATGGTTATTTATTTCCTCTGCTTGTAGATCAACCAATCATCCTGAGTGGTGGAGACTGAGGTTTTGCACAGAAAGTGATTTTCTTCTTCAGCAATTTGTTTTTACTAACATGAGAAAGAATGAAATTCTCAAAAGTGTATGAGAGAAACACAATGATACCTCCTAGGAATTTTTTTTTTTTTGATAGCAAGGATTGAACCCTGGGGTGCTTAACCATTGAGCCACATTACCAGCCTTTTTTATTTAGAGACAGGGTCTCACTAAGTTGCTTAGGCCTTGCTAACTTGCTGAGGCTGGCCTCCCTCTTGAGATCCTCCTGCCTCAGCCTCCACCATCAGACCTTCTGGCTCATTTCCACATCTTGCAAAACCTCATCTCTAGTTCTGAGCGCTTTTTACCAGAAGCCCCTTTGGATAGGCAAGTCCTTCAGATTCATTTTCTCATATTATTTGGATAAACTCTGAGAAAGGAAGAGCCACTTCTAAAATGAGGTAGGTCCCATCATTTAAGGCTGTTTGTCCACCACGCTATTTAAAAATCAAACCCAAGGGAAATGTCAAGAGTTTAAATTTAGGATATGAAGATGAAACTGTTTTCATATCAAAGTTCCGGTCAATAACTCAATTTAATGCGTTTTACTTAAAGTGTGCCTACGCCCATCGGGCTGGCTATAATCAAAGAACCCGAAAACTCTAGGTGTGGTTGAGGATGTGCAGAAGTGAGAATCCCTGTGTATTGACGAGATGTTCTCATGGTTTTGGGATTGAGGGTGGACATTCTTCAGAAGCTGCAAACGTGGAATCACCCTATGATCAAGCAATCCCACGGAGAGCTGCATTTCCAAAGGACTTGTCAGCAAGATGCAAGAACTTCAGGTTCTTATCCTAACTCACGGCAACCCCAAGGCGGAAATTAGTGAACGTCTATCCATGAACAAATGGATAAGCAAAACGTGTTGCTATCTTTATAGTGGAATATTATTCAGCCAGAAAAATGATGGAGAATTATTGGTGCATGGCACCGTGTTGGTGGACCTCCAAAATATCTCCCGAATGATAGAAATCTGATAGATCGGTGGATGTCAGGAGCTGTAGTGAGGTGAAGGGAAAGAGGGGTGAGGGATAATGGATTGGATCTCCAGTCGGGGTGCTGACAAAGTTAAGGGGGATAAATAAGGTAAAGATGTTCAGAGATAATATCAAAAAGGCTACAAAGTAGCAAGAGAACTCAGACTCTGGAGTCTTTTAGGGAAAATCAAGTGGTTTATCAATAAATGGGCTGAGGAACTGAGCAGACACTTCACAGGAGAAGAAATATATTCAATCAACAAACTTATGAGAAAATGTTCAGCCTCTCTAGCCATTGGAGAAATGTAAATCGAAACTACTCTCAGATTCCTTCCCAAAGAACTCAAAACAGCACTCTACAGTGACACAGCCACATCAGTGTTTATAGCAACTCAACTCACAGTAGCTAAACATGGAACCAACCTAGGTGCCCTTCAACAGATGGATGGATAAAGAAATGTGGTATATATACACAGTGGAATATTACTCAGCCATGAAGAATAATGAAATGATGGCATTTGCTGGTGAATGGATGGAGCTGGAGAATCTCATGCTCAGTGAAATAAGCCAATCCCAAAAACCCAAAGGCTGAATGTTTTCTCTGATTTGCAGAAGCTAATTCACAATAAGGGGGGATAGGGAAGAATAGAGGTGCTTTATATTAGGTAGAGGGAGTGAAGGGAGGGAAGGGCCTGGGGTAGGAAGGACAGTAGAGGAAACAGACATCATGACCTCATGTGCATGTGTGGCTGCATGACCATGTGATCCTGCAACATGTCAATCAGAAAAATGAGAGATGACACTCCATTTATGTCTGATCTATCAAAATGCATCAATGCATCCCACTGTCAGGTGCAACTCATCAGAGCTGTGTGTGTTCAAAGCCGTCGTCCCTGTCACCAGGACAGGGGAGCCAGCCAGCCCACCCGGCCTTAGGGGGGATCACCACCCGGCTCTGACCTGAATGGCAGTGACGTCCAGGACGCAGCCGGGATCTGCCGGCTCCCGATATCCACCCATCACCCTGAGCTCTGCCCGTCACCGCCATCAATCATTTCCAAAGAGGAAAGTCAGGAACAGCAGCCCCAAGTCACACCTCCCTA
>JAJEJO010004191.1:3973-17802 GCA_020662805.1 Glaucomys volans
CCATCTTGGATCTCCCCTGTGATTTGTCTTTTAAGCATAAAAATGTATAGTAAGATTTTCCTTTAATCATCTTGAAATTAAGAATTTCAGAGAAGGAAATAAATTTAGTGAGATAACCTGATTCAAAGTTCTCATTTTAAAACAAACAAAAAAAGGAGTTTAAAATGTTTATGTGAAATTCCTGTGGAAATCATGTCATCTATAGGCCACGTAGCAGTCTCCAGTGATGCTCGTGCCAGATTTTACCTGTTTTCCCCAGGGACGAATGCTTAGATCTGCTTCCCACTACTGCAAGCTATAGTGCAATGACCAAGATGTTTCCTTTCACAGAGTTCATGAGCATTACACACTTTCTAATCATGTACAAGTTAAATGCCAACAAATAACTGTAAAAACCTAAGACTTCAATAAGAGGGGATTACAATGGCAAAGAGGGATACTTGAACTCCCATTTCTGACTCTCATTGCACAGAAACTGCTCTGCTCTTCTCACAGCCACTGGAAACAGCCATTCCATTCCTGCTGTGTACCTTAGTCACCTCACCTGTCCAAATTCCTCCATCTCCAGTAGACCCAACATCCCATATTCACAAAGAATCCTGTTTCTCATAACTACTTGAACCCTAGGAGCAAACTAGTAGAAAACAGGATCACTCCGGAGTAGAAGCAAGGAGGTGTGCACCTAGCAATCTGCAATTCCAGGTGCCCTTGACCTAAGAAATATTGAATTAATTAAATGAGCATGCTCTTCAAATCCTTTGGTTTTGTGAATGGGAAAACATCAAATGTCAGACAGGGCAATCCAACCACAATGTGAATTATGGTTTCTTGGTTCTGATCTCTACTGCAGGTATAGATTCTACTGCTAGTTGTGAAGACATATTCTGCTCTCTTGCAGCCCTGGAGAGTGGTAGGTGAAGGGACTCAAGAGGGTCCAGCTTCCCTGGATATAGACTTTCTATCAGTTCTGTTTCCACTCTTCTCCATTATCTACCTGTTCTCAAGCAATCTGGTGCCTCCAGGTCCAGAGACTTTGGATTGAAAAGATTGAAAATCTTTGTATAATTGTATAATTCAAAGGTCTCCTATACAAACTTTTTAGCAATGTAATAAGAAAAGTACATTAGTTGACTACCTGAAATAATCATATTATTATTTATAATAGTTTTTACTGATTAGTCTTGAATTTTGAGGTCAACAGTATGTATCTGCAAAAAAATGACCTCTCTCACTTTTCTGTTTCTTATAACTCATTTCTTTTTCCAAAAATTGTTAAATAATAATATATGCTGGATTTATTTTTTTATTCTGGACTTAATGGGAATGCTTCAGGATTTCACCATCAAAACTATACTTTTAGACTGAAATGTATTGCAGAATGTATTGAGTTGATACATAGTTTAATCTTTTAACTACTCAAAATGAACTTTAAATATTGTCTTTAGCCATTTTTAAAGGAAACAATTTCCTTGCTTTGCTCATTAACTACTCACAGGGCTTCCAGGCTCTTCTTCAAAACCACTGATTCCTTCCTGTGTTATTTTTTTCTCAGTCTCAGCGGCTATAGGAATGTGGAAAAGTATAAATGACAACTACCCTGTGAAACCTCCAGCATAGATATTTTCCTATATTTACTGGGCATGTGGTGTGGTACCCAGATTCATGTAAAGTTATACTTAAAATCCAGTTGTTGTAAATAGTTATTTGTTAAACTTTGCATATGTTATCAAAGAAATACTTTTGTGTTTACCACAAGAGATGAAGACTAAGATGCTACATGTTGAAAGTTTGAGGACAAATTTCCTTAGGTGAAGGAAAAAAAAATGCTCTGAAATTGAAAACAGAAGACCTAAATTCCAATTATATGCCTTTTCTTGGAGTAGGCTTTAGACCATTTGAAACATACAAATCATGACTAAAAAAGATCATTGTAAATTGTCCAGGGCCTTGCCAACATAAAATATTAGCTTCAAACTTTATGTATGCTGAAATCTTTAAAACTTTTGCAAGTATCTACCTCTGTTTCTAAAAGATTTAAAATATCTCATTTCAAAATTGGCTTTAAGGCATATTGATATTTTTACTTTAGTTAACCCAATAGTAAAATGAGTTTCTATCTTATACAAAATGACACTTGGACTTAAGTCAAATGCAAACCAGAAAAATTATTTACATTATTGAAGGGACTGTTATAATCTTATCAGAATGATTTACACAGAAAAAAAACAAATACTTTGAGCTATTTGATTAAACAAATTTATAGTGAATATTCTCAAAATCGGAAAATTCTTTTAAATTCCCTTTATTTTCCTAAATAAATCAATTATGCTACAAATCTCATCACAGGTTTGCCAGAAAGTCCAATGTCATGCCACTTTTTTATCATCTCACCTTTGGAATTTTCAGAAATTCTGGGACATTGCAGCCCAGGAAAAAAATAGTACTAAGTTCTCCTGATTCTCATTGTATCAGGGCCGTCACTCTGGCACTTTGTTCTCTGAGCCATAGTCCATTAAAAGAAGCTCTGTTTTGGTTGGGTGCAGTGGTGCAAACCTCCTAATCTAAGCAACTTGGGAGAGTGGCTGAGGCAAGAGGATCTCAAATTTAAGGCCAGCGTCAGTGTTTAGCAAGACACTATCCAAAATATAAAGAATTGGGGATGTAGCTCAGTGGTAAAGCTCCCCTGGGTTCAATCCCCTGTATAGAAGGAGGAAAAGGAGAAATGATTCATCAGGCTCATGCCTATAAATCCGGTTGCTCTGCAGGCTGAGGCAGGAGGATCCCAAGTTCAAGGTCAGCCGGGCAAATTAATGAGACTCGGTCTCAAAAGAAATAATAGAAAGAGTTGGAGTTGTAGCTCAGTGGTAGAGTATTCCTGGGTTTAATCCTTTTGCCCTAAGGATTAAATACAAAACAAACCAAAATCCCAAGGAGCATAGTTTCTCTAATGTCCAACTTCTCTAACAGTCCCATTTCTGTGTAGGGTAGTGAAACAAAGTGGTGCCTCCTCCTTTTGAACCTCTGTCTTCCTATCCTTCCAGCAGCTACTGGTTCTGGATGTGACCTTTCTTTTCCTTTCAAAGCATGAGCTTCCTTACTTTAGAATCTTGACAAATTTACAGCCACCTCCTTTCAATATTCTTCTTTTTTTCTTTGAAAAGATTGTGAATTTATTTAATTTGTACTTCAGAGTCTTCATCTATCCCTGTGAAGCTTAGATTTGGTCTTTTAATGTTATCCCTTATTTCTTTTTTTTGTAATTTTATTTTTTTTTCATTGTACATAAATGAAGTCCAACTTTTCATTTTTGGGGGTGTACCTGATGTAGAGTCACACTGTTTGTGTATCATACATGTACATAGGGAAATTATGTTTGTCTCATTCCATTATCTGTCCTTCCCCTGCCCCATCCCCAACCCTCATCTTAAATTAATGACTTGGTTGGGAAGATGGTAGAAATTTTCAGACAGCACCTCCAGGAACATAAGAAAGCTGTTAATGTCTCCTGAAACAGAGTCCAGAACATAAAATCCTCTGAGTTCTTCAATAACCTGTCCAATCTTTTCTGTCTTCTGTAGCAGCAAACCCAAGACAGAAATAAACAGCTCCGTAAATTATTCTATCACTGATCAAGTTTAACACTCAAGTCTTCTTTTATTCTGTTGAATTCTGTGAAATACCTTCTAAATTAAACCATGAAGATAGAGTGGTTCCTTTCATCTTTAAAGACCATGTGCTAGTTTGGGTGTCACCCTGGATATCTTGTATTTTTGAGCAGATCACTGATATCAACTTCCTTCACAAGATTGTTGGGAAAATTCACTTCAATTCATTTTCAACAGCTGATTCTTTTTCACAGAATAATTAAGCCCTTCAGGACCTTAAATCATCCAAAATATGTAATGAACTAACTTTTCTCCAATGCATGAAGAATGGCACTATTTGTATCTTCTTTGTAAAAACTAAGGAAAGGGACATTAAATTATTTCTGTGTTTTGGGATTCAGATGGAGAGCAAGTTTTTTAATGGTTGAAAAAGATTGAGATATATTTTTAAGTTATATACTTTTGATATACATTGAGATGTGCTTCTGACCATTTGAGTTCAAGCCTTTAACTCTTCCTCTTATGCATTGTGATTATTGTTTTTCTTTCTTTTTCTTTTTCTTCTTCTTTTTCTTTCTTTTCTTTTTTTTTTATTTTTTGTGTGTGGATAGGTGTTGCTCAACTTACTAATGCAAAGGTGATACCTACTTCTTGGAATTTGTGCATGTAGGCAAGAACTTATGTTAAAACAAAAAAGTCCTCTATCCTGAAAATGACAGGATATTTATTTTTTAAATTTCATATATTTAAGTACAATTTAACAAATTTATAATTATCAGAAAAGCGTATGACCACTTTAAATAATAGGTACTATATTCTTTTTTTAATTTTAGTTCATTGTACACAAATAGAGTACAACTATCATTTTTCTGGTTGTACACAAAGAAGAATTTGCCTATTCATACATATACATAGGGTAAAGATGTTTGTCTCATTCTATTATCTTTCCTTCTCCACCCCTCCCCACCCCTCAGTTTCCTCTATACAATCCATCCCTTCTCCATTCTTCCCATACCTCCCCCATCCTCACTATGCGTCATTAACCATTTAAAAGAGAAATCATTCGGCCTTTGGTTTTTTGGAATTGGCTTATTTCACTTAACATGATCTTCTCCAATTCCATCCATTTATCTGTAAATGTCATAATTTTATTATTCTTTATGGCTGAATAATATTCCATTGTGTATATATACCACAGTTTCTTTATCCATTCATCTAATGATGGGCATCTAGGTTGGTTCCACAATCTAGCTATAGTGAATTGGGCTGCTATAAACATTGATGTGGCTGCATCACTATAGTATGCTGATTTTAAGTCCTCTGGGTATAGACCAAGGAGTGGGATAGCTGGGTCAAATGGTGGATCCATTCCAAGTTTTCTGAGGAATCTCCACACTGCTTTCCAGAGTGGCTGCACTAATTTGCAATCCCACCAGCAATGTATAAGTGTAAATAGGTACTATTAGTAGATAATTGGATAGAAATTTTCCAAGTAAAAATTTCCCCTTATTTATTTATCCAATACATAACCACTAAAGTATTTCCAGGTAGACAGTTTTACACATTTTAAGAAAGAGTGTTTCATCCCAGACAATAAAAAGTTTACATGAACTACAAGGGAAGACAAGGTATCTAACGAATTGACTCTATTTTATGCAAATACCTCTAGAATGCATAGCCAGATACCACTTAATTTGGGGAGAGAAACATGATTGCTAACCAACAATACTAAGAATGGATCCATGGAAGATCTGGCTTTTAAACTAAGCCTTCGATTATCATTGGCATACACACAGGTTGTAAAGGGATCCATATCATGACAGATCTAGCAGAAGTTTACAAATGTTTGTAGGAGTAGGCAAGTATTGCAGTTTCATTGATACACAGTGGTATGGGATGAGGCCGGCAGGTAAGATGATCCCATTGTGCAGAAGATAAAGGTTGCATGTCCAAACTTTCATTCAGCACAGCATCCTGTGCCTTTAGTCAATATTTTATTTATTGGTGTACTAATTAATATTTTTTCCTTTTGTAGGTTTCTTTGGTTAGTTTGGTAGCCAATGCTCTCGGCTACTCAGAACTTGGTGCCATCAAATCCCTCCGGACACTCAGAGCTTTAAGACCTCTAAGAGCCTTATCACGATTTGAAGGCATGAGGGTAAGACACGAAGCTCTCTAAGATTCATATTGAAATTACCTGTAGTCACTCATTTAGATTCAGAGGACTACCATCCTCTTCTGATATTTATATCAGAGAATTACAGAATTTGAGAGCATGAATCTTGTGATCACTAAGTCTAACCTCTTGAAACTAAAGTTTAGTTAAAAAGGACCTCCAGAATTGTGGTAGAATCCAGGGTTGGGATCACAGTTCAAGGATGTCATTTCCACAACATCCAAAAACTTTGTGCTGGCAGTTGTCTCCTTCCATTGCCTACACACTGTGAAGTGACTGCTGACTGCTGATTTTAATCCTAGGAGGTTTTGGTTTTTTTCTAATCCTTCACAATATTTAAGTTTCCTTCTTCAACAAGTACAGTTAAGGCTGTTTCTTCCTCTGTATATAGCCTATACTTTCCCTTGAATGTATACTCCTTGCTTTGCCTCCAAAGGCCTCTGTCTCTTGAGAATGCCCCCTTTCTCCCTTGAATATATATCTATTTTTCTAAATAAATCTCTGACTAGGCCTTTGATTGAAAAAAAAAAAGAAAGAAAAAAGAAGTACTGGTTATGAATCAAAGGCAAAATGGTTTCTGTGTGTCTTAACTCTTGAATCAACATTAGTAATAAAAACTGATGCTGGGAATGGTGGTGCACATCTGTAATCCCAGCAACTCAGGAGACTGAGACAGGAGGATCACAAGGTCAAGGTCAGCCTCTGCAATTTGACAAGGTCCTTAGCAATTTAATGAGGCCCTGTCTCAAATAAATAAATAAATAAATAAATTTTAGAAAAGGGGTTGAGGATGTGGTTTAGCCATTAAGCAATGGTTCAATTACCAATACCAAGGTGGGGGGGCGGAATGTTATACATACAAAAAAACAACATAAATAGGAGACTCCAACAAAATCTGTACATTCTGAGCACCAAAGTAAGTTGTTAGGCTAATTTGCTAAGTATTTTAGATATCCCTAGGCTTTGTTTTTTAGATCTATCTTTAAAATAACATTTTCATTGAGGTTTACTTTTTCCATAGCACTTTCATTTTCCTCTCAGCTCTCTTAGTAGTTTAGATGTCCTACATATAAACATAAAATATATACTTGCCACACCCCTCTCAGTACTATTCAGCTCAAAGGCCAGCTTTGCTTAATCTGGTTTGCAAATGTACACAGATATTGAATTTCTTCAAAGCCACAGACTTTTATATTAGGAGGTAGTTTATTTCAGGCAATAAAAATGCTTCAGCCTTGACTTCAAAATTTACTCATCAGAGAGAATGAAACCACTCTCCAGACTCTCCGGAAGCATTGTAAGCAAAAATCACTTGGCTTTTAAGTTTATTTCATTGCTTTTGTTAACAAATTCATAAAAATTGTTATACAATTTCCCATTTCACAAAACAACTTCTACTATTACTGGTAAGACGTAGGCCCTCTTCTGTATTCATGGTTTCATATCAATAGTTCATTTTAGAAGGGAGATGGCAATTGAAAAATCGAAAACTTATAATATGCTTCAATCTGAGAACCATTTTACTAACATGTTTAATTCACTTATGTGGAAGAATTGCCATTCCAATAATTCAAATAAATGTATCATATGCTTATTTGAAGCATAAGAGAATTTGAAGATAAGAGAATTTGTAGAGTCAAGAAACTTAATCTGGTAAGTATAATATATATGACTTGATTTCGAAGAGAAATGAAATTCAGTTAGTACAGGAAATTTTTACAATTTTGCATTTCAGATTTTGATGGCAGCTTTAAATTCCTTGATGTTGATTTCTAAAATGTTTAAAGTATTTTTTAAATGAAATAATGTCTTCATTTAATATAAATGCTTAACAAAATAGTCCAATTTGAACTAGATTACATTAGATAATAAAAGTTACTTTTGGGCTCCCTAGAGATTTCAAAATACATCTTAATCTCTCCAGAATTTAATGAGGTGAAAGGTGATTGAATTTCCCTTTCACGAAATCAGTCAGCCTGGTCTGATGAAAAAGCTTGTGCCCTGAAGTGATCCTTTAAAAGACCATGGAAGACTAGTGGGGACATGTTCAATACATTCATGTCTGTAGTGTCACCTCTTTTTCTAATTCGATATATTTTTTAAATGGAGATTTGCCAAAAGGAAACAAAAGGACCTTGCAAATTCCTAACTCTTCTTCATAGTCAAAAAATCTTACCTGATATGAGGATACAGATTTAAGACATATTTATTTGTAAAGGGTTTATTTACCCATATTTTTTCAAATCATTATTGAGTCTTTAATCATCTGGATAGTTAGAATGTATTGTTAAAAGCTGATTATTATTCCTTTTCGCATTTAATGCACCTTTTCCCTGCTTTTTTCCCCAGCATACATTCTCTGACTCCATCTTACTATATCAGGTTTTTGTTTATTTCTTTTCACATTTTGGTATATTTTATTTTCCTTAAATTCTTAGTCCTTCAGTTGTGTCACTGTTTTCCTTTATTGTTATTGGATATGAGGTGACCTCCAAAAGCCTCATGTGTGAGACAATGCAAGAAGGTTCAGAGGAGAAATGATTGGGTTGTGAGAGTCTTAACCTAATCAGTGAATTAATCCCCTGAGAGGGATAAATTGAGTGGTAACTGGAGGCAGGAAGGGTATGGCTGGAGGGAGTGGTAAATTGGGGCCATGGCTATAGGGTATATATATTGTATCTGGAGAGTGGAGTTTGTCTCTCTCTGCTTCCTGATCACCATGATGTGAGCTGCTGCCCTCTGCCACCTTCTCCCACCATGATGTTTAGCCTCACCTCGAGGCCTGAGAAATGGTCCAGCACTCTATGGACTAAGACCTCTGAAACTGTGAGCCCTCAAATAAACTTTTCCTCCTCTACAATTGTTCTGGTCAGATCATTTGGTCACAGCAGTGAAAAAGCTGACTAAAACATTTATCAAATGCATACTAGTAAATGATAGAAGAAATGTCTTAGAACTAAAGTGATAATTCACCTATCTTGTTACTTAACTCCTTTCTAACATCCTTTTATAGTACTAAATACATAAATGAAAAGAATGGTTTCCACTTTAACAGTTCATAAAGGGTCTTCTCATTTCCCCTTTTAGGTGGTGGTGAATGCTCTGGTGGGAGCCATTCCCTCAATTATGAATGTGCTGCTGGTTTGTCTCATCTTCTGGCTGATCTTTAGCATCATGGGTGTGAATCTGTTTGCTGGCAAGTTCTACCACTGTGTTAACATGACAACTGGCAACATGTTTGAAGTCAGTGAAGTCAACAATTTGAGCGATTGTCAGGCTCTTGGCAAGCAAGCTCGGTGGAAAAATGTGAAAGTAAACTTTGACAATGTTGGTGCTGGCTATCTTGCCTTGCTTCAAGTGGTAAGTGCTACTGTATAAGTTTTGACTACATTTTCAAAATGTTTCACATAAGATAGTCTCTCTGATGTTCTTCGTTTAAGGTGATCAATATTTGACAGTGGCAAGTATATGATAAGATGATACTAACTTGACTCTAAAGATGTTGCTGCTGTTCACTATATTCCTAGTGTGCAACTTTTAGAATGTTTGAGCATATATTTATATTTTTTCTTCTTTTTTTTTTTAGTATTGAGCACTCCTCTCATTATTACTTTTCTTTAGCAATCATTGTTGAGAGTAATTTTATATTACAGTGATAATCTGTAAATTGTAGTAGTGATAATTTAAATGTACAAATTATAAACCAGATAAGTTATTATAGCAATGTCTAAATAAATGTGATTCTACAATGTGTGGAAATATAAATGTTATGGTATGGACTTCAAACTTAAATGGCAGTATATTATCTAATCAATGATTAATAAAAACTATTAAATTCTGCTTAAACACAACCATGGGTTTGAATCATAAAGTTTACCTTTTGGTAAGAAAGTGATGTGAGACTGAGATGAAATTTTCATCAAGCAAGTCTCTACCTAAATTTTATTACAGAAAGAAAAAATTAGAACATCTTCTAAGAGAAATAAAATAAGTTCAAGCAAGCCTGTAATCCAAGCAACTTGGGAGGCTGAGTCAGGAGGATCGCGAGTTCAAAGCCAGCCTCAGTAACTTAGCGAGGCCCTAAGCAACTCAGTGAGACCCTGTCTCTAAATAAAATACAAAATAGGACTGTGGATGTGGCTCAGTGGCCAAGTGTCCCTGAGTTCAATCCCTGGTTCCAAAAAAAAAAAAAAAAGTTCAAGTTTCTAAATACCAATCTTTTTCCATTTAAATTTTATGTTTTCATTCAATTTACTTCAATCCCTTCATAAAAAATTCCATAGTATTGTACCACAAGTTCTTTACAATAATACTTTCAGATTTTCTTCTGGTAAAATGTCATAGTCTTAGATAATGTTTTAATGTAAAATTCAAATATATGTTGTTTACAGGCCACATTTAAAGGCTGGATGGACATTATGTATGCAGCTGTTGATTCACGAGATGTAAGTGTTACTCAAATACTATCTGTTGATAACTGCTAGCTGTTCCATGGTGACTATCATTGATAATTTAACTGAGACACCCAGAATTGTATGTTACATAAAATTAGAATCTTTACCATTGCATGTGGAAATGGTCTTTTAAAGCCAGTATGCTATGACAGTTGATATGGGTGATATTTGGATGGTATTTCGGTTAATATGTATCTAATATATAATACATATCTGTAGTGAAAGGATATCTAACTGCATGGATCATGAGATATCAGAGCAGTCCTATAAGTGAGACTCCACTCAGTAGTGACGCTCTCTCCCTGTCCCTGGGGAGTATATGATAAACCAGCCTGTGAAGCAACTTCCAAGAATATCATGATACAGAAAAGCAAGCAAGTTTCCAGGAACCACAATTTTGAAAGTAGAAATAAAAATAATCCCTAGAACACAACTGTTTATGCTGTATTTCCCTCTTCAAAGTCAATGTTCTTCTATTAAAAGTATATTTGAAAGAGGCAGCATTTCGAAAATCAAACTGAAAATATTGCCAAACATTATAAGAACAATAATAGGCTCAAAATGTTTGCCTTATTTATATCACTGTTATTTATGCTAAAGAATATGTAAGATAAAGAATATGTTATGTTGTATAAGACACAATGGGAAAAGTAAGATTCAAGAAAATTGGAAAATTTTCATGCTAACTTGGAATAAGAACTGTTTTCTAAAATAGTATCTTAAGATAAGGTAAAAGTTGTTCTATACTAAGTAACAACACACTACATTATTCAGTTTGTTTAATATTTAATATTTTCAATATTATTTAGGTTAAACTTCAACCCGTATATGAAGAAAATCTTTATATGTATTTATACTTTGTCATATTCATCATCTTTGGATCTTTCTTCACTCTGAATCTATTTATTGGTGTCATCATAGATAACTTCAACCAACAGAAAAAGAAGATAAGTATTTCTCAGCTTCAGCCTTTTGCCATTCTGAGTTTCTCTCTGTTCTACAACCAAGTAACCAGGATACCCACAGTCATGACTGCCTCAGATTGTGTGTATTACTCTGGGTGTCCTACATGTCAGCTAAGGTACAGCTCCAATCAGTGGTTCTCCTCCACTGCAGAGCTGCTGTGGTGTTTTTCTTACCCAAAAGTGTGACCACGACTTTAGAACATCCCTTGATCTCCTATTTAGGAGGTTTTTAGGAATCGCCTGTGCTCAGTTTTCCAGTCTCATCTTCTCCCACATCTCATTCTCTGTATCTACTACTCTGCTACCCAGTCATTACCCACCCAATAATGCCACCAGGACTTGCTACACACACAGTCGACTTTTACTGCCCTTTTCTGAACAAACCATGCCCTTATATCTCCATGACTTTATCTGTCATATTTTTTCTTCTGGGGTACTTTGTACAGCAAATTCTTACTTATTATTTAAGGCCTAGTTTAAGGGCACCCTTCTATGTAAAGCCTGTCTCTGAGTCCCTGAATTTATTGTTGACTCTGCAATACACATTTTTTTTTCAAACCCCTATGCACCTTTAATCTAGATTTTCAGTTTCCTGCCCTGGTCAGAAGCAAAACATTCTTTTTCTTTTTTTGGTCCTGGGGATCGAACCAAGGGGTGTTTAACCACTGAACCACATCCCCAAACTGGTTTTTATATTTCATTTTGATACAGTGTCTCATTAAGTTGCTCAGGGTCTCACTAAGTTGCTAAGGCTAGCTTCGAACTTGCGATTCTCCTGCCTCAGCCTCCTAAGTCACTGGAATTATAGGCATGCACCATCAAACCTGGTAGGACACTGTGTCTTATATAATACTGATAGCCACACAAAAAGAGTTCAAAACAATTTGAACACACAAAAAGAGTTCTTTTAGCACACAAAAAGAGTTCAAAACAATTGTTGAATAGGGCAGTTAACCTGTCAACAGTGAAATGGACTGATAAAACATACTTTGTTTCATGAAAATATATTTGACATCCTCTAGCCTCCTTCTAAACATAACATAATCAGTTAGGTCCCTGTGCTAATTATAATTGAGTTTGCTTATAGGTTTTACTTAATATTAAAGTATTCCAATTTTCAAATAAATATGAGAAGTAAAATGAATCTATATTTAGCAAGATAATATCTTCTTAAATTTCAGAAAAAAAATTAAAGGGAGACCTGGAAGTATTTTGGTAAAGGTGCTGTTGAACTTGTTGGGATTGTAACCAGTTTTGTACTATGTCTTTACTTTGGAGGTCAAGATATCTTTATGACAGAGGAGCAGAAAAAATATTACAACGCAATGAAGAAACTTGGATCCAAGAAACCTCAGAAACCCATTCCTCGGCCTGCAGTGAGAATTATTTTATGTTCCTTGAAATTCCAAAGCCATATTACCATTGAATCTAATTGGGTAGTGCTCTGGTTCAGAACTTTTGGGTGAGGTCATCAATGTATAGATCTAATTATAAAGTTTATATTGTGTAGCACAGTCTGCAACTGCTGTGCTCAATAACAACTACCAAGTTCTGAAAGTGAGATAATAATATTCTTTACCATTTATAAATTGAAAACCTCCAGATCAGGGTTCCCACTAACTGATTTCAAAGCAAGCTTCACTCTTCTGCTGCCACCAACCCACCTGGCTGCTGTTCATCTGATCTTAAGTGATATTCTCACATCCTTTTAAGTAGGTGGAGATTTCCAGGTATCTCATCCCACCTGCCAAGTCTTCCCTCTATGCTCTTAGTTCTTTCATTCTTAAGACTAAACTATATTCCTACCCTATTATAATGGAATGACATCAAAATTGTTTTTTGTTTTACATACATACACCAAAAAAGAAAAAAGCTTATTCAGAATGTGTACTCTAAAGCTTCATAATAAAAGAATGTCATAATTATGGGTTATGTTGGCAGAACTGTATTTACTTATCGATCCTCAGAGATTAGTAAAGAATAAGGAAACTAAGGCTCAAAGAAGATAATTATTGTACACCAGGTCACAAAGTCTGATTTCCAGAACTGGGACTTTGCAAGATCTCATAAATCCTATAAATGATTTTGCTTTTCTACATTTTCAAATAGTAATTGGATATTGTGTGCATGTACAAATATGTAACAACAAATCCTATCAGTACATATAAATATAATGCACCAATAAAAATGTGGGAAAAAAGAGTAATTGGAGCTCAGAGGTGTTATATAGGAGACAAAGGGAGATAGAATACTGTACACAGGGAATGAACCTGCTTTAATGAAACTCATTTAAATTTGGAAGCAAGTCAGTTCGTGGCCTTTGGTTTTTGGTAAGGCATAGAATTTTGTTTTTATTTGAAATTATAAAAAATTTCTTTATCTATATGTATGTATATGCATTTTAGTTGTAGGTGGACACAAGACCTTTATTTTTTATTTATATGTGGTGCTGAGGATCAAACCCACAGCCTCACACATGCTATGTGAGCGCTCTACCACTGAACTCCAATCCCAGCCCCTAAAAAATTTCTTTAAGTAGTAAAATTTAGTTAACAACTATGTTAATATAGGACTCTTTGAAAGGATGTGCTTCCTGAAATGATTGTTAGACAAAAAAAAAAAAAAAAAA
>JAJEJO010004191.1:18202-115026 GCA_020662805.1 Glaucomys volans
TTTGTGGGGAAAAGCGTTCATAGATATTTGGGATATGTGATCTTAAATTACCATGATGATATCTGAGATTATTTTGAATTTTGCAAAAGTCCATATTGGTTTATGATATTATACAATCATTGGATAAAACTCTGCACTATTTAATTGCTAAACTCACAGTATATATAATTATTAGTTAAAGATTTGTTTCATAACATGTATGTTGTTTTCACAGACCATGCAAGATAAAGTACTCATATAAGCACAATATATTCACTGCTTAGCTCTATTCTGTTTTTTCACACAGGAATGTTTCTTGCTGAGCTGATAGAAAAATATTTTGTGTCCCCTACCCTGTTCCGAGTGATCCGTCTTGCCAGGATTGGCCGAATCCTACGTCTGATCAAAGGGGCAAAGGGGATCCGCACACTGCTCTTTGCTTTGATGATGTCCCTTCCTGCCTTGTTTAACATCGGCCTCCTGCTCTTCCTGGTCATGTTCATCTACGCCATCTTTGGAATGTCCAACTTCGCCTATGTTAAGAAGGAAGCTGGGATTGATGACATGTTCAATTTTGAGACCTTTGGCAACAGCATGATCTGCCTGTTCCAAATCACCACCTCTGCTGGCTGGGATGGATTGCTGGCACCTATACTCAACAGTGCCCCCCCTGACTGTGACCCTGATGCAATTCACCCTGGAAGCTCAGTTAAGGGAGACTGTGGGAACCCCTCTGTTGGGATTTTCTTTTTTGTCAGTTACATCATCATATCCTTTCTGGTTGTGGTGAACATGTACATTGCTGTCATCCTGGAGAACTTCAGTGTTGCTACTGAAGAAAGTGCAGAGCCCCTGAGTGAGGATGACTTTGAGATGTTCTACGAGGTTTGGGAGAAGTTTGATCCTGATGCAACCCAGTTCATAGAGTTCTCCAAGCTCTCTGATTTTGCAGCTGCCCTGGATCCTCCTCTTCTCATAGCAAAACCAAACAAAGTCCAACTCATTGCTATGGACCTGCCGATGGTCAGTGGAGACAGGATCCATTGCCTCGACATTTTATTTGCTTTTACAAAGCGTGTTTTGGGTGAGAGTGGAGAGATGGATGCCCTCCGAATACAGATGGAAGACCGGTTCATGGCATCAAACCCCTCCAAAGTCTCTTATGAGCCCATCACAACCACTTTGAAGCGCAAACAAGAGGAGGTGTCAGCTGCTATCATTCAGCGTAATTTCAGATGCTATCTTTTAAAGCAAAGGTTAAAAAACATATCAAGTAAATATAACAAAGAGACAATCAAAGGGAGGATTGACTTACCTATAAAAGAAGGCATGATTATTGACAAATTAAATGGGAATTCCACCCCAGAGAAAACAGATGGAAGTTCCTCTACCACTTCTCCTCCTTCCTATGATAGTGTAACAAAACCAGACAAGGAAAAGTTTGAGAAAGACAAGCCAGAAAAGGAAAGTAAAGGGAAAGAGGTCAGAGAAAATCAAAAGTAAAAAGAAACAAAGAATTATCTTTGAAATCAATTGTTTACAGCCTATGAAGGTAAAGTGTATGTGTCAACTGGACTCCAGAGGAGGTCCTTGCCAAACTGACTGTTGTAACAAATACTCATGGTCAGTGCCTATACACGACAGTGACCTCTCTGTCACTGCAACTCTGTGAGACAGGGTATCCACATTGACAAGAGGTTGCTGCTTCATTACCAGCTGACACTGCTGAGGAGGACTCAATGGCTACCTAGACCATAGGGAAAGCTGTGCAAAGTGATCATTGTGACTACACCAAACACCTTTAGTACAGTACTCATGTCCACTCTATTTTTAACTTCCATATCTGCCATATTTTTACAAAATTTGTTCTAGTGGATTTCCCTGGTCCTCAATTCATAGTTTATTCATAATACTATGTCACTATTTTTGTAAATGAGGTTTATGTTAAGGGAAAATTATATAAGAACGCTGTGTTCCTACTCCATAAGTCTCTAAAATAATCAGACAAAAATATTTTGCCTGAGCTGGGCACGGTGGTGCACACCTGTAATCCCAGTGACCCAGGAGGCTGAAGCAGGAGGATCACAAGTTCCAGACCAACCTCAGCAATTTAGCGAAACCCTGTCTCAAAATAAAAAATAAAAAGGGCTGGGGATATAGCTTAGTTAAGTGGTTTAACTGGGTTAAATCCCCAGTACCAAAAACAATTTAAAAAAAATTTTTTTTTTGCCTGAGAGATGAAATCCTTGCTCAAAACCAGAAAAAGAAATTTTGATGGTCATAGTTTTAAGTCCTTCCATTTTCTAGATGCTTTAATTTAAAAAGTGTTTTAGTCTGTTATGTTTGTTTACATCTGAACAGTTATGTGCCTGTAAAGTCTCCTCTAATATTTAAAGGATTATTTTTATGCAAAGTATTCTGTTTCAGCAAGTGCAAATTTTATTCTAAGTTCCAGAGATCTATATTTAATTTTGGTTAAATGCTTTCCAAAAAAAGTAATCTAATAAATCTGTTCTAGAAAAGTATATCTAAAGTACGACTTTAGAGTAGTTTCACTTCCTGCTGCAGTATTGCTTTGCTACCTTCTGCTCTCGGCAAAGCTGACAGTTTATGTCAATTAAAGACCCTCTTTTATGTAAATAGTTATTTTATCCTGTGGTGCATGTTTGGGCAAATATATACATATATATAGCCCGATAAAGAACTAATATTAAATTAAATATGTACCACAGTTTATGTGTCTTTTGCGAGCTTCCAACAGGGATGTAACCTGTTCACTCATTACACATAGTTTGAAGGCTATCACTAATGCATGTCAATATTGCCTATGCTGCTCTATTTTACTCAATCCATTTTTCATAAGTCTTGGTTAGAAGTCACATGTTGGTGGTAGAATGAAGTCAACCAGCTCTGTCTACACGTCAAGCATAATAGATTGAAGTTACTAAAAAACTCCTTTACTTCCGCATTTTTAATTCAACTTGAATATCATACAGCGTCTCTCTCAATTTCAATGAAACACAATGCATACAGACTATTGTCATATTCATATTTTGCTAAAAGTATGTCCAACACATGTTAAAATATAAATAATGTAAAAATATGATCGATTTTATTTGTCAACATTTTGTACATAAGAAAATTATTTTCAGGTTGATGACATGGCAATTTATTTTACTTTATGCTTTTGCTTTTATTTATAATCATAATTCCAAACTTTTGAATCCATAAGACTTTTCAATAGATAATTTCCTAAAATAAAATTAGACAATGGGTTTTTTGAATTTCTTTGTTATAATATATTTTCTACCATTCCAATAGGAAATACATTGGTCAAAAACACAAACCTAGACCATTTTCTACCAACTGTGGTTGCCTCAAAATAACCCTTCATTCATGGACTTTTTTTTTTTTTTTTTTAACTCAACTTTTGTAGTATTTGCATATGCAGACTAGGCTTATTTTTTTAATTCCTGCTGCTCTAAAGTTATTACAGATATAACATGGGCTCTGTCCTCGTAAGCCATGAACAAAATGGCAACATTGTGCAATTACCTAACATGTTATAAATTTTTGTTTTTTGCACAAACCAAAACTTTACTGTTAACTACTTTTACAAAACTATTTATTGTAGTGTATTGATGAACTGCATGCAGGGAATTGCTATTACTAAAAAGAATGGTGAGCTACTTCATTATTGAGCCAAAAGAATAAATATTTCATTTTTTTTAATTGTATTTCACTCGTTGGCCTCTGATTGCTTTTATTGTTGACTGTTTAAAATATATGTAATTAATGAAATACATTATTGATCTGACATTAGTACCTAAAAGTTCATATGAATTTTCTAATAACCTACTATATGATCCACCAAGAAGTTCTTCAGAAGAAGGCTGATTAAAAGCATTTTTATAAACTTTTATGTGTGCAAAGTATTAAGCACGTATATTTCATTTCCAGGTTTGATAATAATAGGAGCCACCAACAGTGGCTGCTGATTCCAATAAATTCCTTTGGCTATAACATTCTAATCTCACTCTTCTAGATTTAATTGATGCCATCTCCTGTTTTCTTGTTGACTAACAAATGTTACATTCTTTGTTATTAAAGCAGTTCTGAATTTTACCTACACATAAAATATTAATGGTACAAAGATTAAGATTTTATGTTAACTTTTTCATATTCCGTTGGATTTATGTCAGGTAAAAAAACAAATTGTATTCTCAATGAAAAATTCAAGTTGTAATGCATATTTTAAAGACAATTTGGATCTCAATATATATTTCATAATTTCCCCCAAATAAATTACATAAGGTGACTAATTGGAATTTCATTGGCTTCTTTCTGCTCAAGTCAATTTGGAATTTCACAAAGATTTCACAAGAGAAGCCAAATATTTTTTTGCTTTGCAAAATCCTTAGCCTTTCAATGCACCCTGTTATGTAATCATTAGTCAATGTATATGTGAACTATTAATTAGTATGTATTATATATAAATCATCATCTCTGAAAATAGAAGAGCCTTTAGCTGAAAAGAGAGAATACTTTTTAATAAATGCCTATCTAGTGAAAGGTTACTATTGTTCAGAATGTAGAGCTGCTGATATATTTGATAGATTTTTAAAATAACTGCTTCCACAAGAAATATCCTTCTATTACTATTATTCTATGAAGGTGGCCATAAAAATAACAATACTAAGGAACTGAAGAAACTTAATTTCAACAATAACTAACACTAAATGGCTGTTTGGTAAAATAAAAAAAACAAAGGTTTGTATGAGGGGGAATGGATATTCTTGTTTTTATATATGTAGCCAAAAGATAATGGCTATGTAAATTTATGCATCTCACTAACTTTCAAATAACTAGTACATAATAATGTAATGTGGGAGACCACTTTTGTGCATTTTAAACCAGACAGTAGTAATTATAAAGAAAGCTAGCTTTAACCACTTCTGTGGACCTGTGAACTGTAAAAAGAACAGGGCTAAGAATCCTGACTCTTGGCTTTTAGTTTCATTTTTGGTATCAAATTAGCTATGAAATTCAGGCAAATCAAATTCTAGTCCTCTTCAGATTCCTCCTTTACTAAATAGGAATGTTGCCTCTAGTATGCCTTTAATTTTAAGTTCCAAATCAAATTGCTTATTCAAAGTGAGTAATTTCCTCTATATGGGAAATATTTAAAGAAAAATGTTCTCTCTCTCCCTCCTATATATATACAAGCTAAATATATATACATATATATATATATGTATATATATTAATTATATTTGTTTGCTTGTTTGGTGGTACAGGGGATTTAACCTGGAGACATTTTATCACCAAGCCACATCCCCAGCCCTTTTTTACTTTTTTATTTCTTTTACTGGGGACGGAACCCAGGGGTGCTTTACCACTGAGCCACATCCCCAGCCCTTTTTATTTTGAAACAGTATCTCACTGTTAACAGAGGCTGAACTCAAACTTGCATTCTTCCTGCCTCAACTTCCTGAGTCTCTGGGATGACAGGTGTGTGCCACTGTACCCAGCTCATCAATATGCTTTTTAAAACATAATTTTGAAAATATTTAACAGAAAAAAACACAACATTTGGTCTTACTTTAACCCCATTAAGAAACAAATTCTTTTTATCCTTGAAGATTTCATGCCATAAAGTTGAAGGATGCTTTAAATAATTGAAAGGATGGCTATTATTTTTTCTCTGTGTTGTTACAGATTTCTAAAAGACAATATCTGATATATATAATAAAATAATGCTAAAGTCAACAAATCACTAGTCATTTGTTAAATTGTCTCAAGTCACCAGTGTACTTACTCTTTGTTATTCATAACATTTGCTACCAACACCCCAAGAAGTGAGGCTTATGTCATACCCCCTAGAGTACAATTTTCTCACAAAACAATAAGAGATACACATTTTCTCTAGTAATAAAACCTACAACAATTTATTTTTTTTTACAGAAAAAGTAAAATTTTGATGAATCCAAACTTGTTATTACTGATGCCTGTGGGGCCTTTTGTTGCAATATTTCTCTTCTCACCTCTTATGTCTGTCCTCTATAATTCTGCCTATTGATATATAGAAGCATGTATCTGAAACCCTCCAAACCAAAAAACATTCCTTTTCCCAGAGAATCAATTCTCATATTCTTTTCATGACATAAGAAACACCCTCTCCAATCTTCCCTTTATTTATCACCACTACTGTTATGTCACCGACCACCACTTCACAACTCATGTCCCCAGCTTCCAAAACACATAGTCTCTAGTTCTGCAATGTTTAGATATCTTCCCTTCCACATGCTACTCTCTTCACCTGGAATGTCCTTCCTTTTCCTTTTCTTTCCCCTAGCAAAGTACTGTCATCTTTCGATAACTAACTTCAATGTTTTTCGGCATTAGGAACTTTCCTCAGACTTCTGCAGGTGGAGTACATCATTTCTCCTTAGTGATCCTAATGGATACGTATGGTGGTGTTTATCATGGTGTTAAAATTACCTCCTTATACATTTGTCTCTTCTAATAGATCATAGTATACCCAAGGTATATATTTCATTAATTTTCTGACCCATCTTGCCTTCATCAACAATGACTAGCAGAGTATGTGACTTTCAGTATTCAGATAATATAGTTAATAAAATTGATTCTTGCAGAAACAAACAAAAAATATTTAAGCATCAACAAAAATACCAGTAAATGCCTTTGGTCTTTACTGAGAGTGACTCTCAAATATGTTATCATGTATATTCAGATAATTCACTTTTACAACCAGTTGAAAGAAATACAAAGATCTTGGAAATACTGTATAACTTGTAACTATGATTTACAAACAATATCTACAACCTAACAGAAACTAGGTTATAGTTGCAAACTAGATGCAACAAAAAACTTGATTGAATTTATTCTATCTACAAAAGAATAATTTTATTTAGTTATGTCCAACTAGAAATACATTAGATGAATAGAAATGTAAGTCAGATTTCATTTCAATACCTTAATCATGCAGATATTTTTCATTTTAATAGTTCACAGGGATGCTAGTAATACATTAACTTCAGAATTTAGCTTAGTGAATGTAAATTTCCAGCATATAATCAAATACCCGCTCTAAGTCCTTCCTAACATACAGTATCTATAAATAGAGAATGCAAATTTTTTATTAAATGACTATTTTAATGCATGGATGGATTCATAAGAAAGCAAGTGAATTTCTTGGGGATAGAGAAAGATAAGCAAGTACTGAAGTCACAAACAGTTCTATGATCTTCTGCTGATTCAATGATTCAAATTAGTTTTCATCATCTGCATTTGAGGTGGTAGAAGACAAAGATTTAATTAGTTGGGGATTGCGCTCAGTGGCTGAATGCTTGCCTACCACACATGGAGCCCTGGGTTCAAGTCCTGGTTCAAAAACTATTTTTTTAAAATAACAACAAAGGTTTCAATCCATGTATGAATTAAAGATTCTGCATGAATTCTGGAGCCACAAGACTATTCTTTAATAAAGACATTTTTAAAAAAAATCAACATTGCAAAGGCAGATAGGAAACTTGCAACAAACTTTTCTATCTAGCCTTATTCTGGATTTATGAAAAACATCTCTCTTGAGACTCATAATCATAGACCCTGAACCCAGCTGGACTTAAATCCCACATTTGTATCATCAATCTAGTACAAAATATTGGAAGCCAAAAATCTGAAGTGAACCTAATGACAGTGGTCCCAGGCTCCTGGTAGAAACTAACTGAAATCTCTTCTGAGAGGCCATGCATCAAGCCAGGCCATAATGCTTCCAACAAGGTCAAAGACACAAGAGCTCACAATAAGATGGATAATAAAACCATGAGAAAAGGAAGCACAGACTGCTGGAGGGGGAAGTGAAGAACATACATACAAAGCCTTCAGTTATAAAGCATAATGTTTAATGGTATTAGAGAAATAAAGAGGGGTTAAAATATGAAGCATGAATGAAAGTTAATAAAAATGATGAGGTGTATTTGAAGAGAAATATTATACCGTCCTAGAAATGAAAGGCGTAATCATTGAAATTAAAATATAATGGAAGACTTAAGTAGCAGGTTACACAGAACTAAAAAGAGAAATTGTGAATTGCTTATTAAAATTGCAAAGGTATACATGCAATGACAAGAAAATGGAATAAAAATGTTAAAAATGACTAGAGAAGGAAAAGGAGTAGCCTAATATTTAATATTCAAAAGGAGATTTGAAAAAATGACAAAGAAGACATCTCAGGCAAAGAAATGAAACAGAATAAGAACCTCAAGAAATGAAGATGTTAGGAGAACATGTAATGTAATTGGAGTCCCCAAAGATGAATTCAACATAGAGCTACATAATAATTTAAAGAAAAAAAAAGTAGGGAAGGACAAGAAAATAGGCTGCTACTCAATAAATTCAGAAGAATGAGATGGAAGAGATACGTAGGAAAAGTAAAAAGTACAAAGTAAGACATTAAAATGACCAGGATGTAAAGAGTGCTTATGGTCTTCAAGTTATAGTTGAAATATTTTGCATGGTAATGCTCTGTTCTCTGTATGGAAAGAACTACGAAGAAGTTGAGACCCCACGAGGGTTCTTATGTGTTTAAAGATACACTGCTAGCAAGAACAGGACAGATATTGATCCAGGAAATCTGGCTCCACAGTCAATCTCTCAATCACTCCATCATATTTTTTGGTATCCAGGGTGACATTTCACACTGTACTCTATAAAAACAGTATACCCTAGAGAACAATTCCAACATAAAATAAACTGCCAAGGCATTAATGACAACCATGAAGACATGACAGTATTTATCAGAGACCTAAACACAGATGTTCCTCAACTTATGATGAGGTTGCAGCCCATTAAACCCACTACTGGTTGAAAATATTAAGCCAAAAATGTATTTAACGCACCTAATCTACTGAAAACCATAGTTGAGCAACACTATACACAGCAAATGATCTTGTGAGACTCACTGCTGCTGCCCAGCATCACAAGAGAGTATCACAATGTGTATCAGTAGGTTGAGAACAGATCAAAATTCAAAATTTGAGGCACAGTTTTTAGGGAAGATACTTTGTGTATATTTGGGGTGGGAGGGACTGGGGATTGAGCCCAGGGTTTCACACATGTTAGACAAGCACACTACCACTAGGCTACATGCCCACCCCTTTTCATAAATTTTATTTTGAAACACTATCTTGCTAAGTTGCCCAAACTAGCCTTGAATTTGTGATCCTCCTGCCTCAGCCTTGCAAATAGCTGGATTACAGGTGTGCTCAACCGTGCCCGGATCTGAATATATATTGTTCTCACAGCATGATCAAGTGCAAAAATACTATATTGAGCTATTGTAAGTTTAGAACATCTATACATTGAATTGTTCAGTTTTTTTTAAAAAAATAAGAATATCAGGCTGACTTTTACAGTCCAGCTATTTAAAAAAAATTAGCCCAAAATATAGACAAATAAGATTAGAAATATTATTTAATACTATCAAAATTAATAATTGCATATTTACATTATTAAAGAAAATGTAGCTTTAAAAGTCCAAGGTAGGTTAAATTGAATGCACCTACTAAACTTATCTTTAAAACATAGTAAAAGTCAATGAATTACAAGAAGAAACAGAACAAATCAAATCCATCGCACAATAAAAGATTTTAATACACTTGCCTGAATAATTGATAGCTCAAGTGGACAGGAAAACCTGAGTGTGTGAACATCACAATTACCAACTTTATCTATTAGACATATAAAAAACCCTGCAACATTTTTTAAAACCTAATGAGGGTTTTTTTCAAATGTAGATGTCACATTTTCTTAAAATGTAATACATGGTAGGTAGAAGTGTTAAAAACTTTTAAAGAATGGTTATCACAAAGACCACAACATTTTCTCTGATTCAAATACTATTAAATTAGCAATTAAACTTTTTGCAATTTATTCAAAGGCTTAAAAATACACTTCTAGTTTTAGCTCCTGAAAATGATGAGGCAGCTGTGAGATCAACTCTCTAATGGATAAGTACAGAACAAAATACAATTAGCTTAAGGTACTATAGAGTGACACTCACCTCTGAAAAAAAATTAAAATTAAACAAATAAAGCAAAATAATTGGAAGAGGGAAATGGCCCTGGGTGAGTTTCTTGATTTTAAAGACTTTGCCTTAGGTCAGGGCCCAGTCAGTACTGAGCTAAAAATTCATATAGAAACATGGAGTCATTTGTCAAAAAAAAAAATCAAGGGAACTGGAAAATGACAGAGCCAAAGAAGAGAAGCCCCAAATGCAGCATATAAACTGCTCATGTCTTTAGTGGACCCCTGATCTATGCAATTGTGGAAAAGATTTAAAGTAGCCATGCTAAGGCTTAAGAATTCAGAGAGTTTTCAATACAAAGTATCTTTGACAATGCTCAAAAGAGAAGGCAAACCATGGACGTTTATTAAATGGTAAGAATTCCAAAGCAGCTATATTATTATACTCAGAGATTATAAAAGAATGAATGCTCTTAATGATCATAATAAAAATAGACATTATCAGAAGAAAACTAGAAAGAGAAAAGGAAACAGAAGAATGCAATCAGATATTGCATTGTATTTGGTATAATATCTGACATCAAAATTGATTCAGCATACTAGAAATGACAGAGGAGCTCAGTGTGGTGGGGCATGCCTGAAATCTCAGCAACTCAGGAGATGGAGAGAGGAGAATTGCAAATTCAAGGCCAGTCTCAGCAACTTAGCAAGGCTCTGAGCAACTTAGCGAGACTCTGTCTCAAAATAAAAAACAAAAACAAAAAGGACTGGGAAAGTAGCTCAGTGGTAAAAGTACCTCTGGATTAAATCTCCAGAATTCACCCCCACTAAAGAAACAACAACAACAAAAAGAAATGGTAGAAGAAAAAGTCGGGGAACTTGAAAAAATATCAATATAAATGATCAAATCTGAAAATATATTTTTCATCATGTAAGTGTAAAAAGAGTAACAAGGTGAAAGTTATGAAATAATGTTTGGTAATATAAAATACATCCATATTAGGGTGAAGCTAACAGTGCTTCAGGAGAATATAGTCAGAAATTTCTTATAAAATACAAATGGCTGAAACTTAGTGGAGGAATAATTTAAAACAAGAGAATAATTCCAGCTCAATCAGAATAGACCATTGATGAGACAACCACTCAATCCAGAGCCACCAATTCTCTGTTTGGCACACACACACACACCAGAAGGCAATATGCTCCTGCCTGATTTATCCCAGAACTAGGAACCAGGCATCTAGAGACCACCCCTTTCTTGCAGAAACTCCAGTAAGGCTGTGTCCTACTCTCTTCCCTAGCTCTGTTGTCCGTTCTACCTCCTGACACATGCCGGTGCTTTTCCACCTTGCCCTGCATGGTGTGCCATGCCTCCTGTGATTGAAATTAACCTGAACCTCTCCTATTTCTCCTCTTGTGACGGCACCTTACTGATCATCCCATATGAGAACACAGAACACTGAGTTTGCTGAAAAAGTAGAACAATCTGAAAATGTGGGTGGTCATATTCTTTCCTTGTTCCCAGTCAATACAAAGAGGTTAATGAAAGCTAAACATGGGGAAGGATTCTTTGCTTTTGATGGAACTGAACCTGGAGTTTGGAACCGAAATTAGAATTCTAGCCCAAATCATCAGAGCAAATAAATTTACTTTTTTGCTTGAGCCTGTTTGAGTTGGGAGTTTGACGACTTAAATCACTGTAAGATGTGAGTTTCACAGTTACTGGGAAAAAAGAAAAAAAAAAAAAGATGAAGAAGAAGCTACCAGGTGTGGTGTGCAAGTTTGTAGTCCCATATACTTGGAAGGCTGAGACAAGAGGATCTCAAATTCAAGGCCAATCTCAGCAACTTAGCAAGACCCCGTCTCAAAAAAAAAAAAAAAAAGCAGCAGCGGCAGCCCAATGGAATAAAAAGAAGGGACTTCTTCAAAAAGAAGAAAAGATCAAGGGGTTTAAAAAGAGAAGATACAATACTCAAATGTATATAACAGTCAATGTCAGTATAAATCTTAGAAAAAATACCTCTAAAGGCTGGTGTCCTTACAAGAAGATGAATTGCCACTCTTTCTCTCTGAACACATTCAGAGGAAAGGCCCCCTGAGGATGCAGAGAGAAGGTAGCCATCTACAAGCCAGAAAGAAAAGCCTCACAAGAAAAGCAACCCTGCTGGTATGTTGATCTTGGACCTTTTGCCCCCAAAACCCTAAGAAAACAAATTAGTGTTGGTTAAGTTACCCAGTCTGTGGTATTTTGTTACACCAACCCAAGCTTACCCAACCAAAAATGTAAAATGAGAACCTACTAATAAAAATGTTGATATTGAAATCACATTTCAAATCTTCAATTCTTTTTGCATGTATTTTTATGGTAAATACATGTGTGAAAATTTAATTTGTTAAAGTGTGAAATTTTAATTTGTTATATTTTTGTAGTTTAATAAAGCAGGCTATCAAGTAATTATTAAGGAAAGTTTTTTTAAATATATAAAAATTTCATTGGCAAGAATTATTTCAAAATTTCCTATCATATTTATTTTTTGCAAATATGTTATATAAAATTTAATACAATATCTTAATAGTTCATTTTATGAATTCATGCCAGTTCTATCCGCCTTTGCTCCATTAATTTACCCATTCACTCATTCTCTTAGCACATATTTATCACAGGTACACAAAAGTGAGGTGTGGTGTTGTAGTTCTTAGAGCTGTTCATCAATTTTTTTCTAGCATTCTGTGCTTCTTGGTATGTATCTTAACAGTACTTCCTGGCCTGCATTTTGCTTAAGAGGAAATCCACGACACTCAGTTCTTTATGTAGCCAGTGACACAATATTGTCATTTTAGGGCAAGAATATTTTGCTCCCTTTAATGAGACCCTCAGAAATTTTTTTGTGGGGTCAGAGGCAAAGTTTGAGACCATGGTGTTTCCCCCAGCCTGTATCAAAAATGAGAAGACATGGAGAATCCCCAGTTAACTATGACAAACATGAAGCAGGAATGGGAAATAAACATTAGTTACAAGGCACTAAAATTTTGTATCTGTTGTTATCACAGCAAAAACTAATCTACCCTGTCTGGTTCAACTGACTATGGTGGAATACACAGATGGATAAGGCTCTCCTCTGTACTTAAAAAGCTGTGGGTTGGTGAAATGCCTGAAGAACAACCCATTTTAAAAACCCAAAATACATTAAATGGAAGTACTATGTAAGAACTTTGTGCTTCAGAAGAGTGTGAAAGGGAAATAATTCATTCATTCCGACTTTGAATATATTAGGCATGGCTATAGATTAAGTGAATTTAAGTGAAGCTGTGAAGAAGGCAGAGAATTTTCTTTGACTAAGAAAGTAAAGAATGCATGTTCTTGTTTTTTTGTGTTCCAAACTGAAGGAATAGCAATTTTAAAAAGCATGGAGACAAGAGTATATGCATGGCACCTTACCAGTTATTATAGAAGATATGTAACCATCTTGAGGATTCTTGATGCAGGGCTTTGAACATAATCAAGGAATCTGGGCATTATTAAGAGTGAGTTTTCCAAATTATGGTTTCTTTCTCATTTCTTTTATTTCCTTTTTTTTTTTTTTTTCCTGGCAGTTCTAGGGATTGAACTGAGGGACTCATGCATGCAAGGCATGCACGCTACCTCTTAGCTATATGTCTAATTATTTCTTTTAATCAATTAATTAATGTTCTACATTTAGTTCTACAAGTACAGACATGCATCTCTTAGTGATAGGGATACGTTCTAAGAAATGCGTTGTTAGGCTTTTTCATCATTGCACACACATCACACTTGCACAAACCTAAACGCTATGCATACGACACGTTCTGGCTATGTTGTGATCATATGGGACCACCTTCATATATGAGATCTTTCATTGACCAAAATGCCATTATGTGCCACAACTGTGATTTTAAATTAATTTCTTCCTAATACTAAATAAGGTTCAAGTTTCTTTTTCTTCCTATATTTTCAATTTACCCGAAACCATTTAAAGACAGCTTTCCAGAATGCTCTGCAGTAATACTTGCTGTCATAAATCAAATATCTATATATAAAAATATAATTCTGATCTTTCTATTCTGTTTATTTTTTCTATTTTGCATCATATTATTAAAGATTTATACATATTGATATATAGTTAAGTAATTCCTCTCAATATGTTCTCAAAATCATGTCAGCTGTACACAAATGGTATACAAATTTTCATTTCTATGGTTGTGCATGATGTACATTCATACCATGCATATTAATCATACATGTGCACAGGATAATGATGTCTGTGTCACTCCACCATTTTTCATACCCCCTCCGCCTTTCATTTTCCTCTTTGTAATCTAAAGTTCCTTCATTCTTCTCTCAAAATGAAGTCTGCAAAGATTTTTTAAAAATTTTTAAAATGAGACACAACATGAAGCAAAAGAGCAGTAGGAATCTCCTGGGACTAATTTGTTCCCTGCTTGTTTTGTCTTTTTAACCTCCATTAATTATTATCATTAAGAAAAAGAAATATATGTTCCCATGCCAAAAAAAAAAAAAAAAAAAAAAAAACCTGTTAGCTGTTCTTGGTGCTTAAATTTTTAAAAACATTTTACAGTGTTTGTCTATTGTCACAATAAAACCACCCAAAATTTTCATTAGGACTGCAGTGAATGAAAATATCAATGTAGTAAGAACAAGCATTTTCTGTCATCTAATCCACAAAGACAATATGTCTCTTATTCAGTCTTTCTCACATTTCTTTTAATGACATCCTATTAAAAGCAGGAGCCATGCACATCACTTATTAATAATAATATGGTGTTTTACAGCCTGTGACAATAGTATTTTGTTATATTTAATTTTTAATTCTTTGCTGCTAGTATATCAAAACAATACATTTCTTTGTATTGACCATCTAGCAACTTGAAAATCTCACTTATATACCATATAAATATATCTGTAAGTTTTTTGAATTGTCTTTATTTGGATTTTTAATTTTGTTTTTATTTCCCCCCTTCTAACCCACACTTTTGCCCTTTTTCTATTCTAATTTTGCTGACTAGCATCTCCAGTGTAATGTTGAATAAAGTAATGTCTCATTTCTGATTTCAGTAAAAGCTTTCAATATTTTAATTTTAATCACAATATTTACTATAGGTTTGCCTAAATACTTTTTGTCAGATTAAGGAATTCAGTATCATGACAAGTTTGCTAATTTTGAAATAAACAAGAATTGTTAAATATAGACTAGTTTTCATTTTTATCATGAATGGAGACACAATTTTATCATTTTTTCATTATCAAAATTACCATAAGATTATTCTCCTTTAATTTATTAATGTGGTAAGTTGATTTTTTAATGTTAAAGAAATTTGTATTTAATATAGAAACTCAGTTTTATTTTGCTGCATTTTGTCATATAACTCAATATGTTTGCTAATATTTTGTTTAAGATTTTACATCTGTTCTTTTGAGAGAGAGATTTCTATAATTTACATGTTAGTTTTGCAGTAAAAAATAAAAGTTGGTGTTTTAGTTAGCTATTTCACTGCTGTGACAAAAGGACCCAACCAGCACAATTGTATAGGGAGGTGTGGGCTCACCAGAGGTCGCAGTCTATGGACATCCAGCTCCATTCCTGTGGGCTCAAGGTGAGGCAGGACATCATGGTGGGAGTGTGGTGGAGGGAAGCAGCTCACACGGGGATCAGAAAGCAGAGAGAGACACAGAGAGACTCTCCACTCTCCAGAAACAAAATATATACCCCATAGCCATGCCCCCAATGACCCACCTCCTCCGGCCACACCTGCCTCCAGTTACCACTTAGTTAATCCCATCAGGGATTAGTTTACTGATTAGGTTAAGGCTGTGACCCAGTCATTCCTCCTCCAAACCTTCTTGCTTTGTCTCACAGATGAGCTTTTGGAGGATACCTAACATCCAAACCATAACAGCTGGGTGTCATGATTACAATAATCTCAAAAACAAGACAAGAAAAGGTTTCTCTTTCTAATTTTTTTTTAAACTTTACAGGACTGATGTTATTATTATTTTTTTTTACTTTTAATTTTTTTTTCTTGGTACTGGGAGTATAACCCAGGGCCTTGACACTGAGCCACATCCCCAGTCATTTTTATGTTTTATTTTGAGACAATCTCTGTAAGTTGCATAAGACCTCACTAAATTGCTGAGGCTGGCTTTGAACTTGCAATCCTCTTGCCTCAGACTCCCAAATCACTGGGATTACAGGCGTGGGCCTCAAAGCCCAGCTGGGACTGATGTTATTGCTTCCACCGTATTTAATAGAATTCATTGGTCCAAGTATCTAATTCTAGAGTTGTGGACCTGTCTCCTGCAAGGAGGCCTATATGGCATTCTGTCAGGAGACAGACACACCTTTCAGGCCACTAGTGGACTAGGGTCCCATACCCCTGTCCTGTGTTCTGTGAACAGGATGTTCTCCTGTGGTTGGTAAAAACAGTTCTGTGACTTGTGAGCCTGTCTCTTCCTGGGTTTGCAGCATTGCTTTCTGTTACTGACCTATAACCTGCCAGATAGGCTAGTCACTGCTTATGCAAGATTTGGCCTTCAAGATGTATGGTTAGCTTAACTTCAAGCATATAAAAGACAGTGTTATACACAATACAGAAGCAGCTTCCTATGTGACAGGTGCTCCATCTCTCCTGAATAAAGCTCTTCTCCTCAGGTCTTTGCGCGGAGACTGAGTTCCTTTTCCCATTGTTGGCCAGTGTTGCACCCAGTGTGGTGCAACTGCCCAACTTCCCCTGTTGCAGACTATGCAACAGTTTTCTTTGTAGAAATGCTTTTAATTAAAGATGTGATTTTTAAAAAGTTGTAGCACTATTCAATTTATTTCTTCTCATTTTTTTCTAAGAATATGCTCATATTATTTAAATTTATAAGCAAACTTGATCAAAACACTGTTTTATCTCATCTTTTTCTCTCAATAGGATTATTTGTATCTCCTTTGTGTTTCCTTCAATCCAAAGAAGGATTTATCAACTTTACTAGTCTACTCAAAGAATCAGCTTTAAGTTTTGTTGATTTTCTCTGTTACATGCTTGCTTTTCTTATTCATTAAATTTTGCTCTTTTCTTTATTTCTTTCTCCTTTCTATTTGTTTTATAATAAATTTGTTGTTTTGATCTAATCCTTGAGACAGAAATTTAGGTCATGGATATAGCACCTCATATATGCCTTAACAGACATGAATTTCCCTCAAAGAATAGATTTAACTACACCCCACAAATTTTATGTATAGTATTTTAATTATTATTCTTCCTAAATATTTTAATTAATACCTTCTTTGATTCACAGATTATTTGGAAATACATATTTCTGTTTTCAAACACGTCAAGATATTCTAATAAATTTCTTGTCATTACCTGCTAATTTAATCCCATTGCAGCCAGAGAACACAGCCTTTTATTTTTTCATTTATTTTGAAAGGGATAAAAATCAAAATTTATGAATCAATTTTTGGTTAAAAACAAGAAGATGGGATGAGGCAATCTGATGAGTTTGCCCTGATTTGCACTAAAACTTAGATCCTAGGAAAATTCTTAAAGTACTTCCCTTTCTCCCTGACAATTACATCATTTTAAAATATTGTGAGTCCCTGGTACATTCTGCTGGAGAATATAGCCTTTTAAAATTCGTTTCTTCAAAATATTGTTAAAACTTACTTTATAGATGGCAGTCTTTTTCAATAAATTTTCTGTACACATCTGAAAAAAATCACTAGTCTCAAATTGTCAGGTAGTGATCTACGTAGTTAATGTTTAATCATCTCTGTGTTTACTGAGTCTTTGCCTATTTGATTACCGAGGAAAGTATGTTAAAATATCCAGTATAAATCTACTCTTGTGTATTTCTCCTTTCAAGGTTAGTCCTATTTCTCCTGCACAGGATTCAAAGGGATGCATGATCTGCAAGAGAAGGTGACCTCTGCAATGTAGAGCTTCACGTCAGCCTCAGAGAAGGTGAAGGAGGAGATATGGTCTGAGCTACAGAAGCTGGCAATGCCTAGTGCCTCCCTGTGCCACTGGATGAGCAGCAACAGGCAAAACAGCACGTTGCCTGGGCCCGTAAACCACCCTCAGAGGGTGAAAATATATGGCGGCTGCTTCCATTCTGCCCAGAGGATGAACTAAACCAAAGCCATAACAAATAGGGAATTCTGGGAGATGCAGTGTCAGCTTATCTAAATTCACTGTACAGAAAGCCACCATGCATTGTCAAGGCAGGGCCTAAGACACTAGTGGAGCAAATTGTTATTCATTAACTCCGGATGCTAGCTGAAGCTACAAGACTGAAAGAGACCGTCATGACAGAAGAAAGCAAGCAGAGGATAGATAACTGCCAGCCAACTCACTACTACTGTTACCAGCTATAAGCAGGGGACAAAATAAAAATGATTTATTTTCTGTGAACAGAGTACACATTTAAAAAAAAATGTGTAAAATATTGCTCAGAATGTGTGAATCGTAAATCAATTACTCACTTCTTACAGTAACTTGGTAAATTTAGGTTTTTTAATAATGTGCATGGTGCACATTTAAGTTGTCCAACAGCAAATCAGATTTTTTTAATGCTACAATTTGAAATTATTCTAGCAAGTTTGTTCAAGCACAAAGCAAAGACACATTTTTCTTTCATATATTCATAATGTATACCAACAGTATCACCAAGCTAAGAGAGTATTTGGTTTTCCAATGGCCATTAACATTTTAATCATTTCATGGAAACAGAATTAGAGACCAAGCTTAAGTTAACACGTAGTGGGCAGGGGATGTGCAACTATGCCTCATTCTAGAAAAATCCTTGAGAGGTGATTGTTTGGTTTATGAAGTAAGGTTTTGGTTGTGTGGGTTTTAGGTAACAGAGTTATATAAAACCACATAGCATTATGTAAAAGCACACACTCTTTTGTAAATTGCACTCGAAAGAGGGGAAATGAGGTGAGATTTTCCTCAGAAATGGCCTCTCACCAGCCTCTCAGAAGATCTTTAGCTCTGAGCAGCTTCCCAGAGGACACATGGTTGTCATGGAGACAGGAGGGCCCTCCTTCTCAACCCTCTGAGCAGAAACAGCAGGGCTGATTGGGAGCAAGCGTGGGAACACAATGGTGAGCCCTTTAGCTGCTGGCAGTGGACACCAAGCAATGATCAAGTGTACAGAGAGAGGGGAAAAAAGAATACAAAAAAGTCTCCCCTACACACACACACACACACACACACACACACACAATGATATCAGGGAAAATAAGGAGACACTAATCATCTATATATTTAGTTAAAATTTCAATGGATAAGAGTGCTATTTTTAGAAAAGTCATTTATTTTTTCTAAGGTCCAATAAAGGCAAAGCTATTGCTCTTCAAACATGATTCAATCTTTTCATATAATAACAAACAGTTACTAATAATAAGATTAAACAAATAGCACTATAAAAAGAATGTTTAATTTTTTTTAAAGTTATCTGCCAACATACTCACTAATATCTTTCATTAAATGAAGTGTATAGGAAGGTAGGTACAAGCTAGTAATTGTTCAAATATTAAGAATGACTAAAACAAACATAAATAGAAATATGTAATCTGTTAGACTTAAAAAAAAACCTCTATTCTATAAATATGCCCTATTTATGTTAAAGAAGTAGAACAAATTAGTTCAACTAGGACTTAAAAAGTAATTTAAAAATGTGAGCTAGTGATATTAAACTTTATGTTTCAGTTGTCTAGAAAATATAAATAATATTTCTTCCCTTTTTCTATAGTCATTAAACTCGAAGCACAGCTAATTTGTCCAGAAAGTCTGTTCTGACATCTTCAATGTATATCATCATCCTGTATCCTTTAACAAAGGATGTAAACAGAAAGATTATATTAATTTAAAAGTTAATAAAGTTAATAAAATAAACAACAAATGTACTATAATTTACATGTAAACTATTGGATTGCAGCATGTTACTTCACTTGAAAAAAATACCAAAGAAAATTAACACAATTGCTTTTGAATAGCTGTTAAAAGTCTTTAAACAAAAGTGCTATGAATATCTTAGTTTATGTAAGTATTCAATAAACATGAACTATATGCAACATCAATGTTTCCAATATATTGTTTCAAAAAATAGATGAAGTGTAAATATGGATGGAATTCTTGGTTTTTAAATAAGAAAATGAGCTTGGGTATAGCTCAGTGGTACAGAACTTACCAAGTATTCGTGATGCCTTGGTTTGCTCCCCAGCACTCAATAAATAAATAAGGAAACACTATTCTCTGAAGACCTTTATTCTTCCAGCTTTGAAACCACAATCATACATATAAACAGAGGAATGTAACACAATGCCTCCATGGTCCTTTTTGTAAGAAACATGGACAGCTAATCAGAAATGAATAAATGTTACATAAAAATGGATCTACGTGAAAAGGCAAAACACCCTCTTAGGGGATTCTCATACTTACTTAACATTCTAAAAGGGTTGATATGGATCAATATTTAAGCTACTCCTGGCTTTAGTGACATAACGTATCATAACAATATTGTTAATCATAGCAAACAGAGATCAAAAGTAAGCAGAAATAATAGTGATTATTATCAGTAATCAGCTATTTTTCACAGTGCTTTTGATCACCCTAGATTTTATGGTTAGTCTGAACTGAATGTTAAGCTTCCTTCTGCTTCATTTCTATTCTTTCTTTTTTCCCTCTCTCTCTCTCATGAGCAGTGTGCTGTGGAGGTATATACATATACATGTACATGTATATGCCCACATAGACATTAAAAAGAAAATGTATATGAATTCATACCTACCTCCCCCCAATATACACAGAATATAATGGCTTGGATATGTGGTATCCCCCAAGAAACTCATGTTAGACAATGCAGGAATGTTCAGAGGTGAAAGCATTAGAGTATAAGAGTCATCACCTAATCAGTGGATCATCCACTTGATGGATTAATAATTTGAATGGATTACTGTGTGGCAGCTATAGGCAGGTGGGGCATGGCTGGAGGAAGAAGGTAACTGGGATGAGCCCTGGAGGATTTTATATCTTATACCTGGCTTCTTGTGCTCTCTCTCTCTGCTTCCCAGCTGCCAGGACATCCTTCCAACATAATGTTCTATCTCACCTCAGACCCAGAGTATTGGAGTCAGCCAACCACGAACTGAACCTGTGAAGCTGTGAGCACAAAGTTTTCTTCCTCTAAGTTAATAGTTGTGCTATTTTGATCACAGCAACAAAAAGCTGACTAACACAAAGATATTGAACAAAAAAATTACCACACAAGTGTGGCAGGCAATATCACTCACACACACACACACACACACACACACACACACATGAAAGATCCTGTGTTTTCACTAAGGAAATTTCCAACCCATTCTCCTAGAAGAAAAAGTGCAAAAAAGAATATTTCTAGTCTTTTTTTTTTTTTTTTTTATTTACTACTTCTAGGTAAGGGGAAGTAACATTTCTGACAGGAAGTTTCAATAAAAGGAACCTTGAAAATTTGACTTCCACCCTCTGGGCTCTAATTCTAGGTCTGCCTGCCTGCAAAGAGACATTCGAATTTGCTGTGGGCTGCATCTGTGTCACCCAGCTTTGCTACAGCAAAGGACTATAATTGTCCAGTTGTGCTGTAACTGAAGTAAGTTTGGCCTCCCCAAGTTGCAACATATACACAATAGTGGGTGTGTGTGTAATTTTTCTTCTTATATTTTCAAATTTGATTCCAAGAAGTTAACCCAGCATTAAATATTTGATGCTCTCTGAATTCATAGTTATTGTAGAGGGAATAAAATGGTGGAATTCAATCAACTCTTCAGGTACCACTTTTAAGTAATTCTAAAACACAGACTACCATAGAAATCTGAACACTGGAATTAGGCTACATTTTTGTGTGCATTATGTGCAAAATTATTTTGAGGTATAATTCCCTCATATGCATGGAAATTTCAGTGTGTGCATTTACAACTTCTACCTCCGTTCCAAATAACATGATTTCAATTCTGCTTTTTAAAAAACATAAGTATTTTAAAGATTAAATTTTCAATTTTAAAAACTGTACTCTGAAAAACATACAAAAGGAACAATCATCTCCTATAAAATATCGTGGTAGATGCTGCCCTCCAATTTAAGGTGACCCACCTTCCTTAATTCCTACTTTCTGCAATTCATTGTGCAATTGAATTTCCGGATGGGCCAGCCAGTTGAAAGCATGCTCTGTGCAGTGTTGTATCCTCCTGACGCTCTGGACCAGATTCCAAAGATCTTCCTTTCTGGAAGGCTGCAATACTTATTTTTCCAGAATTATAAAGACCCAGGAGCTTTTGTATCTATTTATCTATACAATTTTTGTAGAAGAAAATGAGCCAGTAAATATGCAGGCATAATATAAAAATGGAAAGAAACTCCTACTTTATCTTAGAATGACTATAAATTGATCAGAAGGAAAATAGTAAAATAATGATTGAAGACCATTCTAACATATGTTGGGTTTTATAAAATTCACATTATTTATCCTTCACATGACTCCAATGAGTTAAGTTTGAATCAAACCTATTTTAAAGATGCAGAAACCGAGACTCAGCACCATAAAGTCAGTGACAGCCAACTTTCCAATCCAGGTTTGACTGGTGACAAAACCTGCCCAAAGTCAATCTTGTTAGGTCTAATGCCTCTCAAACTGTCAGACACATTAGCTGTTCCAATAGTATCTTTAGTCACTGTTTTCTCTGAAGTCCTGTATTATGCTACTCAATACTTATCAAATATATAGAAAATCAGAAGGTGTAAGAGAACATTAAAGTCTATTGTTCCTGCCCTTGAGCTTAAAATAATCTAATTTTTAGAACAATTTATTCTGAGTTTAAAGGCCTGATTACATGAGCTGGTCTGTTCTGGACATGGGAAAGATTGATTAAATAGACAATGTCTTACCCAATTAGGGTCAGGCAGCACTGACACACACAGAAAAAATAATTAACACCTGCAGTACAACATGAAACAAAGTATACAAATAGAGACTGTGAAGAGGTCAAAGCCAAATGCAGGCAAGATACTGCACGGCTTCACAGTTAACACACGTCAGGAGCATCTAATGTGCCTGACACTGTGCTAAATGCTGAGAAAACAGTGTAACCCAAACATATATATTCTCTCTGCTCTCACGGAGTTTACCAACTAATAAGGAGCCCAGAGAAGCAAACAGCTGTGTGTGAAAAGTGCAGAATTCTGGAAAACAGATGAGAAACTACCCAGGGAAAAACTACCTCAGGCCGCAGGGCCTGTACAGAGACCTACCAAAGAGTAATAACATTTTGTGACTTACCAAATAGACTGAACAAATGGCCAGAAATAATAATGAACCAGAAGATAGTCTTGAATCCAACCACTACAGGAATGATAAACTAGCCTAAGAGTCTACATTTGAGGAGAGGCTGCCAAATTGTTACTTTTTAAACTTTACTCTTGTCATCTGTTCTTCTGCTAGTCCTGATTGTTGAAGATTGATGGTAAGTCTTGAACAAGGAGAGAAGTGGCAATTCTGTGACTTAGAAGATAAAGTCATCTGAGAGCTCAGAGCTCCATTACATTTTTAATGGTGACCAAACGATACTGTTAGAAGATAACTGAGTCCATCCCAAGTCACTAGGCAAGTAGAACCTATCCTCTAAGAAAACTCTTTCACTTGTTCAAGTTCAATACCTGTAACCCTAATTAACCACTTCCTGAGTGTGAGGGATCGATCTTCTGGTAAGAGACCTAAGCACTCGAGTGTGAAGTGGCCCTGGAAGTGGGCCCACACCTCAGGTTGCTTCTGGCTAATTGTAAATGTGTAAAGCTCTTTCAAATGGTGGAAGATAGCATCATAACTGATAGGACTGCTGAAAAGGAAACTGAGACTATTTATTCTGGAAACATTTTTAAAAGGTGACAATTGACAAGAAGTTTTCCTGAATATTTCTTTCACTAAATGAGGGAAATTTTGAAAATTAGAACTACAATTACCATTAATACATGAAAATGATATTTCCATCAAAATTCGAGTCACAGAAAGGGATTTTTGCCGAAGAACCTGGATGCTACCTTGCCAGTTGGCAAGAAATCGAAGACCTTGGCCATGGAAGCAACACAGATTTTAATGGGAGCTGGAGGGATAGTGCTTGCTAATCCTGACTTATCTGTGCTGTTGACTTAGGTAAATGGAGGAAATAATATTCTGAGGCATATTTTTAAGGGAAGCAATATGCTTTTATTCCCCACAAGTTCTTAATTGCTTATAATCTGATTGCAGATTTTGTTTTGAACATCATGTCAATGTTTTCTATCCTGCCTCCATCTCTTCATGAAGGAAAATGCACACATTTACTTGAATTTGCCAATAAAATGACTCATCTAGAAGAGTTGACTTTAAATGGGATATTTCCTACATTTGTCAATTTGGGAAGAAAAAAAATATCATTTCTGACTTATTCACATATGGAGAAGGATTTTCTATTCAAATTTGATTTGGGGGATCCATAATAAAAGTTAAAAAGCTGAAAGGAACTGATGAGTGAGCTGTAGTATGTTAGCATCACACTGTTAATAGTAGTAGAAATTAGATTTTTAAAAGTGATGGGTGGATTGTCCCAGGAGGGCAGAAGACATCACACTCAGGCTGCAGGCATTACTGCAAGGTTACCCGTGTACACCAGAGTTTATGATGTGGGTCTTGATCCAGACGTCACATCCACTCCTTGAGCAATTTCTGAATTGAGACTCACTTGCTCCTAAAGAGCAATACAAGGTGACCAACAGTGACATAGAGTCTGGAAAGAAGCTTTTTGTTCTCTGGCACCGTATAAAAACTAACTAACCAAAGACCACCTTGCTCTCAGAAAGCCCAAAGTAGCCAAATGGTAAGGCCAGATTGAGAGTGAGTCCCAGTCACTCTGAAGCTGTTCCTGTCCTACCAGAATAGGCAGCCATGAGAGACAGGAGTAAGGAAGCCACTAGATGACTCTAGTCTCAGATGCTGACCACATTGCATTAAACACTAAAAATAAAAGCCTCCTTGCTGAACTGACTCATCTCCCAGAATTATGAGTTAATAATAAATCATTTCAGTCAATTTTTAAGATGCATTGTTTCACAGCAGAGAGACCTTTAATCTATTGATTGTAGCTGTGGAGACTGTCCATACTAACGCAGCAGCTCTCCAGTCTTGGACCACACATCTTCAGCAATCCACTAGGACTCTCCAGGGACCCTACAGGTCAAAACTTTTTTTCACAGTGATATTAAGATATTATTTGCCTTCATTACTGTTGTCATCTGTGCTGATGGTGCAGAGCAGTGCTAGGTAAAATCTGTAACACCTGTGCCTGAATCAAGGCAGTAACACCAAGTGGTAGGATCAGGCATTACAGTTTTACTGAGCAAATTTTTTTTTTTTTTACTTTTTTTAATTTCTGTTTTCTATATTTAGTTACACATGACAGTATTTTTCCACATTTTTTTGTACACAAATGGGGTACATCTTTTCATTTCTATGGTTGTACACAATGTAGATTCACACGATTCATGTAATCTTACATGCACATAGGGTAATACTGTCTGTCTCAGTCTACTCTTTCCTTCCCCCACCCACTCGGGTCTCATTTTCCTCTACACTATCCAAAGTTCCCTCTTTCTTCTCTTGCCCGCCCCCTCACCCGACTTTATGTTTCATCATCCACTTATCAGAGAAAACATTCAGCCTTTGGTTTTTTGGGCTTGGCTTATTTCACTTAGCATGATGTTCTCCAACTCCACCATTTACCAGCAAATTCCATAATTTTATTCTTCTTTATGGCTGAGTAATATTCCATTGTGTATATATACCACAGTTTCTTTATTCATTCATCAATTGAAGGACTCTAGGTTGGTTCCACAATCTAGCTATTGTGAATTGAGCAGCTATGAATATTGATGTGGCTGCATCACTGTACTTCCCTGATTTTAAGTCCTTTGGGTATAAACTGAGGAGTGGGATAGCTGGGTCAAATGGCTGGTCCATTCCACGTTTTCTGAAGAATCTCCATACTGCTTTCCAGAGTGGCTGCACCAATTTGTAGCTCCATCAGCAATGTATAAGTGTGTCTTTTCCTCACATCCATGCCAATTAATTTTGAAGGTCTTGTTTTATCTAAAAACATGCTAGATAAAACAATTAAAGTTGATTTACATAGCTTAACAACTGGTTTGGCCAAGGTTTTGAATGTGTTTTAAATTACATGACAAAATTGGAGGTACCCCCAAAACACTCTGCTCTATCTGCCATCTGAGGAAAAGCAATTGATAAGTGAGCTGCCAGATACATTAGCTACATTTTTCATGGAACATACTTTTACTTGAAAGAACAACTGACAGACAAGCTATGGTTACTCAGACTTCAGCATGTGACAGGCACTTTCTTGAAAATGAATGAACTAAGCTTGTCACTTCAAGGAAAACAGCCAACACTATTTTTGCTGATGACAAATGCAAGCTTTCAAGCAAAAATAAAAATTTTGGAAACCTGTATTTGCTGCTGTGAGCTTAACAGCTTCCCAATACTGAAAAACTTTCCTGATATAGTCAGTGTTGGTACTAACAAAAGTAATTTTTGATGTTGTATAATGAAATGTGTTAATAGTTGGAAGGTCTAAATAATCAGTGAAATGATATTTCCCAACTGAGTTATCCTGATGATAAAAAAATTTACATTTGAGTTAAGTACCATTCAAAATGTAAAATAAGGAATAGATTTTTACATTTAAGACATCATGCAAAGTCTGTTGATATGGACTGAGATTCCATCATGTGACATTTAAGAAATACCCACTTGTAGAAGGTTAGTGTAGCATCATAGAACAATATCCACCCTCACCTGAAAAGGCTATAAGATTCTCTTTCCTTTTCCAGCCACATATCTATGTGAGGCCATATTATCTTCACTTTAACCAAAACAAAATATTGCTAGAGATTTAATGTAGAAGTAGATAGGGGAATCCCCTCTCTTCTATTAAGTCATGCATTAAAGTGATCTGTTAAAAAATGCAAAAAGTGCCACTCTCTTCTTACTAAATTTTCTTTGTTTTGAGAAACAGAGAGTTTTTCACACTCACAAATACGTAAACTCATACTACTACACAGTGGTTTTGCCATTGCTCATTTACTTGAAATTAATAAATACATGTTTTAAGAATTTTTCTTAGTCTTAATTTCTAATAGAGTAAATTGCAATAAATATAAACCACATAAACAAAACACACCAGGGTTCTTGGTTATTTTTAAGAGTATAGAGGAGTCCTGATATCAAAATGTTTGAGAGCCACTGCTCTAAAATAAAACATTGGTTGACATGCCACAAGCACATTTTCTGTCGACACATTCATTATGAAGAAAGAAGTCTTATGGTTCAGGCAGCAAAGAAGCAGGCTCAGAATCAGGAATGAGTCTATAAAAAATCTTCTGCAGGCGGCACCATAAAAGAAATTATAAGTGTATTCAGCATAGAATGGGCTGATGACCACAGATCAGAGGTACTACCAGATCAGAGGTACTACCAGGTCAGATCAGAGGTACTACCAGGTCAAAGGTACTACCAGATTAGAGGTACTACCAGGTCAGAGGTACTACCAGGTCAGAGGTACTACCAGGTCAGAGGTACTACCTGTACCTGTAAAAGTACTGCCTATAGTAGTACTTTTGTTTCTGCATTTAACAGTTCTATCTAGAAATGACTAATTCCACACAAAGACTTCACAATTTATATTTACACCCAGAAACACACAGAACGTTAGGTCATAGAGTTGTTGCCAATTTTAGCACAAAATTTTTCCTTTCTATGTTCTATTTTCACCAAGCAATAAAGCTAAATAAGAAATCCCTGTTTCACATTGATAGCAATGTCCTTTGTTTGACAGCAAATCTGCAGAGCGTTAGTTCTGGGCAGGCCAGTAGATTTAATTCCCTGAGTTTAAACACTTAATACTCTATAACATCATCTTAGAAAAAGTTGTTACGAACTTATTATTACATGAGGGGAAGAATAAGGCTCTATGGGGAAAAAAAAAACTTAAGTAGAAAGAGATAGAAAATATGCAATTTTGTGTTATGCTTGAATTTTGTAGGAAAATTTCAAATACCAATTTTTATCTGAAGCTTTTCTGGAGCAGGACCTTAGTGAAAATGCTGTTGCTAGCTCTGCAATTTATTTTTAGTTGGAATTGCAGATAACCCCTTTGTTCTGTTTACAACCCACACACTCATGAAACGTTCTCTCTATTCCTAACATAAAAATCAGTTGCTACAGTGCTCTGGGAAGAGAATTTTATTGTCCCTCCCCAAAACATGACTCATTTCGATAAGAAGCCCATATTTCATCAAGATAATGTTACCATGGCAAGTAGATATAGTAGCAGTTCTATGTTAACCAGGGCACGAGAGTCAGCACTTCAAGCTTACATTCAGTTATAGTAATGTTAATGCACATGCATCTGCTAATTCAAAAGCTACTGAAAGTATGTCTTCTTTCTCTGAGGAGATAGAGAAAATGCTGTTAAATCATGTTTTATGGTCATATGTAGAATAACAATTTGTTTTTAGAAGAATTTTTTAAAAGTATATTTTCAATAATTAATACATTTTATTTTATATTGAGTTAGTTATTTTGGTATCAGGGATTTATCCCAGGGGTGCTTACCCACTGAACCACATACCCAGTCTGGGTTTTTGTTTGTTTGGTTGGTTGGTTTTTGAAACAGGGTCTCACTAAGTTGCTTAAGAACTCACTAAGTTGCTGAATCTGCTTTGAACTGGTGATCCTCCTGCCTTAGCCTACCAAGCTGCTGGGATTACAGGTGTGCGCCACCATGTCCAGCTAATACATTTTATTTTGAAGCAGTTTTATGTTCACAGCAAAAATGAGCAGAAGGTGTAGGTACATCTCATGTGCCCTCTGCAGAGCAGTATGCTTATAAGAATGGATGAAGTCACACTGGCACATCATTTTCACCCAGAGTCCACAATTAATACTAGGGCTTACTCTTGCTGTTAATTATACACTCTACGGCTTTTAATCAGTGTATTATGACATGCATCCACTAGTGTAATATTGTATGGAATAGTTTCACTGCTCTAAAAATACTGTGCCCTCCCCATTCACTTAACCTTTGGCAGACACTGATCTTTTCACTATTTCTGTAGTTTTGCCTTTTCCAGGAAGTCACATATCTCAACACAATATATAGCTATTTAAGGTAGGATTCTTTCACTTAGTCACTCACGTTTAAGATTCTTCTTGCCTTTCTCTGGCCTCATAGTTCATTTCTTTTTAATGCTGAATAATATGTCGTTGCCTGGATACACCTTTACATATTCACTCACCTATGGAGGGATATTTGGGTTTTGTGTGAGGTTTGGAAATTATGAATGAGGCTGCTATAAAGATTCTTGATAGGTTTTCATGTAGTCCTGAGATTTCAATTCACTTGTGTAAATATTAAGGGATACAATTACTGAATTACATGGTAAAAACTTGTTTACCTTGAAAGCGTGTCTTTGTATTTAATGTGGGTTGCTTGTAGAAAATATATTGGGGGATCCTGTTTTGTTTTGTTTTTGTTTTTGTTTTTTGGCTTTTGGAGTTTCTTTATTTTGGTTCAATGTACACAAATGGGGTACAACAATTGTTTCTCTGGTCGTACATGAAGTAGAGTCATACCATTTGTGTATTCATACATGTCCATAGGGTAATGATGTTTGTCTCATTCTGTTATCTTTCCTTCCCCTGCCCCCTCCCAACCCCTCATTTCTGTCTACATAATCCATCCTTCTTCCATTCTTCCCTTACCTCTCCCCACCCCCGTTATGTATCTTCAACCACTTATCAGAGAAATCATTTGGTCTTTGATTTTTGGGGATTTACTTGTTTCACATGATATTCTCCAACTGCATCTGTCATAATTTTATTTTGCAAATGTCATAATTTTATTCTTCTTTATGGCTGAGTAATATTCCATTGTCTATGTATACCAGAGCTTCTTTATCCATTCATCTATTGAAGGGCATCTAAGTTGGTTTCACAATATAGCTATTGTGAATTGAGCTGCTATAAACATTGATGTGACTGCATCACTGTAGTATGCTGATTTTAAGTTCTTTGTGTATAGGACAAGGAGTGGGTTAGCTGGGTCAAATGGTGGTTCCATTCCAAAGTTTTCTGAGGAATCTCCATACTGCTTTCCAGAGTGGCTGCACCAATTTGCAACCCCACCAGCAATGTATGAGTGTACCTTTTTCCCCCACACCTCGCCTTGTTGCTTGTGTTCTTGAAAATAGACATTCTAATTGGGGTGAAATGAAATCTTAGGATAGTTTTGATTTTCATTTCTCTTATTACTAGAAATGTTGAACATTTTTCACATATCTGTTGATTGCTTGTAGATCCTCTTCTGTGGAGGTGAGGTGAGGTGTCTCTTCTGTGAGGTGTCTGCTCATTTCCTTAGCCCATTTATTGATTGGGTTATTTATGTTCTTGGTGTAAAGTTTTTTGAGTTTTTTATAGATTCTGGAGATTAGTGCTCTATCTGAAGTGTGGATGGCAAAGATTTTCTCCCACTCTGAAGGCTCTCTCTTCACATTGCTGATTGTTTCCTTCTCTGAGAAAAAACTTTTTAGTTTGACTCTATCCCAATTATTGATTCCTGCTTTTATTTCTTGTGCATTGGGAGTCATGTTAAGGAAGTCTGTTCCTAAGCTGACATGATGAAGATTTGGACCTACTTTTTCTTCTATTAGTGCAGGGTCTCTAGGTCCTTGATCCATTTTGAGTTGAGTTTTGTGTAGGGTGAGAGATAGGGGTTTTGTTTCATTTTGTTGCATATGGATTTCCAGTTTTGTCAGCACCATTTGTTGAAAAGGCTATCTTTTCTCCATTGTATGTCTTTGGCACCTTTGTCTAATATGAGATAACTGTATTTATGTGGGTTTGTCTCTGTGTCCTCTATTCTGTATCATTGGTCTACCTGCCTATTTTGATGCTGATACCATGCTGTTTTTGTTACTATTGCTCAGAAGTATTGTTGAAGGTCTGGTATTGTGACACCCCCTACTTCGCTCTTCCTGCTCAGGATTGCTTTGGCTATTCTGGGTCTTAGTCTTCCAGATGAATTTCATGATTTCTTTCTCTATTTCTATGAGGAACATCATTGGGATTTTAATTGGAATTGCATTGAATTTGTATAGTGCTTTTGGTAGTATGGTCATTGTGATAATATTAATTCTGCCTATCCAAGAACATGGGAGATTTTTCCATCTTCTAAGGTTTTCTTTAATTTCTTTCTTTAGTGTTCTGTAGTTCTCTGTAGTTCTGTAAAATCTTTCACCTCTTTTGTTAGATTGATTCCCAAGTTTTGTTTTGGTTTTGGTTTTGGTTTTTTTTGAGGCTATTGTGAATGGGGTAGTTTTCCTAATTTCTATTTCAGAGAATTCATCACTTATGAATAAAATTGCATTAGATTTATGAGTGTTGATTTTATATCCTGCTACATTACTGAATTCGTTTATGAGTTCTATAAGTTTTCTGGTGGAATTTTCAGGCTCCTCTAAATATAGAATCATGTCATCAACAAATAGTGAAGTTTGAGTTCTTCTTTTCCTATTCATATCCTTTTAATTTCTTTAATCTTTCTAATTGCTCTGGCTAGAGTTTCAAGGACGATGTTCAATAGAAGTGGTGAAAGGGCATACTTGCCTTGTTCCAGTTTTTAGGGGGAATGCTTTCAATTTTTCTCCATTTAGAATGATGTTGGCCATGGGCTCAACATAGAAAGCCTTTACAATGTTCCTACTATCTCTATTTTCTCTAATGCTTTGAGCATGAAGGCGTGCTGTATTTTATCAAATGCTTTTTCTGAATCTATTGAAATAATCATGTGATTCTTAACTTTAAGCCTGTTAATGTGGTAAGTTACATTTATAGATTTCTGGATGTTGAATCAATCTTGCATCCCTGGGATGAAACCCACTTGATCATGGTGCACTATCTTTTTAATATGTTTTGTATGCAATTTGCTAAAATTTTGTCAAGAATTTTTGCCTCTATGTTCATTAGGGATATTGTTCTGAAGTTTTCTTTCCTCAATGTGTCTTTGTCTGGCTTTGGTATCAGGGTGATATTAGCTTCACAGAATTAATTTAGAAGAGTTCCCTCCTCTTTTATTTCATGGAATACTTTGAGGAGTATTGGAATGAGTTCTTCTTTGAAAGTCTAATAACCTACCTAAACATTCTCTATCTCCCCTCAACTCCTTTTCCTGATCTTTTAACTATTGTACTTAGAATATTGAGATTTAAAGTAATTATTGATAAAGTTGGATAAATGGTAGATAAATATCTACCCTGTCTGTTACTGGTTTCTATTCAATGCCCTTCTTTGTTTTTCTTTTTGCCTTCCACACTTTTTATTTTTGTTGTTTTAGTTGAGACTTTTTTATATTTTTTTTGTTTTCTCTCCTTTATTACAATATTAGCTGTACTTCATATTTTACTTTGTGTGGGTGCCCCAGAGTTTGCATTATACATTTACAACAAATCTAATTCTACTTTAATCTAACACTGTATGGTTTCGGGAGTAGTAAAAGTGTCTGATAATAGACAATGATCCTGGCTCCTGTGGCCCACCCCTTGTTTCACTACTGTTTGACTTATACCTAACAAACATATTGTATATGCATATATATGTGTACACATTTATTTACATACATAAGTACACATAGTTGAATTAACTATCACCATTATTATTATTTACAAGCTGTTATCTGAAGAAAATAAAAGTTTTCATTTTACATTCCCTTATTTCATCTCCAATGCTTTTTCTTTCTTGATGTAGATCTGAGTTTTTGACCTCTATTACTTTTTCTCCTTGCAAGAAGAACTTCTTTTCATATTTATTACAATGTTGGTAGACTGGAAACAAGTTGTCTCCGTTTTTGCCTGGGAAACTACCTCTCCTTCACTTTGAAGGACAATTTCACATGCTACAGAATTCTAGGCTGGTGAGGTTTTTCTCCCTTTCAACACTTTAAAGTTTTTACTCTCTTCTCGCTTGCATGGTGTCTGAGGATAAGTTGGACGTCACTTTTATCTTTGCTCCCCTATAGGTAAAGGGTATTTTCCTCTGGCCAGGACTTTTTTCTTTATCTTTGATTATTTGTAATTTGAGTATGATGTACCTAGGTATGGTTTTTTTGCAATTTATCCTTTCCATGTTCTCTGAGCTTCCTGAATCGTGCTTCGGTGCATGACATCAATTTGAGCGAATTCTCAGTCCTTACCTCTTCAGATATGCCTTCTGCTCCTTGCTCTTTTTTTCCTTCTAGTACTGCCATCATGCATTCATTGTACCTTCTGTAGTCCTATGACAGTTCCTGGTTACTTTGTTCTCTTTTATTTCAGTTCTTTTTTTCTTTGTAAGTTTTGGAAGTTTCTATGGAGATGTCCTCAAAGATTCTATCTATGTCCTCATAGATTCCTCAGTCTCCTCCAGTCTCCTAATAAGCTCCTCAAAGGTATTCTTCATTTCTATTAGAGTCTTTGACACCTAGAATTTGTTTTTGACTCTTTCTTAAAATGTCCATGTCTCTGATTATGTGATCCATACGTTCATGTGTGTAGCCTACATCAAAGCCTTTAACATATTAATGTTGGTCTGTGTAAAGTTCTTGGTGTGATACTCACTACTTTTCTCCATATCTATCTTTGGTCCTAATGAATGTTCAGTTTCTTCAAATGTTTCTGGCTTCTAGTGTGCCTTGTAACTTTTCTGTTGAATGGCAGATATGATGAACTGGATAGAAGCAACTGTGGCAAACAGGCCATCCAGGATGTGGTAGAGTTGTAGCAGGGGAACAGAAGCATTCTGTTGCCCCATGATTAGATCGCAGTCTTCTAGTAAACCCCTTCCCTTGGATTGTGAATTTCATCAATGCTTCTCAGTTTCTCACTCCATCCACTCTTAGAAACAATAGGATGGGACTGGAGTTGTGGCTCAGTGGTAGCACAATTGCTTGGCATGCATGAGGTACTGGGTTCAATTCTCAGCACCACATGTAAATAAATAAAAGTCCATTGACAACTATAAAAAAAAATTTAAAAAAAAGAGAGAGAGAGAGAAAGAAAGAATAGGATGGCTGGAGTGGACTGCAGTTGGATATTTCCCTTCCTGGAAGTGAAGGTTAGAGGTAGGTGTAGTTGAGTATTTTCCTTCTCCCAGATTTACTGGTATCTGATAAAAATCCCAGAGCATTAAGCTTTGATAAAACAGAGGACAGGACTTGGTAAGAACAGAATGATCTGGAGTATTTCAACATAATTCCTTTTTCCTTATCCCTGCCTGAAGTGTGGAGCACTTTTTCTCCAATATTCACTGTGAAAGAGGATCTGGTGAAGTTCCTGGAGATAAAACTCAAGAAAGTGTAGAAGTCTCTTCTGACTGGGTCTTTCTGGAAGTTTCAATTCTCAGAGTTGCCCACACTGAGTTTCCAACAGTTCATTAATTAATCACAGTTGAAGTTTTCCTACCTTAGTACTGGTTCCCCCTGAGGTTTCTGTTGTTGTCTGTTCTGGTAAGTTGTGATCTATATATCCACCTAGCTCTCCAATATGGAGGGCAGTAAGTAAACTACTATTTACCTGTGACCTTACTTCTCTTAGAGAGCTAAGAAAAAAATGTTAATTCTTTTCTTTTTTTTTTTCAGCTTTTTACTTGTTATTAAGACAGAGTGACTACTTAAAAGCTCCTTATGTATGAGAACAGAACCGAAAGTCAAATAAGAGTATTTTCAATATTCCATACTTTTGGCAAGTAAGTTGTGTATAAACTATCTGACTGTAAAGGGAAAACAAAACATTTTGAGTTCAATTTGCCACAGCTAGATTTATGGGATGGTTTTGTAGTCATATATTATAGTGGGACAAGACCCAAGATAAGAGAAGTGGTTAGTAGGACGGTCCACATAAAAATGCTGAGAGCCACAGGAATATAATGGCATTAGAATTGCAAGAGAGAAAAGGATTGATTTTGAATACATATGATCAGAAATTAAGAGATAAAGAAATAGAGGCTTGAAAATGACTTTCAGTTTTCACAGTTGGTGACTGGATAAAGATGGCAGTACCAGTGCTTGAAACAATGGTAATGCAGGAAAAGGGGGCCTGGTGGTTGGCAGGAGCAATGTGTTCCAGTTAAGAAGCCTGGCAGTTGGAATATTACTAGGATATCCTGGTAGACTGAAATCCAGACCAACTAGCCCCAGAAGGAATGATGTTAACCCCTAAAGGTTTTTGCAACCTCTAAGGATTCAATGTTCCACAGGGTTTAAGGATTAGCATAGGGTCTGGTAAAAGCTCACTGAAATTCAACTGTCATTGTTATGACTGGGAGACTTATTGTCTTCACAATAATATTGAGTGCATTTCCACTGTTCAAAGCCAGCACTTGATGACTAATTAACAAAAGGTATAATACTTCTTTAAGCCGGGCCTCAGAATACAACTCAATGCTTTATCATCCACTTTAAAATATTTCTGCAAGTTGGTCCACCTTCAATCCCTGTGATCTCACTTCTCTTTAAGGATCTAAGCAAAGCTTCTCAGGAGGTAAAACCTGGGGGAGGCAGGAATCCAGAAATAACAAAATTACTTACATAGAACCTTTTCTTCCCCAATATTTGCATTATTTTCTTGAAACATGAATATGTAGGAAACTTAAAAATTCAGATGTGACAATGGAATATTAGTCAGCCATAAAGAAGAATAAAATTATGGCATTTGCAGGCAAATGGATGATGTTGGAGACTGTTATGCTAAGCGAGATTAGCAATCCCAAAAATCCAAGGGCCAAATGGTCTCTCTGATAAGTGAATGATGATGCACAATGTGGGGTGGAAGGTTGGCAAGAATGGAGGAAGGATAGATAGCACAGAGGGAAGGGAGGGGTGGGGTCGGGTTGGGGGGTAATAATAACAGAATGTGTGACAGTCATCATTGCCCTGTGTACATATATGAATGCACAGATTGTGTGACTCTACTTTTTTGTACAACCAGAGAAATAATAGCTGTACTCCATTTGTGTTCAATGAACCAAAATTAAATAAAAAAAAAAAAATTCAGATGTGAGATCTAGGTACGTGGATCCTTGATTTAAATTTTCAAACGTTTACAGTTATTGGCTATTATTGATCTCAGATTTCAGATTTATAAAAAATCAATGACCATTATAAAATCAATGACTGAAGCTTTTCTTGGAAGCAAGGCTTATGTGTTATTCATATCGATAACCCTAACGTTGCCACATGACTGTCACGTGGTAGGTGCTCAATGATTTATTTTTGAATTGAATTACTAGTATAAATTAGAAAGGTTCATGGAACTCCTTTAAAAAATGAATTTAGCAATATTTTATGCCCCTCTGTTCACTGAAATGCTCAGAAAAGAAGTATAAAAGCTCAAATAACATGCTAAAAATGATGCTGCCCAGTAAACAGGGGACTCAGGAAAACTCACACCCTCCTGCTTTGTGCTTTGATGCTTGCCTGAGAATAGAGAAGAAAAGCAAAAAAAAAGGTGAAAAAAAAAAAAAAAAAAAATTAAATAATTGAAACAATTGGCCACATCTAATTTATTCTAACATACACCTTAAAAAGAGAGCAATTTCTTTGATTTTGTACTCTTCTTACCCCAAAGATATTTACAGAAGAAAAATGACAGTCCTTCAAACTGGGTTGGCTTGGTATAAAACCAAAAGCCCGAGGCATGGCCTTCTGCAGAGCACTGTAAAGGAAATGAGTCCAAAGTCTACATCTTGAATTAATAGCTCTAGCAATTATTAATGAGACATGCTTTTTAAATCACCTGCACCCAAGCAGGCACCAAAAAGAATCTACAGAACAGGATTAGCCATCTTCTTCCCTAGCATTATAATGTTCAGAAATATTTTACTGACTGGCTAAACAGTAGGAAACAAATCGTTTAAATCATTTTTCCAAACCACTTTATACAGCCCTGCAGATAGAATTTGTGAGCAAGTTATAATGACCTAGATTCCAATATCTGCAAATCTTGGCTAGAAGCTTCTGGGTTTCTTCAAAATGCAATTAAAATTTAAACAAACATGTGGGAATAAGCCCTTTTGCTTTTCAGTTTCTGCAAAAGACTGTGGTATGAACAGTCTAATATTCAGTGTGCATTCATTCCACAATCTAAAATAGCTAAATGCAATTAACTCTCGTATGCTTGGTGAAATGTTTTCCCATGAGAAACAAATGTCTTCCACAGATGAAGAGATAGAAAATGAACCACAAACACTGCACGGAATATGCTGATCTGATTTTTTAAAAAGTTTAATGGCATTTTATTACAATACTAATCCTAGCTCCTTTAATTCTCTTTAAATATTTAACCATCTCCTGTCATCATTCTTTTTAAGATCTTTGAGCTGGGCCTCAGCACAACCTGGCCAACTCAAACCATGAGCTCCCAGTTGTACAACTAATAAAAACAGACCATGGGAACAATGATCTGGAGGATATGTTGGGTTGCTGAATAACCAAAGTGCAATCAAGAGCTAGTCACAGCCTCTCTTCTCGTCTATTTCACCCTTGATAATTATCTCTGTGCTATTACATAAGGAAGAAATTTGAGTTTAGAATACAGAGCAATCCAGGTCAGGCCACTGCCTCCAAAACACTGTACATAGTATCTATTTGTCTATATCTCTAACTATTATGTCATCATCTATATACCTTTCTTACTATTCTTCCACCAGAGTGTCAATATTTCACACATTTTGGTAAATTCCTATTATATATCAGATATTGAAGACATTGAGGTAAATAAAAAGTCTTTGCCATTAGATGGGTCTAATGTGGAGAAAACATATAAAAATTGCAATACAAGAGAGTATTTGAAAGGTGTTAATATAAATAGCTTTTTTTGTTGTTGTTCCCAGGATTGTATCTTTCTTCTCATCCTTAAAAGAAAGATACAAAAGAATAAATCCTTTATGAAGTCTTTTTCATAAAATAAGAAAGTAAAAGTTCTTCTCTAATGACCCATTCACCTCTCACCAAGATTTTAATCACTGGATTAAATACATGTACACTGATGGTTTTAGTAATTTAGTTTTTGATTGTGTGGTTCTGTGTGTACTTGTACTATCTAGGCTTTTTGTCCTATCCAACAGTAGCTTGCTATGAATATGGAAAGTATAATAGGATCCTTAAGAACTGAGTCTCTGAAAGCCATATTATATCCCAGCTTGACTACTTACTAGCTGTTATTCTGGGAGGGAAAGTTACCCTCTCCCTGCCTTTATGCTCATCTGAAAGTTTGTGTAATAATAATTCCTACCTCATGACATTGCATATTAACATTTTTTTTCCTTTTTTCCTCTTTTCTGTATTTGATGTTTGGCATCATGATTCTGTGTAACTGAGGAGGGGTGCCCCCTTCCAGGGTTAATTACTTCCTGAGGATAACAAACAACTTGCCTTTCTTACACAAATCACCCACCTTCTTTCATCAGGATCCTGCAGTTCTGGGTTCTATCAGGCTTCCCTAAATCACCCCAGGGCCAGGTCCAAACAATTTGGAACCATTCCTATAGCCCAAAGCCCACTGAACTTTTTCAATTTTTCAGGCTAAGAATTGGATCCACTGCCTGATCAGTTTACTTACTCTGCCTCCATGAAAATCATAATAAAATCTGCTGCCAATGTTTTCCCCTCACCCCTCTGCCTCTTAACTGTCCCTGGTGCTTTCCTGTGTGCCCCACATGGAGTGCCACATGTCCTCCTCCTGGGAACTTAGAGTTAAACTATCTTGTCAGTGGCAGTCACCTTCTGATCTTATCACCTCTCCATACCTGAGTAAAAATTAAGTCCATATTTGAAAATAAGTTGTTACGAATATTCAATAAATCTTCCCTGTGTGTTAGAACAGCACTTCACATTATAAACATTACAGTATCATCTATTTTGTTTGGTATTATTTCATTAAAGCACATGCCTATGGACACTAAATAGCCAACACCTTCACTCCTTCCTTCATTCAAATTATTCATTCAACTTACATTAGTTGCAAACTAGCTCTTCATAATTCAAGTGGTATTACATCTTTCCTCAATATTCTTCTCTTTGAGTTTTTCTAATAAGTTTAGCTTTCATAGAGAAAATTTCTATTATTCACTTTTACATCAATCATTATCTCTTCTACCATTTGAAGGTAAAGGAACCTAGAACAGATAATTATGGTAAATGATAACTATGGAAAGTAGTTACATAATATCTTTCTATTAACATATTCCACTAACTGAAATTTCAACTGGCAGCATTATACTGGAGGTTCACAGTTTATCACTCAAAATAATCCCAACAATTTATAATTTTTGCCTGGTCAGTCATTCTCTATCTGTACAATTTATTCTTTTGCACATCCTCTGCACATCTATATATGAATTTCTCATGTGCACTTACCAGGTTACTAACCTGCCAACTCTTCTTGTAGGTGTCTGCCACACAATATATACCATCACTAACTCCAACAATGTTCATAGCTCCTGCTAAATGAACATCACATCCAGTATCCATCCCTGTCACCTCAGATAACAAAACAAGATGCAAGGGTGGCCAAATCGATCATACTCAGAAACTGCCTGCTTCACAAAGGAACAAATACTATAGGTATTTGGTGCTGAACTATAAAACTGGGTAGCTTTTGCACTGGTAGCCATATTAATTTATTCAAAAATATTTATTGAACACCTAAACTAACAACATATGTATGATACAAAACCTTTTCTACTGTAGGAGAGTAACAACAAGCAAATGATTGCACAAATAATTACTTTGAAATGCTAGACTGGGCTTTCCTTTTACATGACATCATAGAAGAGAAAAGTGAAAGGACATAAGAAGGTAGGAGGTAGTGTATGCCTGTACTTGCAAGCATGAATGTTTTGATGAAAAAAAATTGGGAAGGAACCTCAAGGAAGTAATTCCAAGCTGCAACTTAAAAAATAATTAATTGGCAATGCAAAGGGGAAGGAAAGGAATAGGTCAAGCAGAGGAGATCCCAGACATGTAAAAGTCCTGAGACAGGAAAGAATTTTCAGCAGAAGCACAATGGAAGGAATACCAGCATGATAGATAGGAAGAGAGAGGGCTGGGATAGAACCCAGGGCCTCACATGTGCTATACGATCAACCTGCCACGGAACTACACACCAGCCCTGTCTGTTAAACTAGGAGGTTGAAGTAGTTACAATGCTTCTAGTCCTTAAAAGTCTATAAATGTACATTTCAAATATTATCTTTTGTAAGAAGATCCAAATACAACTTTCCACTAACAAGTTGATAAAATTGATTGGAGAATAATTTGATACTATCTTAGGCTGTATTTTAATAGATTTCCACTTTTTAAAATTGATCTTCTCTGACACCACCTTTCCACACTTTTTGCTAATGCCCACTGGTTAAAGCATAAACAGATACATGGCAATTAGGCAAACTGCTTCCCTAAGAATGGCACCTGGGAGCATATGGACCAGAATTCTACCTCATTTTGCAGAATGCCAACTGCAATACTTTCTTTAGGCTTAGCATCCGAATGACCCGGTTTTTCATGAAATACTGCCTGCAGCTCCAGTCTGCTGAAATAATGATTGCACCTCTATCACCTCTGTGAGGATGACTGTTAATGAGAGGTTAGGAAGTGCATGTGTGCCCCCACTTTCCACAGCCATTGCTGACATCTATTTAGGCAATTTTTTACAGAGAATAGCAGATCTCACAGTTCTCCTGTGGAGTCTTCTTTACAGACACTAATCATCAATTAGTGCTGCCATTTGAGGTGTAACTTGGCACCCTAAGCCCAATTGTCTGCCTTCTATACTTTCCATCTAAAATAAGCAGAAATAATCAGAGAATCGATTTTTAGATTGTCATATTGCATCAAGCAAGTCCAGATAAAGATAGGAAAGACTAAGTCTGGTTTGGGTTTGTTCTCCTGGTTTCATTAAATAGATCTAATTAGAAGCTAAAGCTAAAGCTATGTTAAAAATAAAACGTCTCACTAAGTGGCTGAGATTCTCTCAAAGTTGCTGAGCCTGGCCTCAAATTTGTATCCTCTGAGTCACTGGAATTACAGGCATGTGCAACTTGCTCAACTTGGTTTTGAATTCTTGTAATTTGTCTTCATTTGTTGAAGAACTTTTTCATGTTACTTTTCAAAGAATATAGATGATATATTTTCTGATAATATAGTTATGTGACAGAAACCTTGATTTCACATAAAACCTTCAGATAACAACCTTTTTCTCTTAACATTATAGTACAGGTTGGTTGTTTCATCATCTTCCTGCATATATAGAGGAATCATCAAATGTCATTGTGATTTTTATTCTCTTACAAACAGGCTGCTTTTTATTACCTCAATGTTTTTGAAATGTAGTGTTACTTCACTGGACTTTAAAAAAAAATATTGCCAAGATATGTCAAGCTAAAAGTTTCTTTGCATTAATTATTATTTGAACATTAAAAAAAGGTCTTTTAACCAGAATTGTCAACTCAGGAAATTTTTCATCAATTATATCTTGCATTCTTGCTTGTGACCCAATTATTTTCGTCTTTTCCTCATAACAAGTATAATTTTAAGACTGGTTTTCCATTTTTGGCATTTCATCTCTATGATCTTCCTCCTCCACATCCTTTTTATTATTGTGTCTTTTCCCCTCTATTCTGAGAAAGCTACTCATTGTTCATATTACAGATTCAAATTTCTGCAATGTCAAATCTTTTTACAGTCTCCCAAATGAATTTTAATCCAGGTAATGAATTTTTTTGCTTCTGATCATTCCGTTGAATCTCCCTTTTTATTTTATCCTGTTGTCATCTTGGCTCCCAATAAAAGGAGGAGGAGGAGGAAGAGGAGGAGGAGGAGGAGGAGGAGGAGGAGGAGGAGGAGGAGGAGAACAATGACTGTTTCTGGCATCATGGCAGATAAGCTGATCATTTTTGTAAAATATGATTCTGAGAAATAACAACCTTGCTCAATTTCTCAGTCTCTGTGGTAGATTTCTTTCTTATTGATTACTCAATGTAAGTCAGTCATTTCTATTCAGGCTTAATACTTACTAATAGCAAACATTCAGTGACAGCAAAGGAGCAAATTAACGATGTCTCCTTGCCCTGATCCTGTAGATCCCCTCTGTTATCTACAGTCTTGGGGCAAGAAAATAAACATGGTCTTAGGCCCACTGGAAATAGACTAACAACTTTTAATCCAAAAAGGTTCCTCTGCACTGACCTTCTGCCACCTTCCACTCCCTGGCATTACAGTGGCATCAGGAACACTAAAAGTCACAGAAAAACCTGTAGGATGGCTCTAGGCACCTCCCCTATGGTACTTGACTTGTGCGTACCACCATCTCCAGGATGCAGCATGCTACTACCAGTAAATACCCCACCACACTCCTGCTTACTATCCTTGGGACCACGACTGCTATTATAGTCTTGTCTGTGTGTGTGTGTGTGTGTGTGTGTGTGTGTGTGTCAGGGCAGCAGAGAATGATAAGCAAGAGACATAAAAATAACAGCTTAGTTTTGCTGCAGGATTTTGTTGGTTCATTCTCTCTGAACTGTATGTCTGGAGGGAAAGGGTAACAAGGAGGCCAGAAGGTAAAAAAAAAAAAAATTTTCTACTCCTTTCAAATAGACAAAATAAAAATAAAGAATGACAAATCTAGGAGTCTATTTTCAGCACTTTAAAACTTTTTCCATGGTTCTTGCAGCTAATGAAAATTCCTTTCTGATTTTAGCAATAGGTTAAATGTCAGTATTAAATTATTGTTAGAATTGTTCTTTATCTGTGTCTTAGTATGTACTAAGGAGTCAAGAGAGGCTTCAGAAAAAACTAGCTAGAGAATGTTGAAGCAAGAGCCCACCAGAATATCTTTAATTCCACCATGGCCATATAACTGATATTGTTGAAGGATTTCTGGTATTCAATATAAAATACTTCTCATTTAGCTTCATGATTTTTATTAGTCTTTGAAGTTCAATAAAATAGCAACTCACATTGCTTTTGATCTTTGCTGTTGCTGCATAGATACTCTTTGAACATGCAGGGCTAGATAATTTACAATATCAACCTAACTAGCATCAAAGATTCTTGAAAGACTTTGAGTGTTGTCTAGGCAGTTTATCAGACATGGCAGAGCGGCTTTTTATTGTGACACCTCTGCTGAGTCACATCATATGTAAATGATTTATCAGAAAATCATAATGGTAATATTTGAGTCTACTGATGTTTTTAATAGGAAGTCAAATCACAATAACTACCTTCTACATTAAAATATATTTTTCCCACCACGATTAATTTTGACCCAACAATGTTAAATCAGTATGGGCAAAGTCATCATAAACAGACTTCAGGAGTCTATTTTGCATTGGCAGGAGATGATCCAGCATGACATTTCCATCTCTGCTATTACAAATAAAACATTTGCATAAACTATATCATACATTTGGATTTGAAAACAAATTCCATTTAAAGGTTGTCTTAATTGAAGATTCAGAGCCACAAAAATACTGTAATGTCCATGACATTCTCTTTAATTCATCCTAAATGCTATTTCTAAAATATTGAACTTTTATCTAATTCAACTGCATCTACAATACAGCCCTTCTAATGTTGCTCTGATGAAATCTCCCCCTCCTGGGACTCATATTCAAACATCTGACCTTGAATATTATAGCAAATTATTTAAAGATCTTTATATCCTCAAACCATTTATAGAAGTTTTCATTAACTAAGTTGCATTTACAAGGAATATGACATAAATCAAAAGAAGTCTATGGAAAAGGCTTTAATTCTCTTTCCTCTTAATTAAATTGATCAGTACATAAGTGAATTAAAAAAACATGGAGAAAGACACAGATAAATTGTGATAGGAAGAGTTATAATCTTTCTGATGAATAAACAGAATAAAAATTTAAATGGTTTAATATACCTACCGGTACAGACCTATTGCCAGTAAAATTATTATGAACATCATAAGTTCAGAATTTTTCGTGCTACACTTTAGAAAACTGACAAATTTTGTATTCATACTACTACTCTAAACAGTCTAAGAGATGGAATAAATGAATTTTAAGCAGCATAGTCATTGCAAATGTCTGAGCTTAGTTCAAAGACTTATTTGTTTTTGATGCATTTCTCCAACTTCATCTCTAGTTGATATGTGGCCTCTGTGTACTATTTAGGAAATCTGAAAAATGAAAAATTATGGCAAAATGAAAACTAAAATCACTTCAGGGAAATCATTATGATACATGGTTAAACTAGGAGTTAGAACAGGTAGTACTATGAAAAAAATTCCCATTACAATAATAAATTTGCATTATTCACATATTTTATTTCAATTATATATGTATGTATATATGTATATGGATCTGCATAAAATTTTACATCTTCCAAATGCAATGTTTTAAATTCCTTTACATGGTTTTATTTCCAAGAGATTAAACAGAAGACTCACTGCATGTAAGTTCCAGACACACTTCCACTTTCATCCAATATGCTCTTTCCTTAGCTACCTCTGCTGCCCAGCTGGTATGTACGCAAGAAATAAAAGCTAATTTTGAGACTTAACTGGAAAATGATAATTGAGAAAAGAGATTTTTCCAGGAAAATCATAAAGTATGTCTACAGTGTTTTTAAATAGCTACTATTAATGTCTACTGTTAGTTTAAATTATGTTTTCAATATTTTTCAGAATACATTGTTTCTACCATAAGACAACTAAAAACTTATCAAGATTTCAAACATTAATTTCATATAACGTTTGTGTTTCAGTGGCCCATTTTATCAGTAAATCAGGATTATTTTCACCATGAGACAATAAAAGAGGTGATTTATGGTTTGTAGAATTCTTATAACTTTATAAACACAGCTTTTATCAATATCTTACTCATTCTTTCTTTTTAACATCTATTATCAGGACTATAATAGGTTTTAATTTTTTGTCTTTATTCTGCTTAAAAATTTAGTAATTTCTGTTATTTTTCTATGTTATGTAAAACTGTTGGAGATAGAATAAGAGTATTATGTTATGTTTAATCATGGCTTTTTTATCATGGCTTTTCATTTTCTGTATTTCTGACCCAAGTAAGCTAACTAATAAAAATGAAAATCAACAGATCTAAGCCAGATAATAGAGGGAAGAAGGAAGAAAGGAAGAAAAAGTAAAACGCTAAGTGGCTAAGAAAATTCTTCCAACTTCACTAACTCACTCAAGAGTTCAAAAGCTTGCAAACTTGAAATCAGAATTATGGGAATTGGGTGGCAATGTCAGACCTGCAGAATCTAATTTAGAAAAGAAAAACCAGAAAACTTTGTAATGAACATAATAACTTGCTATGTAAATCATATAATAATAATTATAATCAGAAAGATGAGAGATTACACTCTATGATCCATCAAAATGTACAAATGCATTCTACTGTCACGTACAACTAATTAGAACAAATAAAATTAAAAATTAAAAAATCATTAGAAGAGAATTTTAAAGCTCCTTAGTAAAATAATTTCAAATTAATTATTTAGAAATTCCAGTCTTCTAGAATTTAGAAGAAGAAGAAGGAGAAGACGACTGATAGAATTTAGAAGAAGAAGACAACTGATGGAATGCGGCTGAATTACCTTGGTCACTAGCTTCCAACTCTGTGATCAGATGATAAAAATAAAAACAAATCGAAAATTTGACTTTCTAAACTGACCAACAATTTAAAATGTTAAAGTTTAATGCAAAAATCTCTTTGAGTCTGAGGATATTTTGCTGTTCTAAGAAAGACAATTATTTTATATTGATTTTTGAAATTTTAGAGCTTGGCAAACCATGTATAGTTTTTTGAAGATATATACAAAGAATATGATTTTACATTTTGCTTTTTTAAAAACCTGTGTTTTTTATATGTTGGCCCTTCTAATTGACAATCTATTAAATTTTGTCATTATGTAATAGGCACTAGTTGAGAGGTGCTGGTTAAAAGCTACAGATCCGAAGTAATTTTTCAAATGGAAATTAATTCAGCAGTCTAGGGAAATACTATCACAAACAATGCCCTGCTGAATCTCATTAAATCAATTTGGAAAGGCATATGGGTGGAAAGGCAAAAATAAATCAATAAGATTAAAAAGGAAGTATATAGCTTTACAGAAAAGAGAAAGAGGGAGAGAGACAGGAGTTATAGTATCTCGTTGCTAAGTGACAGGATTTTAAGTAGAGATCTTTTGTCTCCCTTGTAGGAGAAGGCAGCTTTGAGGACTAGAGCTAAATACTGTTTGCATATGGTCCAATTTATACAAACTACATTTCCCTCAGCAAGACCTCGCTCCATCTTTAAAGAGGGAGATGAGCTTTCACAGAGGAGTCATTGCCTAGCAACAAGGTGCTAAGAAGGCAAGCAGAGCTGGGTTCTCTCTACAAAGAGCTTCCTCTCTCCCTGCCATGCTACATGCTACAGTGACCTCTACAACAGACCGATGCCCTTGAGAGAATCACCTTAACAACCAGCAATCTACAAAAGAGGAGGTTTGCTAAGATCACTATAAAGTCTAAGCTTCTTTTGTTTTCAACAGATATAGGGTGTTCATTCCTCTGTGCTGAGGCACTACACAAAGCAATTCCACAAACACCTTTTTATTCCTTTGATGTCCCTGGCTGAAGCCCCTGGCTTTCGTCGGTATTGAGTCACATGACTGACACTGACTAGCGGCAGACCTACGGTCAATCTGGTCTTACCTGGGACTGTCACATGCTTGCTGAGAAGAGATCATTTTTGCTATGACCTCAAATGCTAACCTCCTACCCCCACCGTACCATAGGCAGGGTAGCAAATCTTTAAAACTCTTCTTCACAGTTGGAAAATTAGCTGTTCCTCATCCCCTCATCCCCACCACTTTGATAAGGATTCTAAGTAATTCTTTCTTTCTTTCTTTCTTTCTTTCTTTCTTTCTTTCTTTCTTTCTAATGGAATCCCTACTAAGCACATAGTACTAAGTGCTGGAGATAAAATTAAGAACGTGAAGTTCCTATAGAAGCCTATAAGGCACCAAGGGAGTAAATAACAGAGTCATGGAATGGTCAACAAAGTAAAGAACAGTGGGAAGGCAGCCTGCAGCTGGTATCTCTACCCTGAGACCAAAGAAGCTTGCACATCCCCAGGCAAAAGGGTGGGAGTGGCTGGAAACTGAGCTGGGAGGAGGGGTGGGGAAAAAGACAATCTGGGCCAGAAAACAAAGGCGTTCTCCAGAGACAGGAAGCCTTGAAGCCTGGGGAATTCATTACCCTCTATCCTTATAGTTCAATAGTAATATTATTCACAATTGACTCAATAGTAATATTATTCACAATTGACTCAATAATTTTCATTGCAATTTAGGATGCTGCCAAAGACAATTCAAAAATGTAATACAAAAGCTATTCTTATCCACTAATCTTTTATTGAAATTGCAAGTAATAAAAATATGCTTCTGTGTATCAAAACAGGACTCAGACTATGCTCAAAATTAGTATTTTTAAGGATATAGGTTAATATGATAGAGCCATTCCTAAACAAGCCTTTGTCAAATTATGACTACCCAAGAAAAATGAGGAAATGCATTCTCTGAGCAAATCAGATACAACCCTCTCAAAGACTATTTACATAGACATACCTATTCTTAGCTGCAAATAGGATTGTTCTTTAAAAGGAGCAGAATACACAAATCTATTGACTAGGATTGTTTAAAAAGACAAAACATGTGATTTAATTTTTGAACGGGTATTTCTGAAAACACTATACCCAAAATTAGAGCTCTGGGAGCCTCTGATTTGCTATTCAGTCTTCCACGCCGCCTCTCTGCTGCCCTCATGTGAAAAGACAGAGTATAGCACCAGAGAAAATCCTTTTCTGCAAACAGACCCGCAATGTCCCCAGCGCAGAACAATGAAAATGGAGGGATGACGTGATAAGCCCAAGCCTTTCCCACAGATTCCAGAATCGGGTTTGTTGCGACTCGACGACTGTGCAGAAGGGTTTCTACAGAATAATATCGTCAGGCTTTGTGTGAAAGAAAAGAGTTTTTCCAACATCAGAAGAGAGTTCAAGACATAACATTTAGAAATAGATAGGATAACGAAGCAAGACGTAATTGGCTAATTAAAGCTCCAACTCGTACAATTACAGACCAATTATTGCTCAGCCAAGAACTGAACCTTACTGTATTTTTTCCACCTTGGAGGTGTTACACCATTCTTTGCTAGTGGCAGGATGTACACCAGGGAATTCATCTAATCTTCCTAGTTTATTAAAGCTAAATACACCCACTTCCTTAAAAAATAAGCTGTTTTATGCCAAGTTGTATTACATACAAAATGTGATAGAAAATTTTCATTTTTGAGCCAAATTTTCTAAAGTGCCCTTCAAATATGCCAATGCTTGCTTGCTTGCTTTTTTTCATTCTAGTCTATGCCTTAGAGACTGTAAGTAGTCTCATAGCTTCATAATCACACTTCTGTAGATGATTTGTCAATGGTTCCCCAGCTTCTCTTGTATATTAGACATTAATCTTTGAATGACTCACTACAGTCTCAGGATAAAAGAATATGTTCTCCTACCCCCAAACATGCCTCCATCCTGATTTTTCTATATTCTCAAGTAGTCTCATTATTTCTTCAGGCTTAGCATACAAAAGTTTTGTTGTTTTTGTTTTTTGTAGTGAAAGTGGTTAAAGCCAGGACCTTATGCACACTGGTCAAGCACTCTGCCATTCAACTACATCCCTAGCCTGAGAAGTCAATACTTAATGAGAATTTATAGACTTAATGATTGCATGGATGGGAAGATGGATGGAAGGATGGATGGATGGAGAGGAAAAGATAGATAACAGACAAGTAATTGTAATGTTTAACAAAGGACAAGTATGCTGTATTATAAAAAATGGTGGGTTGGGGATATAGCTCAGTTAGTAGGGTGCCTGCCTCACAAGCACAAGGCCCTGGGTTCAATCCCCAGCACCGCAAAAAAGAAAAGAAAAAATGGCATTTAATTCAGGGCAGGAGAACAAGAGACAGGTCCCCCTGATTAAGTGATTTTTTAAAGTGATGTCTATATAGTAAGGAATTTGTAATCAGGCACAAGGGAAGAAAGCAGGTCAGGCATAGGGAGTGATCTGTTCTTAAACTCTGAGGTAAGAAAGAGACATTTGCAAAAAACTGCAATATGGGCAGGGGAGGGGTGGCAAGGCAATGAAGAAGTGGCCAGAGTAAAGTTCTAATCAAAGTTTTTCCTCCTTATTGGTGTATTTTCAGTTCGTTGTGATGCATTTTTAATTGGATCTGAATGCCTTTCAATAAGAATTAGAGATACAGATGGCCCACACCCCACCACACACTACAGTCTTGTAGACTGGGGCAGCATATATTCACATCAACTGCCTGTTCCCATAGGTGTTTGAGATTGAAATTGTATTTTAGAGTCCATATGATTAGAGTTTGCATTCCAAGAGCAAAGCAAGCCAAACAAGGGTTTTAAACAGGACGGTAACATATTTTGATTTGAATTTCATAAAATGTAGTAAAACATTTTTACAACACAGTGTGGTCCAAAATTTTTCATTGCCATTATGTGATGTTTTGTTACATGAGGTTAATGAAGTGACATGGATTAGTCTATAAGGACCGTAGGTTATACATTGTAGGAATCCAGGAAAGCAGCCCAAATTCCAATTCAGAGGGATTTCAGTTACCACCCAGTAGCAATTATCCACTCTGGGTTTGTATTGGCAAAGATGGTACCAAATGCTGTGGCTGAGAATTCTAAGACAGAAGGAGCAATATCAAGAGTCTTGTTTTGTTGGAATCTTCTAGAAAAACTGCACTGGAGAACACTCTAGAGGTGGAAATTCCTCATTCATTTCCAAAGATTGGAAATCCTGAAATTTCCCCAGTGAGAAATTTGTGCGCTCCACATGTACTAACTTATATGGGAACTGGATCTCATGGCTTGACCCAAAGCCTTCAAACATAGTCACCATAACTTCTGTCGGTCACTTGAAGAAAAACTAGCAGAGTACCTTTTCTGTCACACACACACACACACACACACACACAGAGAATGTGTCATATTTTGCAATAGTCATAGAGAACAGGGAACAAAAGATCTTCAAGAAGTCACTCCTGCAATAGCATTGTTTTTCAACTCATACCCACATTTCTACAGAAATATTTCGTGCATATTTTTTAATAAAATTGTGCTCAAAAGAACCCTCCTCAAAATGCAGAAGAATCAACTTGAATGCAGTCCTAGTTTCACTCTGATTTTAATTTTTTAACCTCAGGCAAGTCACTTTCCCTCTGGGTTCAGGGTTCTCATTTGTACAAAAAAGAGAATCATCTAAATAGTCTCCCATTTTTCTTCTAGTTAAAATATTGCATGAATTCATTTTTTAAAATTATTGTGATGAATAGGCATTTTATATTATACAGATGGCTACCAGAGGGTAATGATATCAGATTCATAGTCTTCCTTACATTGATGGTACAAATTTTTTAAAAAATTGTTAAATGATGCTTTAATTTTTGCCCTGAACCATATTGTCCTTATTGGGGAAAACCTATTGCCATCTTTAGAATATTGAACATGAAGTGATAAAACAATAATTCTCCTCAACTGCTTGCTGAGAGTTGATGACTGATAGTGATTATTACATAGCTAGTCCCCCATTATTATCTAATAGGAAAAGAATCTTCTATGAAATAAGACTCTAAACATAAAAGTAAATCTTTCGACAAAAATAGTAGCAGTAGTAACATTCCTATCATTAGCCAGCAAATAATGACTCTAGTAACAATAACAATTATTTCACCTTGTAACCTGCAACAAATTCTATCTGTGTAAAACAATCAGCTAACTCTTCCCAAAATTTATTGGAAATAAGGCAACAATTAAATAAAAAGAATTGATAAAACTGATTTCATTAATTTGAATGAATGAATGAATGAATGAACTAGTGGAGAAATAAAAAGAGCTAAATAACCCTATTTATTAGTAAACACTTAGGCAAAGACCAGTTATTAATTATGTAGTCAGGAGTTAAAAGTGCTGGATGAAGGCTGGATGAAGCAGTGAGCGCTAGTAACATGTGGAAGCAGATCAACAGCACCTGAAAGAAGTTAATTCTCAGAGTGTGGTTACAGCCTAGCCTGATTCCTAGTACCTGTGAAAATGATATCCTACATGACAAAAGGGACTTAGAAGATGTAACTAAATTAAGATGCTTGATGGAGAGATTATCCCTGAGGGTCTAACATAATCACAACTGTCCTTTAAGAGTCAGACAAGGACAGAGTCAGAGAAGGAGAAGTAGTGAAAGATCCAGAGGTCAGCGACCTGGGTTTTTGAAAAAATTACATTAGTCACCACAAACATCTTTATTCTCTGTTTTCTGTGTCAATTTACAGATAGCCTTAAAATGCAAAGGAACAAATGAAGAACTATGTGAACATGTTTGTCCTACTCTTTAAATGGCTCTGGTATGGCTTTTTGAATTTTTCATGATTTATTTTTAGATGACTGTATTCATTTTCTATTGCTGATGTAATAAATTACCACAATGGAATATGGACAGTTAAAGATTTTCATGCAAAAAGTCACAGTAGTGTGTGTGTGTGTGTGTGTGTACACATGTATGACTAAGCTAACTGTATAGAATGTACCTAAAGTTTCACTGATGACCATCTTTATAATATTTTTAACTTAAAGACCTCATCTTGAAATTATTAATAACAAGAACATGGGTGGCTCATAGCTATTTACCACCAATAAACAATTTGTGATATTGTCTATTTAGAAATAATACATAGCCATCAGCAATTGGTGGAGTAGTTAGTACTATGCCAAACCAGAGATTCAGAGAAAAAGAAGATGAAATGACACCAATGAAGGAACTCAGATCACCCTAGAGAGAAGGCAAATTCAATTGTTTTATAAACTGCTTATTTGGCTAGTGTCTCAGAGTAATATTTTAAATTATTTCTATTCTACTAATAGCACGTTATCTGTCCCCAAATATTCTGTGCCATCATTTCAATAATACATCTGCACTTAGAAAACATTTTTTGGAAACACATTGGTTCTTGGAATGAAAGTTACAGCTAGTAGTAAAGATATGCAGTCTGTATAGAACATTAATTTCCAAAATGCTTCCTAGCAATGCCTGACTTCCATGCACTAGCAGACATAGAGCCCACGGTAAAGCAGCTATCTGCCTCCAGGAGTGGAGGAAAGTATTTACCTTACTATTTATTCTTCCCCACCAAAACATTAAGTGTTGTTGAATGTTAACTGCTGTGATACTTCATAAAACATGTCACCTGAAAATAGGAGTCCTTTCTCATTTCCAGGGAACAGGGGTCTCATTCATGAATGAGCAGCAAAACAGTTTAAAGGAATTTGTTAACTCCTTGAAGTGTAAACATATGTCTGTGTGTGTGTGTGTGTGTGCACGCATGCACACTTACACTCTTTGTCAACAAGTCATTGGTGCTCAAAGAGATCTGTAAAGAGAACCACTGTAGGCTAATTTCAGTTTGGAAAAAGTTTAGGTATTTGAAGAAGTTTCTATTCTTATCCAATTACACCCTCCCAATCAAAACATACTCAAATCTTTCCAACCTTTACAAACACTTTGAATTTCTACTCTCTAAAGTAGAGCTAATGACTATTTCCTTATGCTTTGCATTAATGAAGAGGGAGATGGAAAGGTAAATACCCTGATCTCACCTGTATCCTTCTCTTTTCTAATAACCATGCTCCTCATCAGTTGAACCTAACTGTAGACAAAGAGCCAAAGTGCAAGGTTACCTGTTGAAGTAATCCATAAGGCTCCATCCCACCCCATACCCCTTGCAGAGGGAAGGGCAGAGAAACCTAGAGGGTAGATCCTGGGACATGATTGGCAGTGTGTAAAGGAAGCTAGCTACCTCGTGTAGGAAGTTCTTAAAGCGACCTGTGTTAAAGTGAGCCTTTAAATGTGCTCTTCCACTGGCCAGCTCAGTCTCCTCCTTCAGATCCTTGCTCAAAGGGGGCCTCTTTGATGAGGACTTCTCTCATCACTACATGTGAAGTAGCAGCAAGCCTCCCCTTCCTCATGTTATTCCCCTCCCCTTTCTAAGTTTGGTGGCAGCACCATCACTATTAGACAAGTCAATCACTTCAATGACTGTGTGTTGTCAACCTTTCCTCACTAAACCATTAAGTCCTGAGAGAGCTGGAAATATTTTTGTCTCCTTTGGATCACTGCCATATCCTTAATGCCTGCATTAGCCATAGCTGCATCCAATAGGCCCTCGATATATACTAATTGAATGAAGGAAGGAAAATGGGGAAAATTCCTACACTATGTTTTAAAAATGGAAATCAATCTATTAATAACAAAACTCTAGTGACTTTTTTCTTTCAATTCCTATGAACAGTTTTTGCTGCCTGAATTTTCTCTCCTAAATCCCACCTTTTTAAAATGTCACTTTCTCTTTTTATTAAGCTCAAATATTGTTTTCTGTTAAGTCTTCCCTGTTTTGTCAGAAGTGAATGTTCTCCCTAATGAGCTTCGTAGCATGTGTGTGTATCTCTAGAAGCAGTAAACTTCTCCTGTATGCGTTAGAGTTATATGCACATCTTATCAGCGAAATTGAATTCCAAGTTCTCTGAAGGAAACACTGGTGATTTATGCAGTTTCCATGAGCTGCAGCACTGAACATAATCCCCTGCCAGGTTGGTTATATACGTCAATCAGTAAGTGTGATTCATCACATAAATCGAATCAAGGACAAAAATCACATGATCATCTCAATAGATGCAGGTAAAAGCCTTTGGACAAAATTCAGCACTTATTCATGTTAAAAAAAACATTGGAGAAACTAGGGATAGAAGGAACTGACCTCAAACCTTAAAAGATATACACGACAAACCGGAAGCCAACACCACATAGAACACCGAAAAACTGAAAAGATTTCCTCTAAAATCAGGAACAAGACAAGGATGTTCACTCTCATCACTCCTATTCCTTATAGTTCTTGAAACTCCAGTAAGAACAATCAAGCAAGAGAAGGATATTAAAGGAACAGAAATAGGAAAAGAAGGAGTCAAACTATCTCTGTTTGATGATGACATAATTCTATGTCTAGTGGACCCAAAAAATTTCACCAGAAGACTTCTGGATCTGATAAATTCAGCAAAGTAGTAGGACACGAGATTAACATTAAAAAAATCAATAGCTTAAGACTGGGGATGTAGCTCAGTAGTAGAGCACCTGCCTACCATGTGTGAGGCCCTGGGTTCAATCCCCAGCATCACAAAACAAAACAACAAAACAAAACAAAACAAAACAAAACAAAAAAAAACAATAGTTTTTCTATACGTCAATAACAAAGTTGCCAGGAATGTGTTGGAGAGCATCAGCACTGGGATCATAGTACCTGCCTTCAACTCTTAGTTCCATAGTCACTTACTTTGAGACACTGACAGGTTACTTAAGCGACTTAATGGGGTTGCTTCGAGGATTAATAGGATGAGGCAGTTCAAACTATCATCTAACAAATGCTCAATGAAGTGAATCCATTATTAGCATCGTGTGTGTTCACTATTTGTTAAACAAATGAATGGCTATCGTAAGTCATGGAATAATGAAATCAGTGCAAATGGAATCCATATTTAGTAATGTAGATGGGTCCTTAATGTGAACGAGGAAATAAATCAGTGTTAAGAGAATAGACTCTTGTCAGATGGCTAGGGATTAAATCTACCCCTCGCTATCGGTGCCAGCTTGACCAGGTGTTATCCTCTCTACCCCTAAATTGTCTATCTAACTTAGAGCCTAAACAGAGTAAATGATCAATATTGATAATTATTTAAAAGTTTTCTTTTAATCTGACAGGCTGTCAAACATTCATAAGTATTTTAGGAATTTAGTCTGTATGCTAATAAATAAAAAGCAACAATTGAACTTTCAAAGTATCTCATTGCCAGTCTTGTCTTTTCAAGGTAAGACTGCACTACAGACATTTGGGGAAAAATTATTTCAAAACAAGCAAAGTTCCAAAGAGGTAAAGATAACTTCAAAAATCCTTTTATGTGTTTTTAAAAAGTAATCCTCAAAGCATCTGTTATTAAAACTTTCTACTTTCTGTCATCCAACAGTGTTATTTCATAATCATTAATAATTAATCATAGATCTCTGATTCACTCTTGTACACTCTAAAAATAGGAGACCATGAATAGGCTTAGATCCTTAGCAACAGAATATTGAATATTCCAGCAGCCTAACCTGGGTACCTATTCACATTTTGAAAACAGATCTGTCTCAAGATTGCAAAATCGGAAGGTATTTAATGGCAGAGTCAGACATGTTTTTCCTGTTTGCAACTCTTCAAACTGACCTAAAAATCTGTCTCTCTCTCTCTCTCTCTCTCTCTCTCTCTCTCCCCCTCTCTCTTTCTCTCTCCCTCTCTCCCTCCCTCCTTCATCTCCCTCCTTCCCTCCCTCCCTCATGACAGAGAACGAAAGAGCTGTGCAATTGTCTTGAGACCCTGGAGTTGGAGACCCCCCAGACAGGAGGCTCACCAACAACACCAATCTGATTGGTGGCCTGCCTGATGGTCATGTTTGTTTCTCACCATGTGACAGATGCTGAATGCACCCCAAGTGAGAAAATGGCATAATACTGGTAACATGAAATCTTTTTTTAAATTGTAATTTAATATGTTCAATAAACTGTACAAGGTACTGTTGTATATACTTTTCAAATATGAGTTCACAATCTTCATAACAACCCTAATGGGAAACTGAATCAAAGGTTAACAATCTAGCCAAGATTTATGTACCCAATATGTGAAGGAGCTAGGATTCAAATCCAGGCATTCATGGGTCATGAATCCTAGCCTAAACCCTAGGCAACCCATCAAAGCAATAAATCAAAAATCTGGTTAGCAAATCTGTATGTAGCTCTCAGCTTAACAGAAGGGCAAATGAGAAGATGGAGAAATGTGGCAAGAGGGTGTTTAGTGTAAATAAATGTGCATCCCTTAACTTAGTATTCAAAATGTTCAATTCACCAAGTGATACACTGTGAATAATTTCACTAATATGCAACCTGAATCAGGGAGTGGTGAGCATGAACATCATACCACTGCTCAGTTACAAAATAGCATAGGCAGTAACTGAAGGTCCTCAATACTTCATAAAAAGTACTCCTAGCTTATCCCAAAGTAAGAAGCACCATTTCCTTTCTTTTCCCCAATGAAAAACAGTCACTTTCTCCTTTTCTCAGAGAGAGAGATGGATGGATGGTAGATGGATTAATGGTTAGATCCACTTCCACGTTCCACTTAAATTTGTTTCATTATTTTTCTTGCCTTCAAACTAGATAGCTTCAAGCTTGAGCCACATGAGTGTCTCTCTAGACACTAACAGTGCCCTATAAAATAGCCACAAACCACATCTTTTCTGAGTTATTCTATTTTTGTATCATCATAGAGCTACACAATTCAGTGTTTTGGTTTTTATTTATTTATTTATTTTGGAACTGGGGATTGAACTCAGAGACACTTGGCCACTGAGCCACATCCCCAGCCCTATTTTTGTATTTTATTTAGAGACAGGGTCTCACTGAGTTGCTTAGCGCCTTGCCCGTGCTGAGGCCGGCTTTGAACCCATGATCCTCCTGCCTCAGCCTCCCAAGCTGCTGGGATTACAGGCGTGCGCCACCATGCCCGGCCACAATTAAGTTTAAGAAAACCATTTAATGTAAACATCAAAATTTTCTTATGTGATATCCTTCCAAGTAACTAGAAGTAGATAATTTAATGTGTGCAAACTTTTTAATCAAGAAAAGCATCATTACATATCAAATTTCTTTCTTTACCTAAAAACTTAACTTCATACAATATTAGGAGAAAACCACCTGTACCATTTTGTTTTCTATCCTGAAGTGGGCTCACCTCACTTTATCTCTCTGAACTGTATCCAGTTGTGTGAAACAATTCTGTACTTAATTTCCATAATCACTGGTAAGATAATTAAGCCACTGAGTCGGCAGCTAAGAAAATTTAGACAATATTTTATCCTAAACGTTAGAATAGTTCCGCCATAATATCTACCGTTCATCCATCAATGCTTACCACTTATTGTGTATCACATGCTATATAAGATTTCCCTCAATGTTCCTAGAGTATAATTCAGCACAAACTACTGAAAGAAGTGATATCTGTTATCCTTGGATAGGGTGACAGTGACTGCCTAAAGTCAGATTTCTGCTCACATTCTCCAAAACCCACATAGATCCAAAAAGAGAGCAAATAAAACTATCCATAACCCATGTCTATAGCACAACTGGGAGACAGAAAAATGTGACCAATTTCAGTTTAAAAACGTCATGTGATCTAGCAAACCTACTAAGAATATAAGTCCAAAGGGGGGAAAAATCAGTATGTTGAAGAGATACTATACTTCCAATTTTATTTCAGCACTGTGCACAATAGTCAAGATATTAATCAACCTAATTACCTATTATTAGATGAACAGATAAAGAAAATGTGGTATGTACACACACACACACACACACACAAGCACAATGGAATATTATTCAGTTATAAAAAAGAATGAAATAGTGTCATTTTTATCAACAGGGATGAGCCTGTAGGACATTATGCAATGTGGAACAAGTCAAGGTCAGTAACATACCTGTAGAGAGGCTGGTTAACAGGTACAGAACTACAGTAAGTTGTAGCTTTCTATAGAACAATAGGATGACATAGCTAGCAATAATTTATTGTATAATTCAAAAGAGCTAGAAAAGAGGATTTAAATGCTCCATCCACAAAGAAATGCTAAATGTTGATAAAAGTTTGAGGTGATAGATATGCTGATTACCCTGATGTGATTATTATACCTTATATACAAATGTTGAAATATCACACTGCACCCTGGAAATATGTATAATTACTATGTATCAACTGCATTTTTAAATAAAATTAAAAATAAAAATGGAAATAAAGAGGGAAAATTCAGTCATAGAAAGATTAAGTCCCACCGGGAGTGGAGAAATACTGAGAATAATGATGAGAGAGGGCAGATCAGAGCACTGGCTCCTGGAGGCTCCTGGAAAAGTGAAGGAAGAGACAGAAAAGTTCTCTGTGAAGGTAGTACTGAGGAAGGTGTGGTCTCTTGAGTGGAGGAAAGCAGCAGGGGTGGGAGCGCCGAGGCAACCCATGGTGATTTGGTGGTACGGGAAGGCAGGAGGGTTAGGGTACATGTTAGAAATTAAGAAAAATGAAGAAACCAAAGCCAATCAAAACTAGGAGATACATCAGCTACCCCTTCACATGGTGCGATTTATTAAAGGAACTATACTTGACTACAACGGCATAAGGCATTCTGAAACCAATATTCCTGGAAACCACCCAAATCTCTTACCCTTGCACACAGAGTCAAGGTGATAGAAAATAATTTTAAACATGCAACAACCCAGGAATATGGAAAATGATACTCATGGGTCCTTCCTTAGTGTCTACTAGAGAGGAAGCTTCCTCACACCAGATATGAATGGAAAGTTTCAGGACAGATGGTGAACACTGAATACACACACACACACACACACACACACACACACACACAATTGTAGATCTGAGACTAGAATAAAAATAGGGGGGAAAAGTTAAAGAATGATATGCAACTGGTATATATACCAACAAAGTTTAAAATATACAACTAACAAAATTGGCGTGTGATAGAGAATAAAAGGAAAAAACTGAAATACACTTACAGAGTATCTCATACTGATAAAAGAACATCATTTTAAAATGACAAGCTAAAGTGCAGAAAAATAAGGAGTAGAGAAATAAAGGCAATATAAAAAGGTGTTTATATAAAATAAGTAACCACTAGAAAAAATACAAGCTTTCCAAGATACCAAATTAAATATTCTCCCCACTTTCAAAAAAGCAAGAAAACAGACCACAAGAGGAAACATGGACACTCTAACAATATATAAAGTAAATATAAAAAACAATATGGAAGAATCGAGTCTAAATATATACATCATATTAATATTTGTAAATGAGCTTAATTTACCAAATAAAGAGGTTTTCAAATTGACTCATAAAGTAAAACCTGACTCTATGCTACATACCATAGATGTTCTTTTTTGGGGGGGGGGGCGGTACTGGGGTTGGGGGGCACATAACCATTGAGCCACATCCCCTGCCCTTTTAAAATATTTTATTTAGAGACAGGGTCTCACTGAGTTGCTTAGTGCCTCACTGTTGCTGAGGCTGACTTTGAACTCATAATAATCCTGCCTCAGCTTCCTGATACATGTTCTTTAAACAAACCGAGGAAAGATAATGATAGACGGATAGAAAAAGTTACTATAAACAATATCAAGGCAGAGTTAATTTTGTATTGGACAAGGTAAAAATCAGGCCTGTTTTAGTCAGTTTTTTAATGTTGTGACTAAAAGATCTAACCAGAAAAATTTTAGGGAAGAAAAGTTCATCTGAGAGCTCACAGTTTCAGAGATCTTAGTTCCAGAAGGCCAGCTTCATTCCTGGGGCTTCAGGTGAGGTAGAACATCACAGTGGAAGACTGTGGAAGAGGGAAGTCGCTCACATGATGATCAGAAAGCAGAGAGACTCCACTTGCCAGATACAAATTTATACCCCAAAGCCACATACCCCCCATCCCCACCTCCTCCAGCCACACCCCACCTGACTTCAGTTACCACTCAATCCCATCAGGTGATTAATTTTCTGACTGGGTTAAGGCTCCAGTAACCCAATCATTTCTTCTCTGAACCTTCTTGTATTGTCTCACATGTGAGTTTTTGGGGGACACCTCACATACACACCATAAGAAGGCCCCCAAAGTACATTAAATGAGATGAGGAAGGACATAATGAATGATGAAAATAGCATTTTAAAATAAAATTAACACAACCACCATTTTTATAAATCAAACTACAGGAAATGCAGTTGAAATGGTCAAAAACACAATAATAATATAGTATTTAAACATATCATTCCCAGACCAAGAGAATCAAGTGAACTCAAAAAAGGAAAGTTATAAAATACTTATTACATAATGAGGAAGATAGAGCTTATGAATATATATTAGATTTTCCCACCAGTAATAAATTATACATCTTACTCTCAAGGGATATGGAATATTTACATAAATTGAATATATGTTATGTCACATGGAATGCCTCAGTAATTTCTATAAAGAAATAAACTATATTCTCTGGCCATATGAATAAAAATTCCTAAGGAAAACAAAAACAAAACAAAATAAAATGCTTTTCTAAGCTGAAAATGTAAAAACTCACTACTAAACAACTCTTTGATACAAAGGGAAATAATAAGTGAAAGTTCACAATTTCTTTAAAAAATTCATGATAAAAATGCATATCAGAATATACAGGACTTTTTTTTATTTATTTTGATTCATTGTACACAAATGGTGTACAGCTGTTGTTTCTCTGGTTGTACACGAGTCACACCATTTGTGTAATCATACATGTACATAGGGTAATGATGTTTGTCTCATTCTGTTATTATTCTTACCCTCCCTCCCTGATCCCACCCCCCTTTTTTCCCCTATACAATTCATATAGGATATAATTAATGCAAGGATATCAGGGAAATTCATAACCTTAAGTACTTATCGCAATAAAAATAAATAAATAAATAAACAAGTTAAAACCCCAATGCAAAATCCTGAGAAAAACAATGTAAGCCACAGTAAAGCAAAACAAAGGAAAATAGTAAAAATGAAAGCAAAAATTATTAGAGTTGGCCTGCATCTGGGAACCATGGCTACCGAGGTCCAGTGGTTCAGCTCACAGAGCCCTCAGTGCTGGCGTTGGGGGCTAGGTGACTCAGTGCTGTTACTGCCAGTGAGGAAGAGAAAGCCATGGCCAACAGATGTCCCAAGGTCAGCCTGCAGAATGACGTGGTTCATAAGCAGCTCTCAGCCTTTGGAGAGTACATGGCTAAAATCCTGCCCCAGCATATTCATAGTGTCCTGCTGGAATGAGTTAGAGATTATTTCCATCCAGAAAGAGTCATCTAGTGCTGAATTCACATCAACACACCATTCAGATCATTGGCTCTCTTGACTTCCAAACATCCCAACCCAGCAGAACTGTTAAAAGATTGTCAATGACCTGCTTTCTCTGAGCTCCAACTCACATTTCCTTGCAATGACCTGCATAGATGCGCTGCCCAGCATGGAGTCCACTGTCCATGTACAAGCCTACAGTGGTATGAAAGGGAGACCTGGGACTGGTTTGGAGTCTTCTTTGCTAACCACCTTCACCTCAGAAGGAATTTGTCTGCTTAGGATTGGAGAAGCATCCTCTCTGAAAAGACTCCCCTTATTTGGTTTTGTTGAGTTCTGCTGAAGAACAAAGGTCAGGCAGTTAGTATAGACAGATGATTGGGTTAGGTCAGTAAGATGAAAGCTGAGCCAAAGGAAATAGAATGTTAATATCTTCAGGATGTATTCCCCTTACTCATGGCCAGTCACCTGCCTCTGGGGTATTGAAATGTTAATACCTTCACATCCACCTCTCCTCACAGGTGACCAAAAAGTCACCTGCCTGTGGTGGGGATTGAACCTCCCAACAAGGGGCTGTTAAGGGATGCCTCCTAGGCTACTCCCTTCCTGCCTGGTCCCCTGGGTGGCTTCATTCCTGCCCTTGGCCCACCTTTTGGACACAATTCACTTTAGTCATGGGTCACATTTGCAGGATGTGGGGACGGGGGAAGAGAAGCCATGAGAACAAAGAAATTCTAAACTCTATAAAAGGAGCAGGATACCACCAATTCCTTGGATACCCAGCTCTGGGACCTCTTCTCTGTGGAGAGGTCTATCTCTGTTCTATCCTTTAAATAAAACTTGCTTTCTACACTTGCCTCAGCATTTCTCAGGTGTTCAATCTTCAACATCTGGGGAAATGAACTCGTGGTCACCAGTAACACTGCTATACCCAGGAGAAGAAGTGGGTGATGGCCAAGCCATGGATTGCCCAATAGTTCAGCAAGCTTGACCTGAGCAGCAACCTGTCTCCCCACCTCAAACCTGAGCTTTCCCTGCCTATCACCAAGCTTCACCTCAAGCTTCAAGTCAGAGAAGAGAAGCAGAAGCCAAGTAGTTCCAGGGAGGGCATGTGGACCCCTGAAAGGTCTTATATATAACTGAGCTTAGATGTAAATAAATTTATACTTTAATTCAAAAAATGAAAAAAGTAAGGAAGAAGGGAAGGAAGAAAGGATCCAGAGCACAGGAAATAAAGAGTTTTGAACTTTTTTGAGAAGTATAACATTGCTAACTAAACCTAATGACAAGGATACCAGAGAACCACAGTTAATTATTGTGCGCCCCTCAGAAATTTAAGATACTGTACTTCCCCAATCCTGCTTGGGGCTAAGAGGGAACCAAGCATGGAAGGCCCTGAATCAGCTTTCCAAAGGTACTAGGCAACTTACACTGCCCTGATTTCCCTCCTGGGGATGCCTGAGCCCAGGTTTGAATTACTGTACTCATAGCACTTGACACTGCATTGTCCCACAGAGAGGGAAGGAGAAAATTTTATTTTGACTTTCCTACTTCCCTCTCTTTCCCCTCCTTTATTTGGTAATGGGCTTGGGATGTGGTAGACTAAGAGCTTGCAGGTCTGCTTAGGTCCATGTGAGGGTTAGAAAGAAACCTCTGCAGAAAATGGAATTTTGGAATTTCACCAAAACATTGCATTCTTAAAAAGGAGTAGTAAAAAATATGGTTCGAAAGTTATTTCAGAATGATGAAGGGCAGCAACTGATTTGATTCTGGTTTCAAACTAGGTTTGGCAGATTTCTGAATGTTTTCCAGCAAAGGAGAATTTTTATTAGAATAGTGCTGTAGAAAGACAACTCTAGGGATATTTAATCACTTGGGAGGCTGTTGTAGTACAATACAAACCCCTGCTACCTATAGAACAGCAGTACTGGCTTGGGAACTAGTTAAAATTCAGATTCTCAGGCCTTAACCCAGAAGGATAGAATCAGAATCTCCATTTCAACAAAATCTTGAGAACATTTTTTATACATTAAAGTAAGAGAAGCAGTGCCCTGGATGTCACCGTTTATAGGTGACAAGTTCTGCTTCCTTAAATGTTGAAGTTTGAACATTAGAGAAGCACACCAAGGCAAGCATATTAAACAGATTTTATTTAAAGGTAATAGTACAGACTTCTTCCGGGAGGGAGAAGGGAGCCAGACTGATGTTCTAGAATTCCTGAGAAATGAGCGCACCCTACATCTTTCATAGATTAGGGTAGTCTTTGTTCTGTTCTCTCCCCACTTATCTCTCCTTCATGCTGTCTGACTAGGCCCAGGACTTGCTGGTGACAGAGCAAAAAAGGTGAGAAGCAATGGCAGGGGGAAGGGCCAAATGGAGATTCAGGTAGGGGTCGGGGGCATTAATTAGCAACTCCCTGCCTGCAGCTTTTTGGGAGGGGTAGTTAGGCAGGTAACCTTGGTGATCAAAAGGACTCTGGAGACACTGGACATTCCAATCTCCCAGGGGCAGTCTCCAACTTCCCAGACTCTGAAGGCCTCCATTTCTCCATTTGACCAGTTATTCTACACTAACTGCCTGTCCTCAATTCTGGCTTCATGGATACCATAAGACATATTACCTGAGGGATAAAAAAAAAAAAAAAAAAAAAGAACAGATGAATCAAAGAGAAAGTGTGCTTCCAAAGTGTCAAAAATCAAAGGACAATAGGTTTTCAATGCTGAATTACTGCAGTTCTAAGAATACTGGCCAAAAAGCAGATTCATTATGAGTTTGACTGTAGTTAATGGCTTACAGCTGCATTGGTGCTTATTTTCAAAATAATTTAAATTGGTAAATCATAGTAATATTTCAATTTAGAGAAGATATCAATAGAATTCCTGCTATTATTCCTTGAGCTCTCCAAGATTCTGCATGGCTTGTGTTTTTAACGAAGCTGTCCATCTGATTTTCCATTTTTTCTTACAGTGTGGAAGATTAAGAGTCTTCCCCTAAAGTTCCCTTTGTCACTAACCTGGGCATTTCTCCAAGCCCAAAGATAGTATGGGAAATTATAGGCTCTTCCTACATGCTTTTCTTTTTTAAGCAACTAGATTTGGTTTTCATATTAACAAGTCTTAACCTTTCTCTACTCTTAGGGAGTTTTTCGTTTGTGTTTTTTCATTTTTTGAAACATAAGCATTTGCACATCTTAATCAAAACAGAAAGCCTTCAGAAAAAGCTAAGCTCATTAGTATGCAATTAAGGGTGTTGGTTTACATATTATTAGATATACTTGGAGTTTTGTAAATATCATGATGGAATTGTAGAAATCTGAAAGCCTCTTAAACACTCAAGTCCTAAAAAAGCTGCAATCATAGAGTTTAGTTGGTGATATGGAAATAGTAATGCAAATAATAGAATAGAAACCATATTTATGATGGCAGGTGATCCCCTGTGTGTAATCTGTCAACAGGACTCTCAGAATATTGCTTCATGCTAAAGTGAAACCTAAGAAAATTTAGGTGATTGCAGTAATATCCTAGTTCAGTCTCAGCAACAAAATAATTGTCTACAATGTTGAACATTCAAATATCTGATTATAAGCTGAATATTTAAATAAAAATCAGATTCTAGAAATCTCTAAGAATGTTTTTTGAAAGATCCCTCCAAAGACACACAAAGATATAAACATTTCAACTTCTGGCCAAGGTCACCAGTTCACAGTGAGTCATGTCTACACTGGCTCAAGGGGAGAGTCTCCACCCACACCAGGTCATGGAGAGTCTCCATCCACAATAGGTCAACCAAATGAGTGCTCATCTACACTGGCTCAAGGAGGGGGCAGAGGAGACTCCTGATGTCCAGGAGGATCCAGAGGTGCTCCTGGCTGGAACTCTTGCAGAGAGGCTGAGCCAGTGTGCACACTGGCTTCTGCAGCTGTTTAGAGTCCATGTGACTGATGCCCATGCTGTGATGTAAGAATCCACAGAGCATAGATTTCTCTGGCTGACTGTCCATTGGTTTTGTCTGTCTCAGCTCTTCATTTGCATTGGAACTACCCTGTTTGTGAATCTAACAGGTTTCAGGCCTCCTTGGATGGGAACTACTTTTCTGCTGACACACGGCATGCAACAACACAATTGTTGAAAGCAGGCAGCAATCCTCTTGGTCACCTTCTTCCAACCTTTGCTGTTGTCCTGGGGTTGCCTATTGGAGGTCTCTTGGAAGAAACTGATGCTATCTGCTGCTGCAATGCCCCTACTGAAGATCCTCCTGGAGTTGGGTGTGTGGCAATCAGGTCATGCTGGGAGGCAATCCAGGGAGCAGGGATCCTTGCACATAGGGAGTAGAGATTAGTGAGAGGCAGGCTGAATGTTCTGATACCCTTCAGCCTTGATGTCTTAGCCTCTGCAGGCAGCTGATACTCATAGGACAAGGGGAAGGTGTGACATGCATGCTCACTGGCACACTTCTTTGGGAAGACAGGGAAATTGGAATGATCCATGGGTTGTGGGTGAGGACCAACCCTCTTATGCTCAGGCTTCACATGGAACTTGAAGACTTGTCCTTGGCTCTTTTGGTGCTAGAGTATTAGGTGTGTAGCCATTGCATCATCCAACTTTCTACTGGCTACAGACACCTAGATTTTGTACAGGTTATAACCCAGGTCAAATAGATTGTCATTATTGTGGAGTCTGGATGTTTGGAGAGTGGCTCACTAAGTTGATAGGCTGAATACACTTCACCCTCCCTTGGCCATGGATGCTGAAGGATTTTCTCTACTGTGGGCCACTGCTCAGGGTATTGGTCGGCATTTTATGACAAGCCTTCTTGCTTGGGTGGGAACGTGATCAGGAATGTGGTGCCTTGCCTCTATGATCTGCATCACCAACTCCCAAAAGAAGATCTTCATAAGTAGGCATCTCACTGATAACATAAAATATAGAATGAAACCTAGGCTCCAGACATCCACTAGAGGGGCCCATATTCTTTCTGCTGGATGATTTCGGGGCAAGGAACGGGAAAGCACCCTGAAACCCACTCAGCTTCTGCCCAGGTGTAAACTTCATGCTTATGCCAAAGTCAAAGACTTTGATGTTGCCTCTGGCATCCACCACAATGTTCTCAAGTTTCAGGTCTCTGCGGGCAATGCCCTTTTTGTGGCACTGGCCCACCACACACATGATCTGCCTGAATAGTCTCTGGGCCTCCTCCTTCTGCACACCACCGGACTAGATGTGGTCAAGTAGCTGTCCCCCACCTGCATGCTCCATCATGATGTAGATAAGTTTACAGGTTTCAGCAACCTAAAATAACTGGCTCATATTGGGATGCCCATGATCACATTTGGTTAAGAGTGGATGGAAAAGTTCCCTTTTTCCTTTGACAGAACTTTCACCACCACCTCTGCCCTGGTAAGGAGACAGCAGGCTAGTTACATTAGGAAAAACCCACCATGCCCAATGGCCCTCAGAACCTCACAAGGATCCATGAAGGGCATCTCATTACAGGAACTGGGCCCCTACTACACTACACTAGTCTGACTACTCTCACTATACATCCTAAGCAGAAACACCAACTAAGAATGATAGTTAAAAATAAATAAATAACCAAATCAACAAACAAAAATCACAAAACAAAACAAAAAATCCAAATCAAAGAACCAATATCCAAAGACCACAACCACCAACTGCCAATACCAACCATAGTTACAGACACAAAAATTCCTAGATGGAGTAGCCCCATGTGTTTGCTCTCTGAGGAGGGCCCAATGGCAGATGGCATTACAATGATGGGAACATATCCAAAACACAAAGGAGAGATCACACAGGGAGACTGGAAGGCAAGGAGAGTGCAGGGGCCAGTTCATTATTTTATAATAACTCACTCTACAAGAATTAAATGGGATCCAATGAGAACTACCTAATGCCCTTCCAAAATGATAGCCAACGACCCAATCACATTTCACTTGGTTTGCCTCTCAAAGATTCCACACCACCTGACAACAGCACCTCACTGTGGACCAAGCTTTCACACACAAACCCTTGGAGAACAAACTTACGTCTGTCCAAATCAAGGTAAAACTGTTTCCTTATTACACTGTTGATGTCTTCAGGATCTGAAGCAATTAATATCCCATTTAATTCTGGATGTTTATCTTGTCTATTAGTTCCTTTTTCTTCAGTGTTACTACAAATTTGTGAATTTTATCATTTCAAACAACCAGCTGTTTTCTTATTTATTTCTTCGATTGCTTCTAGTTTCAATTTAATACAATTCCGGCTTCATCTTTGTTAAATCCTTTCTTCTGTTTGAGCTTGGGATATTTTGATTTCCAACCATCACCCACAAGATCCCTCATGTGATAATAGCAGTTATAGATTTGAACCTATTCCTCATTTCTAATATTTTTAATGTTATCAATTTCCCTCTGTTTTGGACACATTCTACAAATTCTTAAAAGTGGCATTTTCACTAAATTCAGTGCCTATTTAGTACCTTTCAAACTTCTTTAACCCATAGATTGTTTAGCAGTATCCTTATTTTACAAGTTTTTGGAGATTTTCTTTTATTTAGTGTTTTCTAGTTTGAGTCCTCTGAGATGAAAAAACACACTGAATATTATTTTAATTCTTTTAAATTTGTTAACTTTGCTTGATATCATGGAATATGGTTTATATTAATTGATGAGCTTTTGGCAAATTAAAATAACTGGTATTTTGTTATTGGGTTGAGTACTATTTTTTAAAAGTTAACATTTCAATAATTAATGCTTTTTTCCTTTGGTTTTATTTAGTGATTTTCTGCAGTGCTAGGGATTGAATCCAGGGTCTTGTATGTTCTAGGCAAGTGCTCTACCACAGAGCTACATCTTGGACCTCTCTTTGGTTTGTTAAACTTATTTAAAATTTCTAGTCTTTTTCTCTAAAGCTCGTCTATCGCTTCCACATTCACCACAAACTTCCCATGCACCTTTTTTTCTTATTATATGTTCGTGTTCTACAAAAACACACATATCTATCTCTGGTTGAAAACCTAAATTTCCAATATTTCTAGTTTTAAAAACTGAAGTAAAAGTAAGTGTATGGAGAGCATACAGGAATTCTTCTAGTCTCTGTAATTCTCCTACATAACTAATGTTATCATGTATCTGAATAAAATAAGACACACCATCTTCTCTCCCTGATATTGAAATACACAAACGCTTTCTTCATTCCCTGCTCATAAATTTTTCTCAAAAGTGTGCTTGCACACATTCCTTCAGGATATGTTAATTCAGAGCAACTATGAAGACTACATGGAATATTTAACTTGCCCTTGTGCTGATTGTTCAGATTTTAAATGGCTTTTTGGACTATATTAATATCTTTGCTTCACAGATATCTTTACTGTATGATACTGGAGATGGAAATGATCAATTTAAACATTTGCTACTGGAACTGCAGACTTTGCACAGCATGATAGAGTATTCAAGAAATAGTTTTAAAAATCACAGCTAAACAAATGTTATCAGAACAGACATTTCTCCCAGATTATGCAAAACAATTAACTTTATAATATAAAAATCTCAGTGGATTCCAGAAATTGTAATTGGTTAGGGCAAAGAAAAAACTATGAGGCAGCATTTCCTGGATTGGAGTCCTGGGACTTGCCTGTAGGATAATTAATTTTCAATTAAACAAAACACAAAAAGTGCTTTTGAAATTAAACTGTGTGAATAAGGAAGGTATCCAAAGTAAACATTTATGCTCACTTAGGTTATGGTCTTGAAGAATGAGCCAATTATGTGTAGGTCTTTTTTTTTTTTAGGATCAAACATATAGATATTTCATAAATAAATAACTTTTTATCAGTCTCAGTGGAATGGATCTGGATGAAAGTCATTTTCATTCTGTACTTTTTTCCTCAAATGAAGTATCAATCTTGACAACTCTGTGCTTAAAATAAAATATGCTTGGTTTTACTCCCATATTGGAACACCCTAAGATTTCCCTTGTAAACTTAATTTCCTTGGTTCCTCACCTTTTAAGGTTTGTTCCAGTAAAGAAAATTATGCTGATATGGATTGTTTTTATTTAGGTTGTTGGTTTTCATTCTTCCTACAAAATTGCTTTGTGAAATTGGTGTATAGAGGCTCTCAGCATGTTTCCATAATGGAAATAAACATGCTCTTTTTCAATTCTGCCCTCATGCCTGTTATGTAGAAATGAAATTTGAAAAAACTTCAATACTAGCAAATATGCTATCCCTCCAAACTCTTTTTAGCAACTGTATTAAAATAAATGGAGTTTTAAAAATCTTAATATTCAGATAATCAGTCTACTATTTAAATTACTCTATACAACAAAAAAGGCAAGAAGTTCTCTCCATTGCTTTATGAAAGTATGATAATCCAAATTTTAAAACCCTAGCAAAACAGTTTTCAAACGTATAGACTAATTTCTCTTATAAATAATGGTTGCAAAGTTTTTTAGCAATGCAATAACAAGCTAATTCAGAAGTATATTAAAAGGAATGACATAATAAGTAGAATTTCAATTAGGAATAGAAGTATTAATCATCCTTGGAATGTGTGTGTGTGTGTGTGTGTGTGTGTGTACCAGTACAAAATCATGATTCTGTAATGAGGCTCACAGAAGTCAATTGTAAAAATCCAGCAGTTATGCCCATATAATAAAAACTCAAAGTAAAATAATATTACAAGGAAACTGAATATGCTAAAGAATATCTAACAAAAGCAATCTAGCAAGCACAGAAAAGTAAAATAATGAAAATAAGTAAAATTTGAAATAAGAAAAAAAGTAAAATAATGGGTAAAATCATTTTTATTATAATCCAGAGCAATATAGAAATACACAGGAGGACAATGGATTATTGAACATTTTTTAAAGTTTCTAATAATTACAATACTATGAAAATATGTAGTATGAATATTGGAAATGGACAACAAAATCATCTGTACTTTTAGATGACATTATGATGTAACTAGACAACTGAAACACTATTGAAGAACAATTAGAATTAAGAAATTTTTACAAGGGTAGCATACAATATCAATATGGTAAAATCAATAGATTTATCTTTCATTATCAATATAGTTATAAATGGAAATCACGCTGAATGTTCTCACAATATTTAATGCAGAAGCAAGTCAGGATTTCCTTCTGCATTAGGTTTTTTGTAGTGTAATATCTTAATCATAGTCTACCATCAAATATTTTAGGAGTATCTTTAATGTTTAGATAGTATATTAGCAGCATGCAATAATTACATCATATGTTCTCAAGCAGAGGCAGTCTATTGCAAGGACCTTCTTTGCTGCCAGGTATCTTAGCTTGTTTTAAGTTAGAAAACTGAATAGCAACACTGAATACTGTAGAAATGCACTTCGCTCAGTAATGCTTGAGTTGTTGCAATACGTGATTATCCATTTGGTTGTTACAGAAAAATTCTTAACTGTAAAGAATGGTTGTTGCCATAATAGCATATGGCCTGTATTTCTACCTCTAGTAAAGGGCTTTATGTGCTAGATTTTAATATCCTTGAGCCTGGACAAGTGCACAAGTCTTTGTAAAAGAAACATGGCTTACTTGCACAAAACTGAACAGTTTTAAGAGATCGTTAATGCCTTTGAAGTGGTTTTTGTGGGTGTGAAACAAATGGTGAGAATTTGAATTGGTCCCTTATTATAGTATTGAAATTAGGTCTACTTAATTTATCAAGTCATGTTCATGCCCTGATTTTATATACTTGTATCTATCAATAAACATTGTGATACTTGACAAAAATAAATGGAAATGCAATAAAAACAATCCCATAATAATAAAACCTTGAAATTTCTAGGAAAATCCAGGAGCTACATTAAAAAACAATAATATATTATTAAATGAAGAGACACAAAATGATATTACATATATATATATTCCAAATTACTATACAAAATTAATATAGTTTCACAGATTTTAAAACTTGCTATAAACCTACTGTAATCAGAAGAGTACAATATTGGCACAAGAATAAAGAAATCTGAGGAACAGAATGGAGAATCTAGAATTACATCTAAATATACATGAGATCTTTATATATGACAAAATGAGGTTTTCAATTGGTACTACTTAATTAAAAACTTATGGGTAAAAATACAAATTTAGACTTTGGTGTTACATGATATATCTCTTTAAATTCCAGGTGGATCAAATATTTTAACAATAAAGCAACACAAATGCCGGAAGGAAACCCTTGATGACAATCTTCTTACTTAAGCAAGAAAGAAAACAAAAAGACTGTTAAAAAGAAGATAAGCATATCTGGCTGTTTATATCACAACCAAAAATACAAACTAAAGACCAGGAAAAAATATTTGCTGCATATATAATAGCCAAAAGCATTAATAAATAATGCTAATAAATGCTAAATTTGATAATAATTAAAAATACACTGTCTATGAATCACCAATTCATAGTAGAAAATATACAGACCAACTGTTTGAAAAGATGTCAATAGAATTATTTCCCACTGTTTCATGTCAATATAATCTGGAAATATGTGCACTCATTTCACAGATATTTACTGAATGCCTTCCAATGCCCAGCATTCCCTCAATGTTGAATATGCTACAAAACAGAATTGATTCTTGCTTTTAAGTGGTTCATGATTTATGAGTGAGACAGACATTAATCAATTAAACAGCTGAGCACACAATTATAAATTGTGAACAGGTTGCTCTGAAGTAGAATAATGCAGTGAAGGATGTTCATTCTGTAGATTAAGTGGGCAGAAATGGTCTTTCTGGTGAAAAGATGTTCCATCTTATCTGGTGAAGAAATCAGTCTTGTGAACATAGGGAACAAGTTTTCTACACCGAGCAAGAAGTTTGTTTTTACTTGTAGGACTAGACTATTTTATCAAAATGAATCACAATGCCTATTTAGTACTTCATTAGTACTTGATACTTATTGAGTCTAACTACTGAATTCTGCATGTTATCTCATCTCTCTTGGCAAGTCTTTGTGTTGGACTATGGCAAAATTGGGCATGTCAAGAAACAACAAAATATTTTGAAAGTAAATTTGAAAAACATTTGAGAGTAATTTTCACATATTCACACTATGCTGATTGTAGAAGTCATGCATATATACAAACATTAATATACCAGAGCATACATACAATTAACCCTTTATAACGACTGAGTCTCTGTAGTCCCCTATTTTTCCGACCACCTTCACAGTGAGTACAATTCAATACCTCTCTCTAAGTGTCATCTCTAATTACTTGGAATGATTCCCATCTTGGGAAAGGAATTTTAAGAGGTCCCAGAGGTCTGAATCAGAATGAGTGAGGATCCTGTGTAGTTTGCTAAAACTTCCCCAGATATTTGTTATGGCTCTCTCCTAGGGAACATATTCTTCCACTCCCCATTTAAGAATCATTTTGGTGTTTTATGATTACTATTAACCAGGTGTGTATAACAAGCAGAATATTTAGGGGGTGCTTTGTATATCTTTATCACCTTGCAATGATATGGGGGAATCCCAAGCTGTTTGCATAATTTAAACCTTCCTCATCCTCCCCTTAACTGAGCCTTATCGACCATGCAGTCTCCTTGAATCTACCTTTATCCTTGGCAAAAACAACCCTAGACATTTTTACTTTCCTGCCTCCATCAACACATAAATGTTGATTTTCCCTGAAGTTTCATAATTGATCACTTATTGTGTACAATGTCAGACCAACTTGGAGAGGCTAATGTCTCATACACTGGTGGGTCCCAACTCTATATATCTAGCTCAACTTCTCTCTGGACTGCACATCTTTTTTAAATTTTTAAATTTGTTCTAATTGGTTATACCTGACAGAAGAATGCATTATGACATAAATGGAACATAACTTCTCATTCCTCTGGCTGTACACAGTGCTGAGTTATGCCAGTAGTATAATCATACATATATATAGGGTAGTAATGCCTGTTTCATTCTACCATCCTTCCCATCCCTACCCCTCCACGCCTCCCCTCACTCCCCTCTGCATAATCCAATGTTCCTTCATTCTTCCCTACCCACTTCCCACTATGGATCAGGATCTGCTTATCAGAGAAAACATTTAGCTTTAGGTTTTGGGGGATTGGCTTATTTCACTTAGCATGATATTCTCTAGTTCCATCTATTCAACTGCAAATGCCACAGTTTCATTTTTCTTTAAGGATCAGTAATATTCCATTGTGTACATGTACCACAGTTTCTTTATCCATTCATCTGTTGAAGGGCACCTAGGTTGGTTCCGTAGTTTAGCTATTGTGAGTTGAGCTGCTATAAACATTGATGTGGTTGTGTCACTGTAGTATGCTGATTTTGAGTCCTTTGGGTATAAACTGAGGAGTGGGATAGCTGGGTCAAATGGTGGTTCCATTCCAAGTTTTCTGAGGAATCTCCATACCGCTTTCCATAGTGGTTGCACCAATCTGTAGTCCCACCAGCAATATATGAGTATACCTTTTTCCCCACATCCTCACCACCACTTATTATTGCTTGTATTTTTGATAATTGCCATTCTGACTGGAGCAAGATGAAATCTTAGAGTAGTTTTGATTTGCATTTCTCTAATTGCAAGAACTGATGAACATTTTTCATATGTTTATTGATTAAGTGTATTTCTTCTTCTGTGAAGTGTCTGTTCAGTCTATTGATTGGGTTATTTGCTTTTTGGAAGTCAAGTTTTTTGAGTTCTTTATATATCCTGGAGATTAGTGCACTATCTAACATTTGTGTGGTAAAGATTTTCTCCCAATCTGTAGGTTCTCTCTTCAGGTTACTGATTTTTTCCTTTGCTGAGAAGAAGCTTTTTAGTTTGAATCTATCCCATTTATTGATTCTTAATTTTTACTTCTTGCACTTTAGGAGTCTTGTTAAGGAAGTTAGGTCCTAAGCTGACATGATGACAATTTGGGCTTACTTTTTCTTCTATACATGTAGGGTGTCTTTTCTAGTGCCTAAAGTCTTTGATCCACTTTGAGTTGATTTTTGGGCAGGCTGAAAGATAGAAGTTTACTTTCACTTTGTTACATATGGATTTCCAGTTTCCCTAGCACCATTTGTTGAATAAGCTATCTTTTCTCCAATGTATGTTCTTGGCACCTTTGTTTAATATGACATAGAAACCTCTGCAAGAGAAATTAGGAAAACTACCCCATTCACAATAGCCTCAAAAAAAAAAAAAAACAAAGGTGAGAATCAATCTAACAAAAGAGGTGAAACACCTCTACAATGAAAACTACAGAATATTAAAGAAAAAAATTAAAGATAGAAAGATCTCCTTTATTCTTGGGTAGGCAGAATTAATATTGTCAAAATGGCCATACTACCAAAAGTGTTGTACAGATTAGATGCAATTCCTCTTAAAATTCCAATTACATTCTTCATGAAACTAGAAAAAGCAATCATGATATTCATTTGGAAAAATAAGAGACCCAGAATAGCCAAGGCAATCCTTAGCAAGAAGAGTGAAGCAGGAGGCATCACAACACCAGACCTTAAACTATACCACAGAGATATAGTAACAAAACAGCATGGTACTGGCACCAAAATAGACAGGTAGACCAATGACAAGACACAAGAACAAACCTACATAAATATGTTCTGGATTGCACTTCTGATCTCCTACTGCCTCCTGACATCTCTACCTGGACATCTCATAGACATTAGAAATAAACCCAAGCACTCCCACTTTGCCCCTGGTTCTGTTCTTCTTTGGTCCTGTACTCATAATGCTTCCTCATACCATTAAGAATATAGAAGTCTTCAATACCCAGCACTGCAAAAAACAAACAAACAAACTAACCAAAAAAAATATAAAAGTAATCCAGTCTCTTCCCTCCTTCTCATTTCCCATATCCATTTTTCTCTAGTTCCGAGAATTTGCCTCCTTTATATTTCTCCATGATCCCTTCCTCTCCTTGGTGGGGCTCTTTAAACTTTCAGAAAAATTCACGATAGTTGAAATTTTTGTGACTTGCCTCTGCCTCCCTTTTACTCTATCCAGACTCAAGCCGTTCAATGTGTCTTCCATAATTCGTTGTAAGGGACTAAATAGAATATCACAGTAAAGCATCAAGCTAAATATAGTGATTAATGACAATGTTGCTAGGTCATAAACATCAGGAAGAAGAGCAATTTACTTTCTTCACCATAGACTCCTTCCAAAGGATAAGGTTTCTAAAAAACAATGTGACCTGCATTATCATGCTTGTGAACTCTACAGGAATTTTGAACAAGAAATTAGGAGTAATTGTTAGAATTGCTGTTTTGAAGAATTGCTATTCATAGAGAAAAGACACTCTCTCCAGTAATTCACAGGAAAACATGCAGAAACATTTTGGGGACAAAGTTCCATTAGTCCCCTAATTTAATCCCTGATGAAATGAGACATAAAATAGGGAAATTGGAAGAGTGGCAATCATGAGTTCTAGGAATGGAAATAGGACGTTGACATTAACAATTACAGGATTCCAGGGATGCCCTTCAGGTAATTCACTGCCTAACTTGGCACTTGTCTTAGTGGTGTAGCATGCTACTTCATTACATTCAGGAAGCTTTGGTGGAACATCTTTTCTGAGCCCTGAACACCATAGGGAATGAAAGGGAAATGTATAGTCCCCACCCACAAACAGCTTGTGAACTACTCGAGGAGATAAACATACAAAACATACAAAAACACATGGAACCATTCTAAATGAAAAGGCACAAAAATAAATGGCAACAAAAAGTAGACTGGTAGAGATAGATAGATGATGATAGATAGATAGATAGATAGATAGATAGATAGATAGATAGATGATAGATAGATATAGACAGACAGAAAGACAGACAGATAGACAGACAAATCGTGTAAGCTAGTGATCCACAAGCACATTGATGGTGGAGATTACCACATTGATGGTATCATTGCCAAAAGGTTTTGTGATACATATTCATTTCTGAGTGCAATATGCTTAAACGTGGGCATTAATCGGTACCTTCTCCCCACGGATGAAAATACAGACCAGAGAAGAAATTCACTAAAAGTGTACTTCAAAAGTAGATCTAGTTCACTAGTGGGTCTGTAAGTATGGATTTAAAATTTCCATGTTTTGATAATTTCTCAACCACAAAGATTAACAGCTTGGCCAAATTTGTGGGTTCTATACCCCACACTTGGTAAGACAATCACCTAGAATACTTTCTTCTCCTCTTTGAAATCAATCAGAGATTGGTGGATTTCACTGCAGATTTCTGCAGCTTTTCCACACCACAAAGACCTCCAGGCACAGCTCAGCATTTTGCAAGAGCGCTGCATAAAATCTCAAAAGAAGTAAAATGCTGCCATCTAGTGGCCTATGTGCAAAACTCATCAAAACACATTGTTCCATCTTGCTATTTAAAAGTCACCAAGCCCAGGTGGAGAGAAAGCAGTGTTTAGGTTTTAAATGACTTTGCAAATAAAAGGACTAGAGCATCTTTATACAATGAAGGAAATCTTTCAAGAAACCAAGTTCTGAATCAGACCAGATTGAAATGCTTCAAAATTGGGCCTAATACTCTAATTACAACCATGACTCTCCATAGGGAGTTGGAACTTTGATTTAAAATGCAGTAATCTTGAATCCTAGCCCAATCCTTACCTTCTAGAGAAAGCACATTCATTTAGAGTAATTGTTCAACATAAAATTTATCAGGTCCATGCCTTCCTGTCCCTAGTTGGATGTGTTCTCTTTCTGTTCTAAACTCCAGTAAGACTTGGTTCTACATTTGTACAGAGGTATATTTTTTTTATTTCTGTTGGCAAGTAATATACTTAATCCCTTTGAACAGCACAAGATAGTCAGGGAACATGGAACCTGCTTAATAAATGCTTAAGTTTTAAATAAATGGGAATTAAATGATGGATGATATATATGTGGTGGTAACCCATATCTTTCTTATATAAGCAGAGTAAAAAATACTATTTATTGTGCAAATTCAAATGCTTCCAAAGTTTACTGCACCAGTTCTAAGGGCATGGATTATATAGCATGAAAGTAAAAGTCAGGAGGGCAAGAGTGGCCCCAAATCAAGCCCAGAGGCACTACTGTGCTCAGTTGACCTCAGGAATAACACCCAGACTCCACCTCCTCCTGTGTCTATGACTACAGAGATTCTGAGCACAAAACAAGGGGAGAAGAGCACCTGAGAGGAAGTTTATGGCAGGTTTCTCAAACCTCTGTCCAAGCAAATGCTCTTCGGTGGACCATAGAGCTAGATTTACAAATCAAATGCTCCCTGGAATGTTGGCATAGATGTAGTAAACAATGGCCTATGTTAAGGTATTGATATTACATGACCCCAAAAGTTCATGTGTGAGACAATACAAGGTTTAGAGATGAAAGGATTGGGTTATGAGATCCTTAATTCAATCCATGAATTAATCCCCTGACAGGGATTAACCGAGTGGAAACTGCAGGCTGGTAGAATGTGGCTGGAGGAGGGGGGATCACTGCGGACATGCCTTTCGGGTATATATTTGATGAGCTGAGCTCAGACTCTCTCTGCTTCCTGATCATCATGTGAGATGCATCCCTCTGCCACACTCTTTTGCCATGATGTTCTGCCTCACCTGGAGCCCTGAGGAATGGAGTCAGCTGTCTATGGACTGAGACCTCTGAAACCGTGTGCCCCAAATAAACTTTTCCTCCTCTAAAATTGTTCTTGTCAGGTCTTTTCGTCACAGCAGCAAAAAAGCTGACTAAAACAACCTTCAAGGCACCCCAGAACCAAATCAGTCCCTGAGTTTCTGGTTCAGGCACTGTTTCTGGGTCAGGTGCTCTGCTAATGCTGGCTGGGAATGATGGTGGTGTTGGTGGTTGAGACGTAATGACAGGTAAGGATACTAGATGCTTGCAGTATTTAGATTCTAAAAGAGTTCTGCTTGCCCTTGAAGTAGCAAGTTGGACATGTCCAAACTTTAACCACAGATATTTATACTTGGCACCAAATAAGTGTCCATTTGTTTCTTTCTACTGCAGGTTGCTAGAAGCTTTCTGCTCTTCAGCTCTATTCCTGTAAGCAGTGAACCTGAGCCCCTAGTTTCTGAAGAGCCCTTTCATGTATAACTTGATTCTATAATAATACAACAGATTCCAGAACAAGACTTTTTTATCTGCCTCTGGCTTATTGCACCACAGCATAAATAAAGAGACTCCCTGTTGTGCTCACTGCGTAATGGGTGGGCTGCTCAGCCAGGTTTCCATTACCTGGAGAATATGAGAATTGGAAGAGTTAGGACACCAGAAATAAAAATGCACAATGTGGAGCTGGGAATGTAACTCTAAGGTACAGCACTTGCCTAGCACGTGTGAGGCCTTAGGTTCAATTCTCCATACCCCTTCTCCTCCCCAGTTCTCTAGAGGATGTTTGAGACCAATCGCATTTTCTTACCATTTACTAATTCCTTGACTTCCCTTGGTCACAATAACCATACATCTCCTTTACAGAACTCTAGAGTCCTCCTTGCTGAATGTTATCTTTTCTCAGTTTTTATTCTCTTTGGCTTCCTTGCACATTCAATATTTCTGACATCTTGAATTACCCATTCTTAGAATAGTTCCTTCTGGCGTCCTCCCAAGGCTAATCATGGGTTAGTAGGAGCCCAAGCAACTTGCATTTTTTAAGGAGTTCAAACATTTCAGAATGTTTTAAATATTTACTTTTGCTAAACCAAACTTTTAATATATATTCACAAAAATCAAACTTGAAACCAGGTGCAACTAGAGAGGAATACTGGTAGGAGAATTGTCATAGGCCTCTCCTTCCTTGGTACCTGGCTTCTGCATCTCCCTTAATAATGCTTCTTCCTCTCACTGAAAGACTCGGTCCTCACTCCCAGGGTCCTTCTACTTACTTTCCCTTGGCCCAGTCAGTCACCCTGCCATCTAGTTCCAATTTTCAGTTTTATATCTATGACTACTCAATTGATTCCCCAAACCTTAACTCTCAACCAAGCCTAATTCAAATACCTCCAGTTGCCTACGGAACATCTCAATCTCACCATTTGCACAATGAACATATCACGCTCCCACTAGGTAACAAACTACCCTTCCAATTTCTCCTGTCTTACTTACTTACTTTGGCAGAAGCTGTGAGTTACATTACATTGATTTGGCCTGACTGGTCCTCTCAAACTAGAAATTTAAAGTATTTCTTGAGCCCTACATAATTTTTTCCAATCCTTTTTGAATATTACTCTTTCTTTCATTCCTCCTTGTCCATATACATATCGGATCTCTTTGACTTAGTAAACACATCAAGTGCACCATTTCATTTGTCTATTCTTATGTCAATGGGTATTTGGGTCACTTCCACCTTTCAGCTATTGTGAATAATGCTGCTACTACAATCATTTTAAAATATGGGTTTGGGTTTAGAGCATTTTTTTCTAACTAAAATGTGCTCAAGATAAATTAATGATCAAAGGAGAGCATAATGATACATGTATAGAGTGAGCCAGAATCTGAAGGCCTAGTCTGAAATCTTGAGTTATGGGACACTGTGGGATTAGATAATAACCTATCTTGGTGAAATTACTTACCAAGAAGATGCTCTTATAATGTGGAGAAACCAATTGTTTGGCTATGAACTGTATGGTAATCGTGACTTGCAAGATTAAGACTGATGATGTGCGCTGTATCCATTAAAATTAACATTAATAAATAATTAGTAATTTTAACATAGTTATGTTTTATCTTTTTCCTAGCAAATATTTTGGAGGAAATAAAATATAAAGAACATGTCATGATTTGGATCTGGAATCATAGTTGGATCCCCAAACTCTCATGTACTTGGAAGTGGGGCTTTTGGAAAGGAGGGATCTGGCCTCATCAGTGGATTAATCCATTGATAGCCAAATGGACTACTGAGAACTAGGACCTAGTTAGAGGAAGTAGGTCACCAAGGGCATACCCTAGAAGGGTTTATCTTCTCTTGGTCCTTTTCTCTTTCTCTGTCTGCTTATCAGCTGCCATGAGCTGATAGCTTTCCTCTGCTATACCTTCTGCCATGATGTTTCTGCCTTGGAGCTAGCCAACCATGAACTGAATCCTCTAAAATCATGAGCCAAAATAAATCTGTCCTCCTCTAAGTTGTTCTTGTCAGATATTTTGGTCAGAGCAAGGAGAAGCTGACTAGCAATATAAAAAGACATTATTAATACCAAAGAATCGGGCCTGGGTTGTGGCTCAGTGGTAGACTGCTTGCCTAACGTGTGAGGCAATGGGTTCAATTCTCAGCATCGCATATAAATAAAATAAAGGTCCATCAACAACTAAAAAAAATGTTTAAAAAAATACCAAAGAATTTGCTATTAAAAGCAATTAATATACATTGAGAGGAGAGATAGGGAAAATAAGAGTGTGCTGAATCTCATGCAGGAGAATCAATAGTAATCTATTCTTATCATTGAAAATTACATGTACTGTATATTTGTATGCATATGTATGATTATACATGTACATTATATGCATAAAATATGTGAATAAAATTATATGCACACAGACATGCAAACACTACAAAACAAATATATATTCTACCGATATTTATAGGAAAAAAAAGAAAGAGGAAAAGCTTCAGTGACATATAATGAATAGGAGAGAAGAAACAATGAGTATACACCATGAAGTATTAAAAAAAAAAAAACACAAATTAAGACTGCATCATTTGGCACAGTAAAATTTAAAGGACTTATACTGTAACAATAAAAGACAACTACAATCAGATTAGATCAAAAGATAAAATCCAACCTATTGTCAGTTGCAAGAAGCATACATGTAAGCAAACTGACCCCCCAAAATGTGAAGGAGGTTCAGAAAATTTCCCCATTCAAAAGGAATACAAAAGGGAAGAAGAACAGGGAGGTAGGAATATTGGAATTTGACAAAGAATCATATATTGTGACAAAAAAATATGAATGGGATAAAATGGGTATTACATATCTACAACAGTTACAATGCACAATGAAAATAGAACAATCATAATCCATATAATTAAGAAAAAAATGGAAAATTTACTTAAAACTTTCTAACAGATCTATGAGAAAAAACAGTTTCAAAAAGAATGGGAAAATATCTTTTAATATGCATTATATGAAGAATTATGCAGATAATACATTATTTTCCATAATATCCTTGGAACAAAAATTAACATTAACCACATTGGTTTCAATCAAGTTTGGGCCCTTGGATTCATATACTCCAAAGAGCATAATACTTTCCATATCCAGCATATGGTCCAAGATATTAATAAGTAGCCAATAGTTTCTAATCCTTTAAGATCTTAACCCTGAAGATAGCATCTAACCTTAATTTAGTCACGTCTCTTCAGACTCTTACAGACCACATGCAAATAAAACTCATACCATGCACTTCATCTGACTATAGTAGGCTCAAAAATGCCCTCTAAATATGTCTCCACTCTAATCACTGGAAGCTATCATGTTACCTTATATGACAAAGGGGACTGTGCAGATGGAGTTAAGGATGTTGAGATAGGTATCATCCAGGTAGGCCTTCAGTGCAGTCTCTAAAAGAGAGACAGAAGAAGATCTCACCACAAAAGAGGAAAAAGCAGTGGGACCACGGAAGCAGAGGCTGAAGTGATGTGGCCATAAGCCAAGGATTGGTGGCAACCACTAAGAGTGGGAAAAGGCAGGGATCAGAGTCTCCACAGGCCCTCAGAGAAACAATAGCCTCCAGAACTATAAGTAGACAAATTCATGTGGCTTTGAACCTTCCAGTTTGGTTTAAAGTCAGCTGCCACACAAAGTTACTATACAGTGGTGTGTTCAGTGAATATTCACCTTGTTCTTCTCTGGACTGCCACGGTATCAGCAATGGTACCATTCTTTTTCTTTACACACAATCACTACGAATCTGTCCTCTTCATGCATATAACCAAAATGAAGGGAGGCAATGGAGAATTTTCATTCCCTCCTCTTTTTTTTTAAATGAATGAATTAAATTAAATTATTTCTCCAAAAGAAAAATTTAGCTGTCTATGATTTTAAAGTAAAATCTCCTCAGTATGGACTGTTGCTCTCTCTTTGGTGAAACTGCTAGAAATGAAAAATGAAAAAAAAAAAGTATCTTAACAACCTACAAGAAATGCAAATAAAAAAATGCAAGGAAAGTGTGGGGCTTAAGCCATGTCTTTAAGAAGAGGTCTCACATTTCTCATTCCTGCCCAAACATTAGGTTGCTAACACATTTAACATCATAATTTTATTTTTAATTAGCACACTTGGTAGAGAGTGAGACATATGATATATGCAGAGGCTGTAATAAAGCCACTTATTCTAAGAACAAAGAAGTATTCAGAATAATGTTGTTCATTAAAGATTTCCTCCACCTTGATCTATGGGGGCCTTAATTTGCAAAAGATTTAAGTTGGCAAATGCAATTTTTTTTAAAAAAAAAGAATCTTCTGTCTTCCTCTAGTATTTCAATAAAGGGTCATAAAACAAGCATTTCTATTGATGCTTATGCCCATCATCAGAGCTAATTTGTGTTAGCTCAATTAATGTACCTATGCTAATATTTTTTTCTATAATTACTTAAAGCACTTTCGCTGGCCCAGAGTAAGTAAAAGATAAAAACTATATATCTTTACCTCTACCTAAGGAAACAGAAATCATCTCAAGTGTTCACAAAAGAAAGAATGGGCAGGGGTGGACCCATGGTGAAGGAAGAGACTGAGTTTAACAGAGTGCCTTAAACTACCCTGGAGGCTGACAGTAGCAGGAGCTCTTTATGATCCTGAGACTAGAGGAACAAAAGGAAAAACATGCAATTACAGGCACCAAGACAACCAACTTGTAGAAACTGGAACTGTGGTGGGCCTGGATTGCGATGGGGGCTGCAGTCACACTGGAGAGACAGCCACTGGAGAAGTCCCTGTAGTCTGAAAGGAGGAGGACATGTCCTGATTTCTCACTCCCTGCTCTCTGATTTCCCACTGCAACCAATGTCCACTGCCAGATGGTGCTAGGACAGTGCAATAAGTTGCTGAGAGATCAAGGAAGACACCTGGAGATGGCAGGGGCAAGGGTGGTGGATAAGACACAAGACTTACTAGGAAATGTTTATGAGGAGGGTCCAGTAGTGACAGGATGGATAGACTTTATCAGAGGCCAGTGGCTGTGGCTGGACATGAGCACCTCCATGTGCCACGGTGCTTCATCAAGAAATGCCTCTTCTCCCTCATGACACCACCAGAAAAGAATGCCTCCTCTTCTTCATGACATTTTGTCCAGAGGTTACCAGCTGGATGGGTGACATACGTTCTTCCCACAGTGCCCTCAGTTCTGCACCAGTTACCCCAGGGAAGAGTTTCTATGTTAGACAAAAGAAGCAGTGGCAGCTTTTACAGATAACACACCATCTTGCTTAGTTCCCAGCATCCAGGAGAGAGTCAGTGTCCTTCTAGTTTGTCTAGAGATTACTGGGCCAGGCCTGCTCTGTTCCTTTACTTGGCCAGGTTCCTGAAAATAAAAGGGACAGTCCAGGGACATGGTATCTTCCTGTTCCCCTCTTCTTTAAGGATGATTCACTCACCCTGGTTGTCACCCTGCCTGCCTTTGATTTCATCCTGCCAGAAGTCCCATGGAGCCTGGGAGTGTCAGCCCCGGGGGATCTCCTGCTCCTGCATAGAGCCGACCAGAGCAGAAGAGGGAGCTGGGGATGGATCTGAGGGCAAATAGATCTAGTCTCAGAACTATGTTAAAAAGATTTTGCACTGTTAGACCATGGACTGGGTCATTTAATTCAACCCTTTCATTTTATTTCATTTCATTCCTAGTGGAGCTAGGGTCCAGAGAGATTAAACCATACCCACATGCACACAAAGAGCAAACTTTAAGGTCTCAACACATAGCACACTTTTATGAGACTCGACTGCTTACTATGAGACTGTCCCTGTTTAAGTCAAGTTGTGAAACACTGGGAATTGGGTCCATTTCAAAATCATCACCAGTACCTAATATTGCACTTGATGTATAGGAAACACTCAATATTTATTGAATTAATACCAAATGAATGAGAAAATATAGCAAATCAACTGACTTAAGGTAGCTTTAAATAATTCCTGGTCAAATATGAGTTACCAAGAAAGCTAAACAAAGGAGTTTGCCATAGTTATACTTCTCAAATGCTTTAAAAAGAAGCAACTTTCTCCCTGACCTGAGTTGTTTAAGATCTCTACTACTCAGAACAGGACCAGACAGATATGTCCCTTTTAACCACCATAATGAACTTGCATTTGAAATAATAAACAAGAATGTCGGTCATGAAAACTGTACAGGTTGTACAGAACAGATTGATACAAATAAAAAAACTAATAAATATTTATGTGGTCATGTGTGGGAGGCGTTGCCTAGAGTGTTTCCTCCACAGCCGTGACTATGGAGTGAAAAAGGAAATAGAAAAACACACCCAAAGAGGGATGCTTAAATAGCACGGTGAGCAGCTGGGGGAGAGATGACTAATACTGCTGTTCATAGTGGTCTAGAAACAAAGGAAAGAAGTCTGCTAGAATCCTGTTTTCTTCTGCTAAGCCTCTTCTTTAAAGATCATGCTGGAAAGGAGAAGGGAGGAATGGGACAGGAATGGGAGGGAAGAAGGGAGGAATCAGGGAGAGAAGAGGAAAGGGAGGAATGAAAGAGGAACCCAGAGAAAAGGTAAATGTTGTAGGGACTGCAAACTGCAATCAGTAATATACATGTATAAAAACTCATTTGGGTAGGAACCTAGCTTAAGGGGAATTAGGGAAACTCCTTTTTCACTTGAAATTTGAATATTAATTCACTTCCATTATCCATTAAAAATTTAAAATGCATTGAATTAAAGTAGTAATATCACAAAGAAGTCAAAGAAACTTCAGTTTGAATGTTTGGAGGAAAGACGTATCATTTAATTTGAAATGAAGAGAATCTAAAGATAAAGAGAGAATCTTTTTGTTGTTGTTGATTTTTAAAAGAGTTTACTTGAAACATACCATTACTGGGGAATTTTTTTCAGGACACTTCCTAGGGATCAGGAGAGAAGCTCTGACCCTCAGATTAGTCATGAGTCATCCAATCACAGTCTGCTAATTTAGGGGTGAGTGGAAAAGAGATCAATATAAGAGGAAGAAGGAGGAGGTGCAGGAGGAGGAGGAGGAGGAGGAACAGCCACTGTTGCTGGTCTTCCATTTGAAGAACAGGACACATGGTAAAATCCCACTAGCCCATTAGAGCTCTGAAAAGTGTCACATCTGGGACAGATGTGATGGTAGGTTTGAAATTTTTAAAAGAATGTGAGGGAAAAATATGTAAGAATTTTTAGAATTTAGGAATGTTTTTCTAGGTGGCTGAAATAAAATGAAATTTTAAGTAATTTAAAATTTTTTTTTTTCAGTAATTTATGTTAGTGGATTTGTGTCAGGAGAATATGCGTGTGTGTGTGTGTGTGTGTGTAATCAATATATATGCATAATGAATATATATATGTATACATATATATATATAATGGCTTTAAGCAGAAAACAGTAAGATTAAACCTTCAGATGAGTAAAGTGTAAAAGAACAACTATGTCAATTTTAGCCACACCAGACTTTCTCTTTCTTTTCTTATGAACTTATTCATAAGAATCAAATATAATTTGATTACCCTGTAGACAGGTAAGTAAAGAAGGAGGAACTCAAGAGAGGAAATTCAGAACTTGTATAAAATGGAATAAATTCAATTTTTAAAGGATGTCTATATTTCATTTTCAAGCTGGTCAATAGATAATGCATTTCTTAGAAGAAAGGCAATATCAGAATTTAAAATTTCAAAAAACAAGACATATAATCTTCTACATAGTCTTTTTGCCACAAAAAAATGTTTTGTCTAAATCTAATCATGAAGAAACAATCAGAAAAATTCAACCTGAGGACAATCGGCAAAAGGAATGACCTTTTTATTTTAATATCTATACTATGGAAACTGCTCTAATTTAAAAGCAGACCCTGAGTCAAATCACTGAGTCATTCCTTACAGGAGTTGCTGGGAAAAACAAGTCTGGAATTGAGGAACCTAGGCTGAGAGGAAAAAGTGGCCAGAGTCTGTATCAGTTGACCCCACAGAGAGCTGCCTCTAGGCCTCAGGGGAGATTACGTTACCTCAGAGTTGTCCCATCAGTTGTTGCTTGGGAGCAACACTTCCAGCCCATGCTTGTACTTCCTGCAATTTGTGAACCCAGCAAGCAGAGCAGGTTCTGGCAGCCTGAGATAATTTCCTGATTGAGAGGAGCAAATCTATGTCCCTGGAGCAAATAGAGTCTCCACTAAAACTAAACACAGGGTTTCATTCTTGATTGGGTTAAAATGGGGGGAAGTCAGGTGTCTACAAAGGGCATTACTGGAACAATAAGGGAAATTTTTAAATGAATTGTTTCAATAAATGTTTAATTTCATCATAGTCAAATTTTGAATGTAGATAATTATGCTTATGTGGAAGAATATCCATGTACTTATAAAATACCTACTGAAATATTTAGGGCAAAATTTAGTAACATGTATCTAAACTTCCTCATGTGGAAGGATAGTATTAATGTGTAAGTGTATGTATATAAAAATAAACATACTTGTAAGTATGTAAATATGCATGCACACACGTAAACATGTACATATATGCACTTGGAGATTATATATATATGTGTGTTTAAAAGAGAAAAGTATAGAAAAATGCAAACAAATTGTGACTCTAAGTAAAAAGGTAATTGGATATCTATTGTTCTATTCTTCCTATTTCTCTGTAATTTTGAATTACTTCAAAATAACAAGGTGGAGAAAAAGAAATTAGCACTTGTCAAGGTAATTTTTTCAAGAACAACTTTAATGTAATATCATTACACTGTTGAATTAAGTTTTGTGAAAAACCCAGTAAGATACTGAGAGTAAATAAAATGGAATGAAAATGGGAAAAATGAAATTTTTATTAGAATTATAAAGGGAGATTATTATATTTGGAAGCATTTCCTACTGCCTTCCTGACAACTTAATTTTCTGTTTCTTTACTGCTCGTTAGAGGATGAACCGTGTTCCCTCCTATCATGAATTCCTTTTCAATTCAGTGATTCTCCCTTTGGGCTTCAAATTTTTGGTGATATACAAAAAGAAAAGGTTGAAGATACTCAAATATCACCAATAAAGTCTGGAGTCAGCATAGTGTACACTTCCACTATATAACTCTATCCCAGGGTGTCTGAAAAGTATCCAAAACTTCCATCAGCTCCTTGAGTAGAGGAGCTGCTTGAGTAGAACTGATCTTTGCGCTGATCTTCCTTTTCATATAAAATATAAAACTCTCAGATATTACAATACATATGCCATTTTTATTAAGCACTGTAAATCTCACCTCTTGCTGCAAATTGTAACCAATCTTCATAATTTACATGAACTTATACCCAATCCTATAGGATTTTTTTTGACAAGCATCATTGCAAAAATACTTAATACTTTACTCAAGCAGAAATTGTTTTTACATATTCATTTTGATAGTACTATTGTTTCACAAGCATTTGCTCTTCTCCCTTCTTGCATACACACAGTAAGACTGTACTTCCCATCTCCCTGGTGATAGATGGGCCTATGTGACTCTTTTTAGTTAAGAAGTGATGAACAGATGCAAGAAGCCACTTTTGAACCAGAGTGTTTTGTTATTGATGACAAGCCCACTGAGTTCATTTTTGCCTCCAGCACAGTGACATACAATTTTCTAGGTGACGGCTGCCCTGACAGATGAGCTCCTGAATGACCACGATAAGCAGAGTTCTCCTGACTACACATGAAGGGTAGTGAGCAAGTCTGAGCCATCTAGTGTGAGCAAGAGCTTCACATCTGTTGTATAAGCACTGAGATTTGGGGATGAGTTTTTACCAGGCAATTACCTAAGCTATCTTGACTGACAATCAGATTTCAGAATACAATTGTGACAGGTATGTGTGATATCTTGCCCTTTCACTGGGGAATAATTGCTGTATAGTACCCTTATCACTTAAAATGTATAATACAAAACTCCTTGTTTATATGAACTTCTAGTTCATTTGTTTATAAAAAAGTTATCATAAGCTACCTAATATGTGTGTAATTGGTTTTCTATCAATAAGATACCCCCATTGTTTTAGAATTGTACTTATTTTCTATAGATTGTTTTTCCTTTATCAGTTTTAGGCATCTGGAAAAAAAAAAGGCTTATGACAAGAATACCTGAATTCAGTGTCATGAAAAGAAAATGGAATTTTTATTTTGTGGACAGCATTAGTCTTCTATGTCAATCAAATGAAGATAAACTATTCATTAGAAATTAATCTTAAGATATCCAAGAATGCTAACCTTATGGATAACATGTGACTAAAGATTGAATTAGCTGAGCTTTATTATCATAGTTGCCACCATGAAGTGTGTAATTATAGCCAGATCTTTTAAATGCTTTGAATTTTTTCTTGTGTGAATAAGATTGCTTCAGGTTCACCAACACTAAAAAAAAGGATCAAACCCTTGTCAATCCTTTTTCCTGAGGTTTAAAATATCTTGTTATTTGGACTATTTTTTTATACCCCACCTACCTTGTTTCAAAAGGATTTAAAGTAGCTTCCATTTTATTATTTTATTAACACTAAAAAAAAAAAACCTGAAGTAAATCTGTAAGAGGATTACAATGTTTTCCCCTATCCTACTTCTCAGAGTATTTTAAAGCATAATTTAGACTTTATTCACTCATGAATTGATACAAATTTTAGTGATGCTCTCTAGAGCATCCTAATACTTAGAAAGCATAGTAACACTTTCAAATAAAAAGGAAGGTAATATTCAGAGGGACTTTGTGGTTGAGTTCCTGTCATAGTAAGTTTTCTGATGCCCCATTCCAAATATTAAAACAATTATATGTACTGAAATACTGAATACTCAAATATCTATAAATTAAGGATTATGATTCTATATGTTAGGTTTATAGAGCATTGTCATAGTTTGGATGTGTGGGGTCCCCCAAACACTCCTGTGTTAATAAAAGAATGTTCCAAGGTAAAGTGCTTGGATTGCGAGAGCTGTAACCTAATCAGTCCATCCTACTTTGAATGGACTGACTGGTTGGCAACTTTGGTCAGGTGGGATATGACTGGAGGAGGCGGGTCACTGGGGGCATGCCCTAAAAGTGTTGTTCTTCCCAGCTGATCCTTTTTCCCCTCAGTCTCTCTACTTCCTGGCTACTATAAGTGAGTTCCTTTCCTCCACTGGACCCTTCTGCCATGATGTGCTGCCTCAGTATGGGCCCAGAGCAATGGAGACAGCAGTGTTTGGACTGAGACTTCTGAAATAGTAAGCCTTAATGATATCTTTTTCACCAGCTAGTGGAAAAAATTCAACATAAAATATTATGATTGTAGCCTTAAACTTGATATGTGTGTATGTGTGATTTAAAAAATCAAAACATCTCTGACCTTACAGTATAATTAAATATAGTTATTGATTTAAACCAAATAAATTTTAGCTATTTAATTTTAACTATTCGAAAATTGAGCAAATATTTGAAAATGGTTTTTTTCGAAAAACACATAGGATGTTAACTAAAAATCTATTATACTTTCAGAGAGCTTTGTAAGTATTAAATCAAATATTCTTTTTAATAGTAAATATCTGCTTTCATAAGATATGTAGTAAATGTCTATAGTGGTATTGGATAGAGCATGAAATTCGGAATTGCCCAAACCTGGTTTCACAAGCTTAACAAAGTACATACTATTTAATCTTAGATAGTTTCTCTACTTAACTGAAGCACTTCATCTTTAATATTTCTAAATCAGACATAATATTAACTCCTTCATAGAAATGTAGTAAATATAAAGGTCATTCAGTGACATTCAAAAAGTAGCAGTGAAAAGTCGTCAGTCGTGTAATAGTACAGTAACACTAGCAAAGTACCCATTGGAAATCAAGCCCCCAATAAATGTAGGCAGAAACAGGAACATATTAGGAAATTATCTCCAACTCATATAAAACAGGGTATCTGAGGATTTCCACACCTGTCTTCTTTGTTTACAGTTTATTTCACAGCTATTTTTGTGAATACCAAGATATCAAGATTAGACCTTATTTTTACCTCTAAATTTCAAAATGGTTGTTAAGAACTATGATTAAACTACCAAAATGTAGAATCTTGGAGGAATCATGAACATTGACTATAAACTAAATTGATTATCACAGAGTCTATCCAGTGATTTAAGAAAAACACTTCTCATTATACACTACAATTCAATGAAAAAGTGGCCTGTATAAAACAAATGTTTAAGAATAAGAAAAATTCAGACTTAAAAATAAGCTGTCAATGTAATGCACATGATAGAAATGAATAATAAGTAGATTGTGCCGCTTTGTCCTCCATTGTCGTCTTGTTCTCCTCCTCCTCCTCCTCCTCCCCCTCCTCCTCCTCCTCCTCCTCCTCCTCCTCCTCCTTCTTCTTCTTCTTCTTTTCTCTTTAAAAAATACTCTAAGGAAAGGGTATTTGTGTTTAAAAAATCTATTGAAATAGCCAAATCAATGATGCTACAGGAGTTTCCTGTTTTTGCATATAAGTCATATTAATATGCTCTATTTCCTGTATTTCCTTGCCTAAATAGCATTTTGCTTCAGGCAAATTTTATCTGAACTTCTGTGTATAAAACCAGGGACTTTTATTGAATTGATTTTCACTGGCTTCTTGATCCTAACAAAGCTATTAAGTGGTAATGATACCCTGTTTTGCGCAAAAGAGTAGCCCAGACTATCAGTCAGTCATGCACAGGACACACAGAGCTCATCTGAGTCACACCTAAATGCAATTATAGGACTCACAGCTATTACACAGTGAACTTCTTGTTTAAGAACTCACCTCTGAATTGGTTAACACTTCATCATTTATGAAAGAATAAGGCAAGGAACAAAGATGCTACCTAATACAATAGGTCTTCCAAAATAAACACTTACAATTCTTTTGTTATTCAGGTATCTGGAACTTGGAATGCATTCTTACGAAAGAAAATAAATTTGGGGAATGCTTATGTCTTTAACACGGACTTAAACATAGTAATGATGAATAGGAAGAGAAAACTGTAGTAAAACAGTAATTGAATACAACATAAATTCAATAAAATGACATAGAAAAATCAATTTTTAAAAATTTATCCTGAGTTAAATACAAAGTGAATTAAATTGAGAATGACTAAATATGGTTTCTCATCCACTACCTACCTATGTGACCTTGAGCCAAATTGTCTAAAGCCGTATTTGGTAGGCAGACAAGAATGCACACTTTCTTTTGAGTTCTTCAAAATTGCCTTTAACTGTCGTTTGGTAACTTGCACAGTACCTCATAAATGTCAAGAAATAATTTAACCTCAACTGAAATCCTTTAATGAGCTGTATTTTCTGCATTCAAATTTTGTTAAGTTCAACAAATATTCATCTGTGTGCCAGGTAAAAATGTAGAAAAGATATTTCATAGAAGAAGATATATATTGCTCAATATTATAAGTCATCAGTGAAGTGCAAACTAAAATTGAAATTTCATATCACTATATATCCAATAGAAGATCTGATATTTTAAAGATGTCAATGTCAAATATTGGGAAAAGCATGAGGTAGCTCATATATTGCTGGTGAAAGAGGAGAAGGGTGTAGCACTTTATAGTCAAGACATATATTTACCACATAACCCAAAATACCACTAAGAATTTACCACGAGAAAGCATTATCCACACAAAGACTTGGACTTGAATGTTCACGCCAGGCTTATAATTGTAGCTGAAAACTGGAAACAAGTCAAAGACACAATAAATTAATAAGCAAATTGTTATATATCAACTTAATGGGATATTATTCATTAATAAAAATGAATCAGTGACAAACTAGTTGATATGGATGAATCTTAAAATCATTATCCTAAATTAATGAAGCAGGACATAAATTATTACTTACTATATGATTTCATTTGCAGGAAAATTCAATCTACAATGGTAGAAGCAGATTGGTGGTTACCTGGGCACAGAGGTAGAGGAAGATTGACTGCAAGGCATACAAAGAAATTCTTTGTAGTGGTGGGAAAAAGTCTTTATGCTAATTGGTGAGATGGGTACAGTATGCACAGCTTTTTCAAAACTCAGAATGAACACAAAAAAATGTGTTTTGCCAGATTTCCAGGAATTTCTGAGGGATTAAACAAACTGGGTAAAAATGACAGGAATTTGATTTGAAAGACCACCAGTGATATGAGAGGGTGTTTCAGAACCCATGAAATCAACTCATAATGGAAAGAGAAAGTGTTCAACTTTGAAAAAAAAAAGCCTGGTTACAGTAGCATCAGACCTCTCTGAACTTGAAGAGCAGTCTTTCTCAGACTATCAAATGCCAGAGCTACCAAAATCTGCTTGAAAAAAATAAGGAAGGTGGAAGGATCCAGGAAGATAGAAGTCAACCAGTTCTCCTACTTCCTACCTTCCCAGGTCACTGGCTCTCACCTACTTCCTTGGGAGCCTTTTTAACCCAAATGAGACCCTGGAGCCTATTACACAATTGTCATGCGCTGCTGGAAATGTCATTCAGGATCAAGGGAACATTGTCCTAAGTAAATTTTAAAGGAAGAGGTGAGAGACCAAAATAAAGTTATGTTTTAATTACAGTATGTTTGCAATGCCAATGTCAGTTCCATACCAACGAGGTAATGCCACCACCACCCCCGTCTTCCTCTCCCCTGTCTTCAATCAGATTACCTAGAAAATCTGGAACATTCCACCACTTCAGTCAGTCAGTTATGACTGGGACCAGAGCCATTTTTTAAAAGATGCATCTGCTGGTTTTCTCTTCTTTAAAGTATGTGTGTGGGAAAGGTAGGTGTTAAATATTTAAATGGTGAGGAAGGAGTCCTGAGAAGAGCAAATAGAATCTGTGCACACATGTTAGGTGGAAGGAGCAGTCAATAATGTCAAGAAGAGTTAGCCTTTTCTTATTCTATTGTGCAAATGAGAATTCTCTTGGCAGGAAACAGTAAAGATTTGACCCCATCCAAAATAGAATCTAGTCTCTGGAAAGAAAGAGGAATGAAAAGAGGTTAAGAATATTAGTGGAATGCAGGGTAAAATAAAGGAGGAAAGCAAAGAAAAAAAATTGGAATTCCTTGATTCCTCTCTGAAGTTAATTCTATTTGGGCTAGATGAAGGAATAAAGGAGAAAAAAAAAAAAGATTTTAAGTATTTGCATCCAAACTGCAGCTCTCCAGAAATACTATGTGGCCCAAGTGACCAGCCACAAGATCTGAGCTCCCTGCAAAATAGATCCTAGAACCTGGAATTGCTGCTTCTTGAGGGACCAGAATATGAAATATTACAAATGTATTAGGAACTTTGTAACTACTAAATACAATGATTCTCTATGAATAATTTATATTATCACTTAAATCACTGAAGCAGTTGTCTCTCTTAAATTTCATCAACTGACAACATCACGTATAAAAGAGACATCAGCTCAAGCCAGGTGTGGTGGGGCATGCCTATAATCCAGCAGCTCAGGAGGCTGAGGCAGGAGAATTGCAAGTTCAAGACAGCCTCAGCAATTTTTTGAGGCCCTAAGCTGTTATGGGTTGATTTGAAAATTAACCCAGATGTACCCCATATTGTTCAGACACCTCACCCTATGTGAAGTTGGACTCCCTTTCACATGAGCCCACTCCCATAGAAGCTAATACCTCCACCCCACCTACTTGCACCCCGACCACAATATCCTTACTCTATGGGACTAATGCAAAATTGCTTTTCTAAGAATGTAATTTCTGAGAATATGACTATATGGCTCTGTTTTGTAACTTTGCATTTGTATGAAATGTACGTTGTAATTATGATCGTTTCTCCTGGCCCCCCTTCTTTGAGGTTTTAGGCCTTATAAGTATATTCCTACCTTCAATCAGGGTCAAGGGTTGCAGAATGGTTTGGTTCTCTGCACCCTTGGCCCCAGCTGGAAATAAAGTCTTTACCTTCAAAGGCCCCGGAGAATTATTTGGAGATTTGGGAATAGTGCCTTAACAAAACAACTTAGTGAGACCCTGTATCAAAATAAAAGATAAAATGAACTGGGGATGTAGCTCAGTGATTAAACAACCGTGGGTTCAATCCCTGGAACAAAACCAAAAAAATTTGGTTCATAGTTAAGAAAAGTGACTACAGATAAAATGAACTAAACAAAACATATCAGAGATCAAAAATGGAATAATAACAATTTCAGAGTTTGTTGTGAAGTAGGAAATCATTTTTATTTGTTCTTTTCAGTTATACATGACACTAGAATGTATTTTGACATATCATACATACATGGAGTATAACTCCCCGTTCTTGTGGTTGTACATGATATGAAGTTTCGCTGGTCGTGTATTCATATATGAACATAGGAAAGTTATGTCCAATTCATTCAACTATCTTTCCCACTCCCATCCCCCTCCTTTTCCCCCATTCCCCCCTGTCCAATCCAGTGAACCTCCACTCCTCCCTCCCCTCCTCGACCTGCCTATTGTGAGTCAGCTTCCACATATCAGAGAAAACATTCAGCCTTTGTTTTTTTGGGATTGGCTTACTTCACTTAGCATGATAGTCTCTAGTTCCATTTATTTACCACAAAAGCTATCCATTTCATTCTTCTTATGACTGGGTAATATTCCATTGTGTATATGTACCACAGTTTCTTTATCCATTTATCTGTTGAAGGACACCTACCTTGGTTCCATAGCTTAGCTATTGTGAATTGAGTTGCTATAAACAATGATGTGTTTGCATTGTTACAGTATACTTATTTTAAGTTCTTTGGGTATATGCTGAGGAGTGAGATAACAGGGTCAAATAGTGGTTCCATTCCAGTTTTCTAAGGAATCTCCATACTGCTTTCCAGTATGGCTTTGCCAATTTGCAGTCCTACCAGCAATGTATGAGTGTACCTTTTCCCCCACATCCTTGCCCACATTTATTGTTACTTTTATTCTTGATAATTGCCATTCGGACTAGAGTGAGATGGAATCTCAGTGTAGTTTTAGTTTGCATTTCTCTAATTGCTAGAGTATTGATCATTTTTTCATTTATTCATTGACTATTCATGTTTCTTCTGTGAAGTGTCTATTTAGTTCCTTTGCCCATTTATTGATTAGGTTACGTGTTCTTTTTTTTGGTGTTAATGTTTTTGAGTTCTTTATATATTCTGGAAATTAATGCTCTACCTGAGGTGCAGGTGGCAAAGATTTCCTCCCATTCTGTAAGGCTCTCTGTTCATATTCTTGATTGTTGCCTTTGTTATGAAAAAGCTTTTCAGTTTGATACCATCCCATTTATTGGTTCTTAATTTTACTTCTTGTGCTTTAGGAGTCTTGTTGAAGAGGTTGGTTCTTGAGCCAACATGATGGAGAGTTGGGCCTACTTTTTCTTCTAGTAGATGCAGGGTCTCTGGTCTAATGCCGAGGTCCTTGAAACACTTCGAGTTGAATTTTTTGCAGGGTGAGAGATGGGAATTTGATTTCAATCTACTACATATGGATTTCCAGTTTTCCCAGCACCATTTGTTGAAAAGGCTATCTTTTCTCCAGTGTTTGTTTATGGTGTCTTTGTCTAGTACGAGATAATTCTATTTATGTGGGTTTGTCTCTTTATCTTCTATTCTGTTGGTCTTCATGGCTGTTTTTGTGCCAATACCATGCTGTTTTTGTTACTATAGCTCTGTAGTACAATGTAAAGCTGATGTGATGTGATCAGTTGTGATGCCTCCTGAATCACTTCTCCTGCTAAGGATTATTTTGGCTATTCTGGGCCTCTGATTTTCCCAAATGAATTTCATGATTGATTTTTCTATCTCTATGAAGAATGTCATTGGAATTTTAATCGGAATTGCAGTCAATATGTATAGCATTTTTGGTAGTATGGCCATTTTGACAATATTAATTCTGCCTATCCAAGAACATGGGAGATCTTTCCATCTTCTAATGACTTCTTCAATTTCTTTCATTCGTGTTCTGTAGTTTTCATTGTAGAGGCCTTTCATCACTTTTGTTAGATTGATTCACAAGGGTTTTCTTTTTGTTTTATTTTGTTTTGTTTTGTTTTGTTTTGTTTTGTTTTTTGAGGCTATCATGAATGGGAGAGTTGAGGCTACTGTGAATAGGATAGTTTTCCTGATTTTTTTTTTTCAGTTGATTCATCATTGGTGTATGGGAATGCAATTGATTTGTGGGGATTAATTTTATATCCTACTGCTTTGCTGAATTCATTTATGACTTCTAGAAGCTTTCTTCTAAATGTAGAATCATGTCACCAGCAAATAGGATAGTTTGAGTTCTTCTTTCCCTATTTATATCCCTTTACATTCTTTCTTTTGTCTAATTGCTCTGGTGAGGGTTTCAAGGACTATGTTGAATAGGAGTGGAGAAAGAGGGCATCTGTGACTTGTTCCTGTTTTTTGAGGGAATTTTTTCAATTTTTCTCCATTTAGAATGATGTTGGCCTTGGGT
>JAJEJO010004191.1:115426-126804 GCA_020662805.1 Glaucomys volans
TCCTCAATTTCTTTCTTTAGTGTTCTGTAGTTTTCATTGTAGAGGTCTTTCATCACTTTTGTTAGATTGATTCCCAAGGGTTTTTTTGTTTGTTTTTTTGAGGTTTTGTTTTTGTTGTTGTTGTTTTGTTTTGTTGAGGCTATCATGAATGGGATAGTTGACAGTACTGTGAGCAGGATAGTTTTCCTGATTTCTTTTTCAGTTGATTCATCATTGACATATGGAAATGCAATTGATTTGTGGGTGTTCTTTTTATATCCTGCTACTTTGCTGAATTCATTTATGACTTCTAGAAGCTTTCTGTGTGTTTCAGTCTTCTAAATGTAGAATCATGTCATCAGCAAATAGGATGGTTTGAGTTCTTCTTTCCCTATTTGTGTGTGTACATATATATATATGTACATGTACATATATATACATGTGTGTACATATATATATGTACACACACACACATATACACAATGGATTTTAGTTACCCATAAAGAAAAATAAAATTATGTCATTTTCGGAAAAGTGGATGGAACTAGAGACCATTATGTTAAGCAAATTAAGTCAAACTCATAAGGTTAAGGGTCATAGGTTTCCTCTCATATGAGAAGCTAGAGAGGAAAAGGAAAAGAAAGATGGGGGCAGATCTCATGAAAATCACAGGAAGATCAGTAGAGGAAAGGGTCCAGGGGGTGGAAGATGAGGAGGGAGGGGGAAAGTGCTGGGAGTGATTTGGGCCAAATTATGTTGTCATATTGTGTGCAGGTGCAAATATGTAACAAAAATTCCATCAGTATGTACAGTAATAATTCATGAAAAAAGTGGGAAAAAAGAGAAATGGGGGACACAAAATTGTGACACATTTTTTAATGTTTCCATTTAACATTAAATTTGCTTTGCTTTTAACTCCCAAATATAATGTATTGTCATTGTTATTGATATAATAGGATGTGTTAAATTATTTACTCAAAGCTTATTATTAAAGGATATAATATTGTAGGATGTGTTAAAATATTTACTCAAAGCTTATGAAATTGGGTTCACATTATAGTGGAACATGACTTTGAAGTTGATTATGAATGACATTTTAATTGTAGTATATCTATATAGCTTCATATAACCTCATTTAGAGATAAGGTCTAAATCTGAGGCTCTTCAAGCACTGAAGGCTCAAGTCAAATGGTCTTTCTTAATTCTGTGACAGGCACTGTTTATCTTAGAAATATTTAGTAGAAATATATTTTTAAGAAATGGAGGATTCCCAAAAGACTAACAGTGAAGGTATAAATTGTCAACTCAATAAGAATGCTCTCTCATCCTCTCTAAGGAGAGAAAGAATGTAGTAGGCTCCCATCATCAACCCTCTTTGGTCACATATTGGGAAGATGACCGGTGCTGACTAGAAAAACAGTGCAGGATCCACTGGATATACTTAAGTTTCATTCTGTGACCATTACTAGTTAATGGTTAAGGTTCTATATTATGGCACTCTATAAGTTCTGAAAACAAGTTATGTCACTCTGTACTTTGGAGCCATTAGTGGATGATTAGCTTAATTAGGAACTGTAAATTATATACCAAATAAGTGAAATATATATGTATTTACTGTGCAATTTAAAGGAAGAAGTGATCATAAGAGGGTGGAGTAGGGGATCAGAGACATTTGATGGAAGACTGGAAACAGAATTCAGCCTAGTGAAGATGAAATTTAGCTTGTAAGTATTAATGACTTGATCTTTTATCTCAAAACCAACTACTGTACCTAGGTACAACATGAGAACATGTGAGTTATTTCAACTCATTTCAAAAAGTTCTTTTAATTAAAAATTCAAAAAAAAAATTCAACAACGTAATGGGTCTGAGAAGAAAGTGTAGTGCAAATATTAGATAAAAGTATTTGAAATAAACTACACTAAACAAGGAAGGTGAGGATGAAAGCCATTTATATTGGTCACATCACACATGGACTATTATTTTCAGCTACGGAAGACACATTTTGAGAAAGTTACAAACTGGGACCATTTCAGAGGAGAGAATTCAGAAAAATAAAGGGATACTATTATTGCATCTTTTCATAGGATACAATACTCATACATTATGCTTATGATGCTTTAAGTAGATGGAGAAGTAAGACATCGAGGATTAATGGGTTACTCAGTATAAGGAATGTCTTTACAATTGAATTACTTAGAAATATACCAGAATGACTTGAGTGATAAATTCCTACTGGAAACATTTAAACCTAGGCATGGCCATTGGTCAAAAAAGTTGTAATACGGCTTTGTAGGAGGTGATGAAAGATAAAAAGGGTACTAGTTGTTCTCTTTCCTTGAAAGTAACAGAAACTTTCTTGAGCTTCCTTGGGAATGGGGAGGGTAGTGGTTAGAAGAACTGGATGTAGAATTAGAGAAATTATTGAGGTTCCAGGTAGTCCAGAAGGTTTCCTTTCTCTGTCATGATGGCATGATTTTTCTCTGTAATCCTGGCTTCACTCTGTAGGACTGCTTCATCTTTCTCTTGCAGCTGACCAGCTGGTTACTCAATTCTCCCAGGGAAAGTCAAGGAAGGGAATCTGGCAGGTTTAGTTAAATACCTTCACCTCTGTTGAGCACAGTTTCTTGAGCTACACCTTCCCCTAGGAGGATGCCAGCTGTTAAAAGTTATACTTAGAAACATTAAAATTCTAAAGAATTTATTTGAGGATGATTCATGAATCTGGTAGTGCCAAACCGCAAGTGGTTTGCCTCTACAAAAGGGTGCAAGGCAAACACTTTCATAAGACAAGAAACAAGACAAAGAAAATATTTAATGGTTTAAAGTGAAACAGTAGCTTTAGAGTCCCTAATGAGATCTACATCGCTCAAATGGCCTCAACAGTGTGCATTTAACCACTTCATGATGAGTTCTTTGACTTTTGTCTTTTCCAGCTAGGCATATGAACCATAGATTTTGGACCCAGAACATTGCTTCCCTAGTGATGGTGGGTCTTACCATGTTATTGTACTTGGTTCTTACAACTTCCACCAGCTTAGCCAGAACTCCTTAGTCTCCTGAGTTAACTCATGTGAAGGCACAGTGGTGCATATCTTACCCTGAACTAAACATCCCAGTCTACCCTTCCTTTTGATGATGCAGTATGGGACTCCTGTCTTACAATACAGGGGGGCAGAAAGACAGCTAGCTCTATGGGGTTCAAGCTATGTGCAGTCACCACCAGCAGAGTCTTTTCATTCTACACCAAGGTGATCAAAGGACAATTGGTCTCTTGATGGGGACATCCCTTTTGCCCACAGTTTCTCCTTAGCATAGCTAATGGTTTCCATTTCTTCTCTTACTTTTTATTTGATCTGTACTTGTGAACTAGCTTAAGCAGGTGGGTAGCTGTATGGCAGTTCAAAATCTGGAGAACCAGTTAATTGCCAGGGGCACTTTCAGCTGCTTATAGAAGATAGCCCTTTATTGCTGCAGCGGGATGTAGCAGGGTCATTTGAGAAAAAGGGTAAGGGCCCTTTTGATTTGGACGTCCTGTCCAGTGCCACTGTTGGGCTTTTTCTCAAAAAAAGGGAATTTGCCACCTTCTTGGTCTCCTGCTTTTTTAGGAGAGCAGGGGCTAGGGCCACTTTCTTCCCCTTGACCTTCTTTCTTTTTGGCATCCTGGGTGGCTAGAGGAAAGAGAGAGCAATTCATTATTTTAACATAGTCTAGAGGTGAGCACTCCTTGGGCTAGGTGGCAAGCCCTCATCCAGTCAATGGTTGGACCATTGGACCAGTGACTGCGGCTTCCCTACAAAGCAAGGGGGAATGAAGATAAGGAAATTCACTTGAGCTAAAGGTAGGTCTGGTCAGTGGCCTCCACCATGACTAGTATAAATGGAAACACTGGATAGTTTTAAGTTTTTTCTTGAACTTATTTCTCAATTCCATGATAGGATGTAAACTGGACCTTGGACACTGGAAGATGAAGGGAGGGTATAGAAATTTCTGATATGGGGAATGAGGCAAAAACATGTATTATTAGGGTAAATAAAATAACAAGGAGTAAAAGGTGTGTGGAACTGGATAATGGCAAATGCTGATTAGCTTTATTTATTATTACTCATTACTTTTTGGTTTGTTTTGTTTTTTATTACATATTATACTTTTTTTTAAACTGTGGCCATACCATGGGCATATTACCAAACAAAGAGTAGCAAAGTTACTCAATTTGCAAAGATGGAAAATATTTTTTAGGTCACGAAGTACTTAGTGGGTGTACTGCCTCACTCCTGTAATCCCAGAGACTTGGGAGGATGAGGCAGGAAGATCACAAGTTCAAAGCCAGACTCAGAAATTTAGTGAGGCACCCAGCAACTTACTGAGACCCTATCTCAAAAATAAAAAATAAAAAACGCATTGGGAATGGGGCTCAGTGGTTAAGCACCACTGGGTTCAATCCCTGGTACCAAAAACAAAATAAAAACTACAAACCACTGTTAGTATTTGCTGAGTCAAAAATGCTATGTTGTAAGAGGCTTCATTCTTGAGTGACTGATGTATTTAAATAAAGTCATTAAGAAAATGTTTTTTCTCTTGAATTTTTGGTGGCATTTTATTTTTTTATTTTTTTATTTTTTATTTTTGGTGCTGGGGATTGAACCCAAGGTTTTGTGCATGCGAGGTGAACACTCTGCCAACTAAGCTATATCCCCAGCCCTTGTTGGCATTTTAATCTATTTTTTTATTTGTTTTTAAATTTTTATTCGTTTTGCCTTAGCTTTTTTTCTTAGCTGTGTTCTTTATTCACAGCTATTATAACCTATTTCATACTAACATGAGAATCAAAGATATTTTCTAAAAACAAATGTCAGTATGAGCACAGTGAACACTTGCCACACAGCCGTCATGAACTCGGTCTTATTTTATTTATTTATTTTTTGGTACTAGGGATTGAACCCAGGGGCACTCCACCACTGAGCCACATCTCCAGCCCTATTTTGTATTTTATTTAGAGACAGGGTCTCACTGAGTTGCTTAGGGCCTCGCTAAGTTGCTGAGTCTGGCTTTGAACTGACGATCCTCCTGCTTCAGCCTCCCAAGTGCTGGGATTACAGGCATGCGCCACCGCGCCTGGCTCGGCCTTATTTTTAAAATAAGTTTTAAAATAGTTCACCCAAAATTAAAAGAACGTTTTTAGATTTGTTATAAATATTGCTGTCTTCTTTATCTCAGTGTCCAGAAGGACCTGAATTTCTCTCAGAGCCAGAAAAGAACAGTGCAGACAATAACCTCATTCCCATTATCTTGCTTCTCAGGGACCTGACTCAGGTGTGGTGGGAAGCACAGGACAGCGGATCTCTTCCTGAATCTTTTCATGCATGTTAATGGTCTGGCCTTAACTATGTCCAATGCAAAGGCAGAAAAAAACAGTAATTAAATAACATGAAACATATTAAAATTGAAATATAAAAAATTATGAAAGGTATGTGATTTGCCAGTATTTTATTAAGAATTTTTGCATCTATGTTCATCAGAGATATTGGTCTGAAGTGTTCTTTCCTTGATGTGTCTTTGCCTGAGTTTGGTACTAGCTTCATAGAATGAGTTTGGAGGGGTTCCCTCCTTTTCTATTTCATGGAATAATTTGAGGAGTGTTGCTGTAAGTTCTTCCCCGAAGATCTGGTAGAAGTCATCTGAGAATCCAAGATCAGGTGGAGTTCATCCTAGGGATAAAAGGGTGGTCAAGCATACAGAAATCAATAAATATAATTCATCACATCAATAGACTTAAGAACCACATGAATATCTCAATAGATGCAGAAAAAGCATTTGACAAAATACAGCATCCGTTCATTTTCAAAACACCAAAAAAACTAGGGATAGTAGTAACAAACCTCAACATTATAAAAGATATATACACTAAACCCAAGGCCAACATCATTCTAAATGGAGAAAAATTGAAAAAATTCCTTCTAAAAACAGGAACAAGTCACAGATGCCCTCTTTCTCCACTCCTATTCAACATAGTCCTTGAAACCCTCACCAGAGCAATTAGAGAAAAGAAAGAATGTAAAGGGATACAAATAGGGAAAGAAGAATTCAAACTATCCTATTTGCTGGTGACATGATTCTACAATTAGAAGAAAGCTTCTAGAAGTCATAAATGAATTCAGCAAAGCAGTAGGATATAAAATTAATCCCCACAAATCAATTGCATTCCCATACACCAATGATGAATCAACTGAAAAAGAAATCAGGAAAACTATCCTATTCACGGTAGCCTCAACTCTCCCATTCATGATAGCCTCAAAAAACAAAACAAAACAAAACAAAACAAAACCCTTGTGAATCAATCTAACAAAAGTGATGAAAGACCTCTACAATGAAAACTACAGAATACAAATGAAAGAAATTGAAGAAGACCTTAGAATATGGAAAGATCTCCCATGTTCTTGGATAGGCAGAATTAATATTGTCAAAATGGTCATACTACCAAAAGCGCTATACAGATTGACTGCAATTCCGACTAAAATTCCAATGACATTCTTCATAGCGATAGAAAAATCAATCATGAAATTCATCTGGGAAAATTAGAGACCCAGAATAGCCAAAATAATCCTTAGCAGGAGAAGTGATTCAGGAGGCATCACAACTGATCACATCACATCAGCTTTACATTGTACTACAGAGCTATAGTAACAAAAACAGCATGATATTGGCACAAAAACAGACATGAAGACCAATAGAATAGAAGATAAAGAGACATACCCACATAAATAGAATTATCTGGTACTAGACAAAGACACCATAAACAAACACTGGAGAAAAGATAGCCTTTTCAACAAATGGTACTGGGAAAACTGGAAATCCATACGTAGTAGATTGAAATCAAATTCCCATCTCTCACCCTGCAAAAAATTCAACATTCAAGTGTTTCAAGGACCTCGGCATTAGACCAGAGACCCTGCATCTACTAGAAGAAAAAGTAGGCCCAACTCTCCATCATGTTGGCTCAAGAACCAACCTCTTCAACAAGACTCCTAAAGCACAAGAAGTAAAATTAAGAATCAATAAATGGGATGGTATCAAACTGAAAAGCTTTTTCATAGCAAAGACAATAATCAAGAATATGAACAGAGAGCCTTACAGAATGGGAGAAAATCTTTGCCAACTGCACCTCAGGTAGAGCATTAATTTCCAGGACGTATAAAGAACTCAAAAACCTTAACACCAGAAAAGAACAAATAACCCAGTCAATAAATGGGCAAAGGAACTGAACAGGCACTTCACAGCAAAAATATGAATCGTCAACAAATACATGAAAAAATGTTCCATATTTCTAGCAATTAGAGAAATGTAAATTACAACTACACTGAGATTCCATCTCTCTAGTCAGAGTGGCAGTCATCAAGAATACATTGACAATAAATGTGGGCAAGGATGTGGGGGGAAAGGTACACTCATACATTGCTGGTGGGACTGCAAATTGGCAAAGTCATTCTGGAAAGCAGTGTGGAGATTCCTTAGAAAACCTGGAATGGAACCACTGTTTGACCCTGTTATCTCACTCCTCAGCATATACCCAAAGAACTTAAAATCAGGATACTGCAGCAATGCAAACACATCAGTGTTTACAGCAACTCAATTCACAATAGCTAAACTATGGAACTAAGGTAAGTGTCCTTCAACAGATGAATGGATAAAGAAACTGTGGTACATATACAGAATAGAACATTACTCAGCCACAGAGAAGAATTGAATGTGGCATTTGCTGATAAATCAATGGAACTGGAGAACATCATGCCAAGTGAAATAAGCCAAACCCAAAAAAACCAAAGGCCAAACGTTCTCTCTGATATGCTGATGCTAACACACAATAAATGGGTGGGGATAGAAGTTCATTTGGTTAGACAAAGGAAACGAAGGGAATGGAGGTGGGATGGGATAGTAAAGATAGAATGAATTGGAAGTAACTTTCTTATGTTCATATATGAATACACAGCCAGTGAAACTCCATATTATGTACAACCACAAAAGTGGGATCCTAATTAGGGTACGTTATGCTCCATGTATATAATATATCAAAATATACTCTACTGTCATGTATATCAAAGAAAGAACAAATACAATTGTTTTTTAAATCAACTAAGGCCAGAAAGAAAAAGTCAGAGTTGGGAATTTGGCAAGTTTGCCAGCCACATATTTCTACACTAAGGGCCATTTTGGGGTTCTAGAAACAATGTTCTTTTTAATCTCTTTGCTCACTTCTTGCCTTTTCCCAACTTTCCATTCTTTGTGACAAGGAGTATTTCCAGCAAACCTCAGGCATCAGAAGGCAATTTTTCAGTCCAGAAAGGATGCAGCCCCAGTTGCCCTTATCCTTTTATTGCCAAGTTTCTACCCTACTGTCTTTTCCGGTTGTGCAACTTATTTAGCTGATATTGTCATAAGTACTATCTCATGAATTCTGATACACTAACCAGCCTATCCTAAGGGCATGCAATATCCTTCCTCCCAGTCTAATTCCACTGAGATGAAGTTGAAAAGTTACAAATGGAAATTTACTAAAACAGAAGGAAAAAAGAAGGATCAAAATAATCAAATGAGGTTTTATTTATACTAGCAAAACCTTCATAGAACACCTTGACCAGAAAACGCCAAAGTATACATGGCACCCAATTTCATTTCTTCAACCCTGTCACTTTGCGTTTGTCCTTGACATTTTTAATAGTGAGTGATTAAAGGTGGTGTTATTTAAAGATAAACCTCAGTTTTCTTACCTATTGTTTTATACCATATTATTCACTTTACAGTGGGTGTGAGATGACTACCTTCCATAGCAGACATCCATCTCCAGTTTCTGGAGCCTGGGAGGTGGTTCATGATCTTATAAAGAAAATATGAGCTGAAACAAGAAGGATTACTTTCAATTCAGACTTCCAGTGAAGCTGGGCACACTGGTGTAGACCTGTGATCCCAGATACTCAGGAGGCTGAGGCAGGACGATCCCACATTTGAGGCCAACCTTAGCAATTTTGTGAGACTCTCAGAAACTTAGCAAGCCCCTCAGCAACTTTGCAAAACCCAGTTTCAAATTTTTAAAAAATAATAATAAATGGACTAGGGATGTAGCTCAATAGTAAAGTGCCCCTGGGTTCAATCCCCTATTTAAAAAGAATTTCCTGGCAGAGATTCAGGTTTTCAAATTACATTTCCCATCACAAATGCAGAAAATGCAGGCAGTAGAGTAGAAGACACTGAGTGTACACTCAAGTCAGAGTCAGAGCTGCAGAACCTGGGTCAGCCCACAAGCAAATGATCAGAGACTAAGAATTCTGTGCAGATCCCAAAGCAAGACCTGGACAGCAACACTGAGTAGATACCTAAGAATCAAAGGGTATAAACACAGGACACACAGAAGAGCATCCATACCACACTAACAGAGAGAATATTCCCCTAGCTCTGTAAGCCAATGTTTCTTACCAGTTCATTATTAAGGCAATAATTGATAGTTTATTTTTATGCATAAGCTGGTAAAAGGTATATGATCTTTGATGGAACACAAGGAACTCATCTATTACTTCCAAAAGGAATTTAGTTAAAGAACTTTTTAGGATTCATCCTGTTTTATATATTTCTATATAACAGCACCTAAAAAAATTAACTAAATTCCTCCCATTTTACTACTAGACTAATAGACTTGGTACCCAGAAGAAGTGTTTTAAAAGGGTTACAATTGTCTTTAAGGGACAAAAAAAAAAAAAAAAGGAAATAGCCAAGGTTTAAGCAAGATTGAAGTTTATTTCCTTCAAGTTTACATTGTCATGACCAATCCAGACCTGGCACATCCACAAGGGACCCAGTCCCTTATTTTATTATCAATCATCTTCAATATGAAGCTTCCAACAGGTGATTGCTCTGGGACAAAACTCCATTTTCTGCCATGTGTCTCTGCACTTCAGCAGGAAAGAATGACAAAAAAGAACTCAAGGTATTATCACCCTTCTCTTTAAGGACACACATTCCATCTGCATCCTCTGAGTCAGACTTAGCAACATGACAACAACCAGCTAGAAGTGAGGATATGAATTTCAGTTCTCTTTTAGGCAGCCACAGTCTAGACAAAAATCAGAGGCTATCATTGTAGAAGAAAGGAGAACAGATAGAGTCAAAGAGCAGTTTTTGCTACCTCATACAACACTGACCTGACAGAGTTTTTCGGTCTGGATGTAGCAACAGAAAGCGCTTATGGAGAACTTATCATATGCCAAGAAATTAACTAAATCCTTTTAAAATAGCTTTATGGGTTGAATTGTGCCCACATCCAAAAAAGACATGGTGAAATGCTAACCTCTACTACTTTACAATGTGACCTTATTCTGAAGCAGGGTCTTTTCGAGTGTAATAAAGTCGAGATGAGGTCCTTAGAGTGGGCCCTAACCCAATATGCGTGGTGTCCTTATCACAATGAGAAATTGTGACATGGACATAGACACACACAGAGGAAGGAGTATGTGAAGGGATGCAAGGAAGATGCCAAGTGAAGATGGGGTTACAGTGGTGCATCTACAAGCCGGGAAATAACAGATTGCCCCCACACCACCAGAGGCCAGGAAGAGCAAGAGTTCAACCCTAAGGTTTGGGAGGGAGTATGGTCTCACTGCTAGTTTAATTTAGGACTTCCAGCCTCCAGAGCTATGAAACAATACATTTCAATTGTCTTGTGTCACCAGCTTTATGGTACTTTATTACTGGTGCTATAGAAAACTAATAAAATTTGGTCATCTCATTTGATTCTTAAAACTATGACCAAGAGAAAGGAATGTTGGTCTTCCCTTATTAGAAAAAAGTACATTTGAGACTAAAAAAGTTAAACAACTTGCCACAATACCTTCAGCTTTGATTCAAAGGATTTTGTTTTTCTAGAGCCTGAGCTGCTAATCCGCTGTATACTAACTGAAGAATTAACCAAAAGTCCATGTTGTTGTTGCTGTTGTTTTTAATATCTACCATCCTTTCTTAGCTTGGATATTACAACAGAAAGCTGAGAAGTACTATGAAGATTTTAGGCAATAGTATTATTCCCTAGGTCCCTCTGTAGCATAATATTATAGCCTATTGTCATGGTTTGGATATGAGGTGTCACCCCAGAGCTCCTATGTTAACATATCCAAACCATGACATGTTCAGAGATGATATGATTGAACTGTGAGGTTGTAACCTAATTAGTCCATCACAGTTTGAATGGACAAATTGATGATTCCTGAGGGCACATGGGGTGTGGCAGAGGTGTTTCACTGGGGGTATGCCCTGGAAAAGTGCATCTTCATCCAGCCCAGTCCCCCTCCTCCTCCTCCTCCTCCTCCTCCTCCTCCTCCTCCTCCTCCTCTTCTTCTTCTTCTTCTTCTTCTTCT
>JAJEJO010004191.1:126904-138764 GCA_020662805.1 Glaucomys volans
TCCTCTCTTTTTCTCCTAGGCTGCCTTGAGCAGAGCACCTTTCCTCCACTGCACCCATCCCCCACGATGCTCTACCTCACTCCAGCCCACAGCAATAGAATTGCCCCAACATGAACTAAACCTCTGAACCCATGAACCAAAATAAATTCTTCATCCTCTCAGTTATTCTTGTCAGGTATTTTGGTTACAACAATGAAAAGTTGACTAACTTACTCATCATCTGATTCAGAATACTTTTAAGGATGAAAAAAGATGATATTCCTAATTACACTGGGACAAGAAGCCTAAAAAAGGATTGGGCAAAGCAGGGTTCACAGTCACCCTAATTTTTCCTTCTTCAGTGCCCCATTCTCATCCTGACTCCTAACCAGGAATGTCACTATAGTGGTTCTAAAAATACAATAAAAACATATCAAAATACCTGAACTCTGCAATAATAATAACATGGTGCAAAAAGACTAAAATAGTACTTAATGAGTAATACATGTATCCAAAAAAAAACTGCAAGAATGACTTTGTAAAATGATTAACCCATGAAGAGGAAGGATACATTTTGATTATTTAGCTGAAATTATCTAAGCAAGAATCCAGACTCTTCAAAGACTGAAGACCCTGTCTCTGGAAAGTTTAAAAAAAAAAAAAAAAAAAGAGAGAGAGAGAGAAAGAAAGGTTTATATTTGAAACTCTGCATATTAGTGGTCTATTTGTAATAGCAACTAAGCCAATATCCCAATACTGTGGAAAATATCAAGCACTCATTTTTTACAAAATACAAAATTGCTCCTCTTACAGACACCTTTCTAAGATTAAGGGAAAAGAAACTCTCATAAAGATGTGCATTGAAAGTTGTTGCCTTTAGTTTCATCCTGGCATGAATCTTAAAAATGTCAAAAAGGAGTCAGATTGCCCATCAGGAAGAGCTTTCTAAATTCAGATTGCCGCCCAGGTACATTCAGCTTTGATTATTTTGAAGAAGGCAAGGTGCTCTTTGGAGTCAACAAGCCTTGGCTCCAACCAAATAATGAAGAAAAACAATATTTCTATGTGGGCTCAGTATATCTCTATAAAATTGTACACTCCTATAAAAAGCTCAAATTAAGGCTCTCTCTATTCCTGAAAGTCTGGTTTCCATGGCCTCTGGGGCTAAAGCAGACTCAATAAACCTGTTTTTGTTTTTGTTTTTGTATGTGAATATGCAGTTACCCTTCAAACAAAACACTCTATAATCTGACTAAACTGTAGGGTTCTAACACATTAACTGTGTTTACCTCTGCATGGGAGGATTGTTAGTGATTCTATGGGTCCTTATCTTTTTTCTTCAAATTTTCTCATTGAAAATACAGCACTTTTCTGGTGGGAGTGCAAGTTGGTGCAGCCACTCAGGAAGGCAGTGTGGAGATTCCTTAGAAAACTAGGAATGGATCCACCATTTGACCCTGCTATCCCACTCCTTGGCCTATCCCCAAAGGACTTAAAATCAGATTGCTACAGTGATGCAGCCACATCAATGTTCATAGCTGCTCAATTCACAATAGCTAGATTATGGAATCAACCTAGATGCCCTTCAGTAGATGAATGGATAAAGAAACTGTGGTATATATACTCAATGGAATATTACTCAGCCATAAAGAAGAATAAAATTATGGCATTTGTAGGTAAATGGATGATATTGGAAACTGTTATGCTAAGTGAGATCAACCAATCCCAAAAATCCAAAAGCCGAATGGTCTCTCTGATAAATGAATGATGATGCATAATGTGGGGGGAAGGGTGGCAAGAATGGGGAAGGATAGATAGCATAGAGGGAAGGGAGGGGTGGGGGCGGGTGGGGAGTAAAATTAATAACAGAATGTGTGACAGATACCATTGTCCTGTGTACATGCATGAACGCACAGATGGTGTGATTCTACTTTGTGTACAACCAGTGAAACAATAGCTGTACTCCATTTGTGTTCAATGAATCAATAAGTAAATAAAAAAAAAAGAAAATACAGCACTTTTGAAATTATACTACATAATAATAATTTTGAAAGTATAAGAAAGGTCCTTTAAAGAAATATCTTTAAATTATGAATAAATTACTGTTAAATATGTATGTGCATATTATATATATAATTACTATCATATGTATTATAATATCACATATTAGATATCATATATTTCATATATTAACTATCATATATGTGCATATATGTATATATTATATTACACACACACACATACACACACACACACACACACACACACACATATATATATATTATCTTAGTTATTTTTACTTTGTAACAAATAAGCCCAAAAGTTAGTGGTCTACAAGAACCAATAAACATTTATTATCCCACATTTTCTGTGGATCAAAAATCTGAGAGTAATTTGGTTGGATAGTCTGGCTCAGTGTCTTTCATGACCCTGACAAAATGTTAGCATTTGTTAATTGATGATAGAGAGTTTGTGTCATCTATTTTATGTCTCTTTTTAGTTTTTCCATATTTTTAATTTTTCATAATAAAAATTATTTAAAAAACAAAATGTATGAAAAAGTCTCTGAATTTTTGGTAAGTATTTGTATATGATTACCACTCTCACTGTACCTGAAACTGTTCTCCTGCAGCCTGCATCTGTGTGGTTGAATACTCTGAGCCTCAGTTCTATCACTGTGCTATACCGAGGTGAACAGAGAATCATTTAAGGTTCTTTCTAGCTCAGACACTCTAGGTGTGTTCCCTTCCCAGTCCCCTGGTAGCCCTCTTTCCATTTCATAATATTCTTACCTAAATCCAGTAACAAGCCATCTTCCTTTACTTTCTTTAAGTCCCCTTTTCCGAAAAGTTACCAGGAAGCATTTGATCAAAACATGAACAATAATCAAGTTTGCTAAAACTTCTAGGAACGTTTTCAGCTTCTTTTTTTTTTTCTATTTATTTTTTTAATGAGTCCTCCAATTTCCATTTAACATTAAAGTCCTAAATTTTCATTTGCCATCTCTGCCCTAGAAGGGGTGTAGGGGGAGCAAGTGCTAAGAGGAAAGATGCTCTTGGAGCAGGGATGCCTCTGAGCTCTTACCTGGGCATCAGATCATAACTGTGTGCAATCTGGGCAGGGCAATGTGTGGAACAAGTTGTACTCTCCAGCTTCCTTAAGAGTAGCTTTCAGTCATCCCTGTGGGAAGGGAGGGGAGGGATGTAGAGCGGGTGGGGAGAGAGCTGCCAGGGTCAGCATCCCGCTATCAGAAGGAGAGTGCTTGTGACTGGGTAAACTCCCCGGAGAAATCGCCTGGGACTTTGAGGACCCGGACAGTGCAGGTCTATAACGCCCTAGAGGGTGGAGAGAGTCTGGGCAACCAGCGGAACCGGCTCCTTCCAGGTTCTCCGGCTGCGTGGGTACCTCCGGTGTGTGCAAGGTGGCGAGGGAGGCTAGGCAGGCGAGAGCCCAGTGCCCAGCCCCAGAACCTTCCACTTGCTTAGGATCACCACGCAATGGGGTACCAAGGGCAGCAACCCGTCATTCCGCTGCAGGTAAAACCGGCAACTGGGGCAGGCTCTGAAGCCAGTTCCTTTGGTTTCATTCACGCTGCCACAGGTTAGCTACATTTACCTGGGGTCTTAGTTTAGCACCGCGAAAAATTCTGCAGGAGAAAAATGTTCTCCTTAATCTGACTTAATCTTTTTGCCTTGGAAAACACTTTTCAATAACCTCTTTATTTCACAAAATCTCATGGCTGGCTCCCCACAGATAGTGTACTCTGGATTTGCAAGGCTCATTTGGGGCAGCTTGCAAACTGACACTTGAGGATGGAGTTTTTTGCAAAGCTCTGTTGAATTACTATTAAACGTTATACGTTATTATCTCATGATTATTTTATTATAGTTATTCACATTACTAGTGTCATGGTAGAATCTTGCATTGGATATTTGTCTGATATTTTCCAATTTCTCGAGCTAGTAAATACTTGTTTAATCACCATTTTATCTATTAAAATAGAGAGATCTAGATGACAGAGAAACCCTTGTTTCTGAACACGAGCATAAAAGGAAATCTTGTCAGTCTGCTGCTGTTTTTAATGTTGTCAACTCGATTATAGGATCTGGTATAATAGGTAAGTGTTCTGTATTTTGTTTGGCTTTTGTTTGGGTTTTAAGTTAAAAAGATCAAATCTACAACTCAATACGCTGTTAGTGTTTGTTGATTGTTTTAAAAAGAAAAAAAAACTTAAATAAGGAAATTAGTAATTTTCTTCCATAAAAAGTTTTTATTTTTTTCTCCATTGTAACAATATGCCTCCGACTATTTTATCTGGAGGGTGGAGTTGAGATTCACACTCTTTCCACAGTTGATAGCATCCTCCATAAGCATGGTGGCATTGCACAGGGAAGAGGCTAAATTTCTTTGTTTTGGGTACTGTGGGTTGAACCCCGGGGGTCCTTCACCACTGAACTACATAGCCAGTCTAGCGGAGCCCATTTATTTATTTATTTATTTATTTATTTTTGAGACAGGGTTTCCTAAAGTTGCTTAAGACCTTGCTAAGTTGCTGAGGCTGGCCTTGAACTTGCCATCTTCCTGCCTCAGCCTCTGCAATTGCAGATATTATAGGCATATGCCACCAAGCCTGGGCTTTTTTTCTTTTTATTTTTTATAGACTGCCTGATCAATTGGTAATATTATCAAATTCACTCCTTCTTATTCCTGAAGTGTCAACCATTACTACAATCACCTTATTATTACCTTGTAGAAGTATAAAATCTCCAGATATTTTTAAATAATACAAGTATAAAAGTTTAATGTGAAAATATGAAAATTAAATCCGCACATTTCCTTCCCTATGTATACCATGCTAAATTTTAAAGTGCAATCTTATGATGTATTCATTTAAATAGCATTTAGTCAATAACACGGTTTATTGGTAGTTTTTAGCAGAGGAGTCAAATAATGAATTAAAATAAATAAACAGTTCATATTTTCCCAATATTTTTGAAGCAAGGAAAAAATTCTGAAAAGTGCTTTGCATTACAGTAATAAAAGCAGTGATTCTTTCAGTGTTTATTATTTTTTCATTGTTTGAAAACATTCCATTTCAGAAAGGGCAAGGGAAAACAAAACCATACAAACTGCAATACTCTTTGAAAATACAACTTTTTACTACAAAACTTTAACTAAATAGTCAAAATAAATGTAATTTAAATTGTATGTTTATCTGGCTTAAGTTGCTTTTCTTACTTTTTCATGAGTTGATATGCTTCTTGATTTTACTTTCATTCATATATGGACAGTTACTTAAAATGATGCATATTTGGAGGTGCCTGAGATGAAGCAGAAAAAACTGTCTCCATGTACCATGGAGGTATGGGCAGTTCTGCATAGTGGAATTCCAAAATTAATTCCTGATGTGAAAGCTTTAAGTTGATCCATGCCAGCAACATTTAAAAAATGCCACTTATTTATGTTCAGAAACCTTTTTAAATTTCATTTTTTAGAAAACAAAACATCTGGGCGGAATTATTTAAATTATATTTCTTTTGAATATTTTTAATTTTTCACAATCTAAAATAGTCCACTTCCTCTAAAAATTGAGAAATAATTTCATGTATCATTTTTAGAGTCATGAAAAATACTTTTGCGTTCACATCTTCCTCCCTTTTTCCTACGTGGTTCTTGCATTTTGATTCCAGAGAGGGTCTTTCTTAAATCCCTTAACCCTCCTTTGCTCTTTTTTATCCATATAAGAAAGGGTTTGGGACCATTACTATCCATATGCTCCAGGAATATGTCATCCTAACCCTCAAGTAAACATTATTTGTGGGAACTGTCTTCTATTTTTCATTTTCTGCTTTTTAATTCTTATTTCATCACCTTACAAACTTGCTGTCTTGACATGCCCCTAACTTAAAAATATGTTGTTCTGAAATAAATATTAATATGCTACCATTCAATTTTAGGACTGTGTACCATTTACAACAATGTCATAAAAATATGAATTTACCTATTATACACAGGAATTAGAGAAATTTCTGTATTTCTACATGTCTTATTAATGTGAGGGTTGGGGCATTTATGTTTTTCCAGGATTGCCTTATTCAATGAAGCAAGCTGGGTTTCCTTTGGGAATATTGCTTTTATTCTGGGTTTCATATATTACAGGTAAAATGCTATATAATTGCCTATTGCTGCAACTTAAATTGTGCAATGACTTCTTTACACACACAAACATACCCTGCAATTGAATTTCCTTATTAATTAAAAAGTGCATCAAAGGATCCTAAAGAATTTAAGCATTATGTCTGAGGAGATTTACTTTTCATCCTAATCCTTTAAACAGATTAGAAAAAGTGAAAGAACATTATATATTACCAAGCCTAAATCCTATTCATGTGCCTCCATCACTTTATGCAGAAAGTGGTGGATGGGAAAGTCATTTTGAAGGTTGGCTAATGCTAAGAAAAGATGATGCTCTCAAACTGCAGGCAGCAGGACTTGTGAGCAGATGCTTTGAATGAGAGCCCTGTCAGCTGTGTTTGTGCAGGTGTAACTGGAAGCCCAGTGTTCAACAGCAGAGTTCCCACCTCTGCCAACCCCACTACCCCACCCCTGTGCTCCCTGCTTGCCACTGCCTTTAAATGCAGCAATAAAGTGCTTCTGAGTCCCTTCTCTTCTGCTCCCCTCTCCATACAACCTGTTCATTCTCGCCCCCATTTTGCCACTACCCATCTAAATACAGACTTTATCACTCATAATCATCTCCTTTTCCTGTTGTTTTCATCCCAGTCTGTCATCCACCCAGCTCACCTTATGACAGACAGCATCTTTCCTCCACCTTAGGATTACTGAGAAAATGGTAGCTGTTGTAAATAGACACCACCTGCAGGAATCACTGCTGGGGTGACCGCTTTGAGTGGCGACCTAGTACCCTCCTACTAGCTAGGGCAAAAAAACCTCACTGTGCTCTTCCCAGTGTGGACCTGGGCCTTAAGAGAGTCACCTTCCTGTGAGATTATGCCTTCACCCCCATTCCCAGCCCCTACTTTCCCACAGCCTTCAGCCAGGGGCTAACGGAAATCCAAAGCCAGCCTCAGCTTCCCCTCTTTGCCTCCACAATGACCAATATGTGGCATGGTAGGAGTTCCAGAATTCCACCACCACAGGGCTGGGATATAGCTGGTCTCAACCAGAGTACATCCTTGCAGACCTGTCTTCTTTACCCTAACTTTCCACTCCACTCTTCCTGGAGCACTTGCTTGTATCAGCTCTGCATCTGGAAGCCCTGACCCTAGAAGCCATCCTTCATAAAATCTCAGACTCCCAAGGCCACTCCATAATACTGCTATGTTTCCTTGGACTGAGAAAGAAACAGAAAAGCACATAATACATATCTAATTCAATGATGCAGAGTTATTGGACCCCTTTCCTCTCTGCCTTCTTCTCCCCACACTCACCCCCAAGACCTAAACTGCTTCCACTTCTACAACTCTTGGTTTGTAGCTTAAGGTCCATCAACCTGGCAGCACAGGATCCACAATTTTGTGCTTATTAAGAGTTGCTGGTATTTAAAATTTGGATTGCATTTATTGATTTGTTTATTTATTTTTTAATTTGTTCTAATTAGTTATACATGACAGTAGAATGCATTTTGACACATTGTACACAAATGGAGCACTACTTCTCATGGTGTAGAGTCACACCAGTAGTGTAATCATACATATATACAGGGTAATTATGGATTGCATTTATTAAAGCACATATCACACTAGAAAATCTAGAAATTCGAGGGATTTCTTTTTAATTTCCTGTTTCCTAGGCAATAAGCACTAACAAACAATTAATTTCCTGCCAGTCATACAATAGCTTAAGTGCACTATAAACATTTACACACATTGTCAACTAGTAGATAGAAAAATCAAGCAATATATATCACCTGAGAATTCAGGACCTAAGGAGAATGAACAGTTTACTAAAGCCAGATCATAATGTACATGAATAAATGATAATGTAAGTGACTTTTTCAAATGATGATAGATAGTAAACCCGTAACAATGAATGTGAGCTGTCCTTTGCAAAGTCACATATTGAAAAGTCAGTGGAAATTATGAACTTATTCATGTACTTGCATGATTCAAATACTTGAAAAATTTTTGATAAAGGACTATTACACAAAAGTTAAATAATTTATAGGATATGATTCACTTTGCTTCTTGTGCTTTTAAGAGCAAAATCTACATGTAGGATATAATTCACACATGCATTATGGTTTAAAAGAAAATTCACCTTTAAATAACATTAATTCATTATAGTTTATTTTCAAATGTGCCTATAATATATTTGAAGGGAACTAAAATAATCTAGTGGTTGATATTTGAATACCTTAAACTTTTAAGGGAATATATTTATAGCCTGTATTTTATAAGCAGGCAAAAGCATTTACATTCTGTTGACTTAATTCCTAAAAATTATTAACTTTAAGCAATACATTTTGAACTTTTATAAAACCTCTCAACATTCTCATCTCAAACATACAGTTTTTCCCCAAACCTTCACAGTACCTGTGAAATTGGTTGCCTCCCCTCAGTGACTGAAGTCCTCATTGGTTCTCTTCCTTGGACAAAAAGTAGCTGTTCAGTTTTTCCTGCCTCTAGCATCTCTCTACTTTCTGATAAGTCCTGTTGCAAGACTTATCTTTCTAAAACAGCCTCATATCTGCTACTGCCCCATTTAAAACACTCCATGACCCTAATGATAACATCAGCAACACAATTATTGCAATCAGATTCCTTCATGATTTCATCACTGTTTGTATTTTTACTCTCATCTCCAATTGCTTAATGACCTGTCACATGCAGACCACCTCTTTTAGTCATTCTGAACTATCTCATTCCCTGCACGTAGAATATCTTTTTACACTGCCTTCCTGATGGTAGTCCTCCTGCCTGACATTCCTTTTCTTCTCTTACCTTGAAAAATCCTGTCTTTCATGCTCCAAGGCATTATTTAACTCTTCAGTGAAGTCATTCCTGGCTTTCAGCAAAGGAAGTAGAATTAATTGCAAGATACTTTAGGCTTAAATAATAGTTTAAAGTCTCTTTATTAGGTCATTTATCACATTAATAGGTAGAATAAAATCAGATAGATAAACAATTAGCAACCCTGGTATATTGAATTACTTAATTTTATCAAATATATATAGATCACCAGCCAGTATAGCACTGATGAACATCATGCATGCTATTATGGAAGCTCACAGTGCAGTGTGTCAGACAGAAAACACATAATTATAACATACAGTGAAAATACATGGTGGTTAACACAGTCTCGATGGGATAAGCATATTCTGGGAAGGAGGAGATATTTCCACTGAGTGTTTATGGAAAAATGTAAGTTAGTAAAGAAAATGGATGGGTATTCTAAGCAGATGTGATTCAGTTTGGCTAAAGTGTAGGGTTGATGTTCCTAAGTGGAGAGAGGGGAAGTTGGAGGTTGCTCACATGTAGAGATAATCATTACCATTTCTGGAGGATTGGCTGTATGCTGAGCATAATGAAACGACAATATTAAATCTTTCTGTCCCACGAGGTAGGTATTCATGTCTTACTTTTATGGAGGAATAAAATGTGACTTAACTAGATTGCAACTGTTTATGCAAGGTCTGCTGTTACTGGTGACAGAGTTCAGATATTAATTTAAGTGCATGGATTATGGATCTAGCCTACCAGGTCCTGTTTCTTGAGTCTTCCATTTCTAGCAATGTGGAAATCAACAATTTACCTAGCCTTCTATGTCTCACTTTTCTCATTTATCAAATTGGGATAATAATAGCACCTCCTTGGATTAAATGAGTTAATATGTAAAGCTTTGGGAAGAGGCCTGGCTTACAGAGAAGTGTTGTAAAAGTATTGGCTGCTGTTTTGTGGTTGTTATGGTTAATGTTCAACCCCAAAAATGATGTTTTTTTCAACCACCATATGCAACCTGTTAAAAATAAATAAAACTAGCACAACTTTTCATTAATTTAGTTAGCCTCTTGTGGATTTGAATGTGACATGTCTCCCAAAAACTCATGCATGAGACAATGCAAGAAGGTTTAGAGGAGAAATGATTGGGTTGTGAGAGTCTTAACCCAATTAGTGAATTAATCCCCTGATAGGGATTAACTGAACAGTAACTGAAGTGGTAGGGTGTGACTGGAGGAGGTGGGAAGTGGGGGCATGGCTTTGGGGCAATGTTTGTATCTGGCAAGTGGAGACCTCTCTCTGCTTCCTGATCACCATGTGAGCAGCTTCCCTCTGTCATACTCTTCCACCATGATGTTCAGCCTCACCTTGAGCTCCGAGGAATGGACCTGACTGTCTGTGGACTGAGACTTCTGAAACCGTGAGCCCCTAAATAAAACTTTCCTCCTTTACAGTTCTTCTGGTCAGGTCCTTTAGTCACAGCCATGAAAAAGCTGACTAAAATACCTCTCTAACATATCAGGCATTGTGGTAGACATTTGAACTCCATGATCCTCATATCATTCTTCAAGATGGGCATATTGCTTTGCTTTACAGACAAGACTCAAGAAGGGTTGCACAGATAAATAAACATGGTTTTCTGCCCATGAAAAGATTCTATTTTTATTCAAAGCACTAGTAAATATCCCTGGAGAGTTTAAAGCACAAGACAGATTAGATTCAAACTATGATCAGATCCATCTGGGGAAGGGGGAATATCAAAATTGTACTGGGGACAAGATTGGTGGATGGAAGAACTGTAAGGAGGTTATTGCAGCAATCCAGGGAAGAAATTATAAAGGCCAAAGCTCTATAATAAAGGATGTTAGAGATTAACAATTAGGAGATATTAGTCAATAGTTTTTGGATTGTGGGACCAAAGTTATATAGAAAGTAATGAATACTGAAGAGTTTAGGAGAAGTCTCTCAAGTGTCTGTTGACATTTTTCACCAATTGGAGAAGCATGGATGAGGAATCAAGTTCCAGAACAAATACAGAGATTGGCATTTGGACATTTTAAAATTGAGATGCCTATGAGATCTTGTATTAGACAACTAGATGTGGAATTTTGAAGGGTCTGAACTAGAAACACAAATTTAGGTGTTACTAACATCTGCATGGAAATTGAAACCAGGGATGTGATGAGGTCACAGGAGGATATCTTGAAGAGTAAGTAAAAATCCCAGGGATAAAGGGTTTGAAGCACAGTAAGAGAGACTGGTGAAAATCAGTATAAATGCCAGAATGGTAGCAGGACAACCAGGAGAAAGTGCTGTCACAAAGACTGAGAGAAGATGGATGAGTGAAAGGGAAGTGGTAACTAGAAGCAGGGGGGAAAGATCAGACACAGCAAGTGGTATTGTGGATTGGGTGGGATGGGGGAAGAAATTATATTCATCAACTAGGAAACTGTTGCTCTTGTGAAAAGAAACTTCATTTATGAGGAGAAAATCAAGGTGGAAACCATACCACAGTGATTTGTATTTCTTTGTCTGCACTCTAATACATTTCCAAGTTACTTAAAAGATAAAAAGAAATCACCATGGTGGAAATAAAAGAGGAATAGATTAAGAAGAGCCAGGTCAGAGACTGTGCTGGTGGTCCATCCCTGTAATCCCAGCTTTTAAGGAAATTGAAGCAGAAGGATAGCATGTTTCAGGACAACCTGGGTAATTTAGCAAGATGAGACCCCGAATCAAAATTAAAAAAAAACAAGGACTGATGATATAGCCACCCTGGTTTCAATCTCCACTGACACAAAAAATAAAATGAAATAAAATAAAGAGCTAGTACCACACCTTGTACATGTCTTTGTACCCAATAAGGCTGCAGTGTCCTTTAGAAATAAATAAATAAATAAATAAATAAATAAATAAATAAA